>JAHRHZ010000098.1:33348351-33417608 GCA_024137785.1 Ginglymostoma cirratum | reverse complement strand
AGGCCTGAAACATCAGCCTTCCTGCTCCTCTGGTGCTGCTTGGCCTGCTGTGTTCATCCAGCTCTACACCTAGTTATCTCAGATTCTCCAGCATCTGCAGTTCCTACTATCTCTGAATAAATTATTTTTATATGTATGTTTGGAAGCCAGCAGTAATTGGTGGACTTTGTGATCCGACAGGTAGCTGAAGTTGAAATATATTGTAAAGAAATGAATTTGATAGGGTTTTGTTTTTAAATCCTAAAAGCTTTTGAGCTAGGTTTTTCCATCATTATAGCGTGATGGAAATTTAAGATCAATATTCTCTCATTTTAGCATATTAACCGATTCTGTAAGTTTGAGTGTACCACCTTACTGCTCTTCCTGTGGTATGTACCAATATTTTCTCCGCTGCTGTTCTTCAGTAGTAAACAATGTGCCACAGCTAATTGTTACTCTAATGCTGACCACAGTACTGTGTCAACCACATGGGCATCTGTGTCCTCCTTGTTCTTTAAACTTGCTCCTCCTCATCTGTTCAATCTGCTGTCTACTGTCATCTCCTCAGCCTCACTAGCTGAGGGAAAAGGATTGTGTGGTCTATATTTTAAAACCCTAACTCTACCTAATCCAACTATAGTATCGGTGACTCAGTGGTCAGCACTGCTGCCTCACAGCATGAGGGACCCGGGTTCAGTTCCACCCTTCGGCAGCCATCTGTGTGGAGTTTGCACATTCTTCCTGCGTCAGAATGGGTTTCCTCCAGGTGCTCTGGTTTCCTCCAGGTGCTCTGGTTTGCTTCCACAAAGATGTGCAGGTTAGGAGGATTGGCCATGCTAAATTGCCCAAAGTGTCCAGGGATGTGCAGGCTAGGTGGGTTAGCTATGGGAAATGCAGGATTACAAGGATAGGGTAGGGAGTCGAGTCTGGGTGGAATACCCTTTGAAGGGATAATGTGGACTAGATGGGCAGAATGGGCTGCTTCTACACTTGAGATTCTATGAGTCTATAGTAGACATGCACTCCTGTTATACTTCAAATTTTTACAACTTTAGTACAAGGTTGCACTATTGGAAAATACTGTAGATGCTACAATTTGGCTGATGAATTACTGTTATACAATTAAATATTAGTTATATTTCTTAACTGTCAAATTGTCTCAACAATGCAGGATGTTTCTTCTAATGGTACGTTGTAGAATTTTATACGAAAAATCTGGTGTATGTAAGCTTGTGTAAAATGCCTTTTGGGTTTTAGCTCAAGGTGCTGTGTTCTCACATCTGTGCAATAAATTGAATATACACTGCTCACCAAGTGCCTTTCTTCAGGCAAAGTATTAAATTGAGGAGCAGGAGCAGGCCCTTCTGCAGAACTAATTACCAAATGCTTTCTTTTACAGTACGTCCTGTAGTAATGTTTCATCAACCTGATGTTTCCACCAAATTCATGATTTAACATGTCTTCTGTGGTCAGCAGCTTGGATTTATTTCCTGTGTGTAGAGTCGTAAAACATCACGAGACAATTCACAAAAGCATTAGCAAATCATAGAGTCAAAGAGTTGTACAACACAGAAACAGACCCTTCGGTCCAACTCATCCATGCCGACCAGATATCCTAAATTAATCTAGGCCCATTTGCCAGCATTTGGCCCATATCCCTCTCAACTCTTCCTATTCATATACCCATCCACCACTTTCTCTGGCAAATCATTCCATGCACGCACCACCCTCTGTGTGAAAAGTTGCCCCTTAGGTCCCTTTTAAATGTTTCCCCACTCACTTTAAAAATATGCCATCTAGTTTTGGACTTTCCTATCCTGGGCAAAAGACCTTGGATATTCAGCCTATCTATACCCCTCATGATTTTATACACCTCTGTAAGATCACCCACAGCCTCCAAATTTCCAAGGAAAATAGCCCCAACCTATTCAGCATCTCACTTGAGCTGAAATGCTCCAACCCCAACAATGTCCTTGTAAACCTTTACTGCGTCCTTTCAAGTTTAACAACATCTTTCCTGTAGCAGGGAGACCAGAATTAATCACAGTGTTCCAAAAGTGGCCAAACCAATGTCCTGTACGGCCGCAACATGACCTCCCAACTCCTGTACTGAACGCACTGACCGATAAAGGCAAGTGTACCAAATGCCACCTTCACCACTCTATCTACCTGTGAGTCCACTATGAACCTACACACCAAGGTCTCTTTGTTCAGCAACACTTCCCAGGAGCCTACTATTAAGTGTATAAGTCCCGCTCTGATTTGCCTTTACAAAATGCGACACCTCACGTGATACTGACCTACATAAAGAAATATGAGGATAGCTGACTAAAAGCTTGGTCAAAGAGGTAAATTTTAAACAGCATCTTAAAAGACGAGAGGGTTTCCTCTGGGTTCTCCAGTTTCTTCCTACAGTCCAAAGATGTGCAAGTTAGGTGGATTGGCCATGGGAAATATGGGGATAGGATGGGAGTCTAGGTCTGGGTGTTGTGTTCTTTGGCAGACTTGATGGGCTGAATAGCCCTTTTGCACTCTGTGGGGATTCTATGATCCAAAACAGAAATTGCTGGTGAAACTCAATAGGTCTGACACCATCTAAGCAAAGAAAGCAGAGTTGATGTTTCGCATCCAGTGACTCTACGTCAGAGCTGGTGACATTCCCACAGAGTTAATGCTTTTGAGTCCAATATGGCACTTCTTCAGAATTATGAAAACAAGTGAGCTTGGGCTTGAAAAGTTTCTCCCTCCACAGGTGTTGCCAGAACTATTGTGTTTCTCCAGCTTCTTTCATTTTGGTCAATATCCAGTTGCTTCTGGATGCGTGCACATTGGTGATTGGAAATGTCACATCACTGAGGACTTTAGAGAAGTCTATAAAATCATGAGAGGCATGGATAAGGTAGACAGACAACAGCTTTTTGCCATGGTAGGGGAATCTAAAATGAACAGACGTAGGTTTAAGGTGAGAGGGGAGAGATACAAAAAACTCCGGAGGGGCAATTCTTTCACACACAGGGTGGTGAGCATTTGGAACAGGCTACCAGAGATAGTGAATCTCAGAATCCCTACAGTGTGGAAGCAGGCCATTCAGCCCATCAAGTCCACACTGACCCTCCAAACAGCATCTCACCCCACTGCCCTATAACCCTGCATTTCCCATGACTAATTCATCTAGCCTGCACATCACCAGACAACTTAACATGGCCAATCCACCCAACCTGCACCTCTTTCAACTGTGGGAGGAATCTGGAGCACAGGCACAGGGAGAACATGCAAACTCCACACAGACCGTCACCCAAGGCTGGATTCAAACCCAGGTCCCCAGCGCTGTGAGGTAGCAGTGCTGACCACTGAACCACTGTGCCATCTCTATTGGTGAAGGTGAGTACAATTTTGTCATTTAAGAAACATTTGGAACAGGTACATGGATGGGATAGTCATGGAGGGATATGGACCAAACACAGCCAAGTGGGATCACGGACAAATTGGGCCAAATTCCATGCTGTAAACCTTTATGACTCTGTAAAAGGACTGGTTATCATCACCAAAGCTCTCTTGCTGTCTTCTCCCCTCCTCCGCTTAAGAACCTTATGGCAATTCAGTTCATAGTTGGAATTCAGTTCAGAGCTCCTTGTTTTGGTTGTGCTATTTATTAGATAAACTGGCAAAATGATGTAGACCCTCATGCTTTGTCTTTATGCAAAACTTGAATCTCAAAAGACTCCCTTTAAATAGTATATCAGATAGGCATTTAAACTGTGCACAGCTATTACAGAAAGGTGGATTTCTACCCTTATGTGTGACTGTTTATGTGTTACCATCCTAATGTTTTTACATTAAACACTAATCCAGTAATTTGCATTCAGTTAGATGTTCAATACAGTTTCTGCATGAGAATAAAGCTTTTGCTGACTTTAAATTAAAAAGCAGCAGGAGAGTCATTGCTGCTTATTCTTTAAACTGTTAGCACCTCATTTATACCGTGCACTGCGGCTGGGTTAAATTTCTGCATGTAAATGGTGGATGGATCAATGCTGGCTTTAAGCCTGCAAATGTTGGACACTTCTTAAGAGCTGCTGCTTAAGAGACACTAGTTATTTCAAAGAGCTATAGCTTAAAAATGACTGAAATTACTATTAATGCTATATACCTCTGCAGAGCTGTTAATCCAGTTAAAATGGACTGCATTGCAGAGAAATGTTGACCAGTGTTAAAATATCACCCAGAGATTGCAAGAACTACAGATGCTGGAATCAGAGTCAATATGGTGTGGGGCTGAATGGTGTAAACCCAAAACGCTGACTTAACTGCTCCTCCGATGCTGCCTGACTGCTGTGTTCCTCCACCTCTACATTGTACTGATTAGAAGTATCAACCACTAAACTTGATGACAGTAATTTATAGGTCCATATTTCTATATAAGAAAGAATATAAGTAAGAGATAACAAGACGTAGAGCTGGATGAACACAGCAGGCCAAGCAGCATCAGAGATGCAGGAAAGCTGACGTTTCGGGGCTAGACCTTTCTTCAGAATATAAGTAGCTAATGTTTATGTAGTTGAGTTCTGAGGAAAGGACATTCAACCCAAAACATCAACTTGATTTCTCTCCACTGATGCTGTCAGACCTGCTAAGGTTTTCCAGCAATTTCTATTTTTGTTTCTGATTTGCAGCATCTGCTGTTCTTACAATTTTTATTTAGCATTCATGTCATGCTTTTCTGGATATCCCAAAGGACTTTACAGCTGATAAGTCGTTCTTTATGAAATGTGGAATATTAGCCAGGCTGTAAAGGTTCTGGTTGAGGGCTGTTTTAACTACAGCAGAAATTTGGATGAGGTGAAACTTAAAAGAGGATCAAAGTTTGGCCAAGCCATCACAAGAATGATTAAACATGGGGGAGCCTTGAATGAAAGTTTCAGCAGGTTTGGAGAGTGGGATACTGCACTGACTTGGGAACGGGTAGATAGTTAAATGGAATGGATAATCTCAACCTTAATGATAAAGACATACATCATTTTGTCATCATTTATTATTGGGGGAGTCAGGGAGGGGTTTAAATGAGATGAGGGATTAAAAAATGAGGGGCATTTTTGCTTTCCAAGAAAATGCTGGAGCAATGAGTAGTTTTGGTAGAGGAGATCCATGCCCGAATGTGTTTTTGTGGCCAAGCTAGATTTTATGCTGGATGGTTAAACCCGTGATAGGTTACAATATATTTAAGCCTGCATTTCTTGGAGTTTAAGGTGTGAAAATGTGAGTCATGAGAAAGGGAATGATCAAGATGGTGAAGTGTTGCCCCGGGTATAAAGATGGAGATTTGAACAGCTCAACTGCTGCAGAAATATTTTGGCAAATGGAGGGCTAGAGGTAAGATAGTTTATAATTTCGAAATAAGACCATAAGACAAAAGAGCAGAAGAACCCATCAAGCCTGTTCTGCCATTCAGTTAAATTATGATCTGAATTAGATTTGGTAGTCGTTAATGTAGCTTTCAGCCTTTTCCGCAGAATGCTTGATACCCCTACTGATTAAATATCTGCCTGTCCCAGCCTGGAGTATAAGGTACAACCCAGCCTCGACAGTCCCCTGCAGTGGTGAATTCCAGACTCACAACCCTCTGAGAGAAGAAATTTCCCTTCATTTCTATCATTAATGTGTGACCCCTTTTTCTGAGATTATGTCCTCTTGCTCTCAACACTTTCACAAGGAGAAACAAACATTTTGCATCTACTCTGTTAAGTCCCCAATGAATTATATATGTTCCATTAAGGAGGGCTAAATTCCTCTCATTATTGTATAATCCAATGAATACAGGTCCAATGTGCTCAAATAAAGCAAAGAACTGCGGATACTGGAAAATGGCAGCATTTTTAGGAAGGGATCAAAGTTAAGGTTTTGAGTTCAGTGACTAAAGGAAGATTACTGGATTCAAAATGTTAACTTTGCTTTCTCTGCACAGATCTGCCAGTCCTAATCTACTCAACCCCGCTTCATAAGACAGTCCCTCCATGCCTGCTGTCAGCCATGTGAATGATTTTGGGATTGCCTCCAACAGCAGTATGCCTTTCTTTCGCTAAGGGGCTCCAAACTGTTCACTGTGTTCCAGTTGTGGACTTGTACCTTGTATAGTTTTAGCAAAACATCCCTACTTTTATATTCCATTCCCTTTGAAATAAAGGTCAACTTTTCATTTCGAAACCAAAATTACTGGAGAAGCTCAGTAGGTCTGACACCATCTGCAAAGGAAAAAACAGAGTTAACATTTCAGGTCTGGTGACCCTTCCTCAGAACCCTGGGGAAGGGTCACTGGACCTCAAATATTAACTTTTTTCCTTCACAGCTGCTGCCAGGTTTTGTTTTTGTTCCTGATTTACAGCATCCGCAGTTCTTTCAGTTTTCAACTTTTCATTTGCCTTCCCAATCACCTGTTGAACTTAGGTGCTAAGTTTTTTATAATTCATGGACAAGGACTCCCAAATCCCTCTGTCCTGTAGGTTTCTCATTTAAATAATATCCCACTTCTCTATTCTTCCTGCCAAAGTGCATAGTCTGACACTTTCCCACATTATATTTCATCTACCAAGTTCTTGCCCACTGTCTTAAGCTCTCTATCCCCTGCAGATACTTCGCATCATTCTCACCACTTGCCTTCCCATCTATTTTTGTGTCAGCTGCAAACTTGCAAGTCATTAATATATCTTGTAAATAATTCAGACCCCAACACTGATCCCTGTGAGACTCCACTAGTTACAGGCAGCCATCCTGAAAATGCCCTGCCTTATCCCACCTCTGTCTTCTTTGAGTTATCCAATCCATTATCCACGCTAATATACTACCTCCAACACCCTGGGTTCTTACCTCATGCTGCCTTGTTGTTTTAATGTTACTTGACATAACTTGGAACGAAGATGAAGACAGATACAGACAATGAGTGGATGTGGATCGTGGTCAATGATGCAAGGAGGTCTTATCTTTAAACAAGACCATCATAAAGATAGAAAGGTCATGGTACGCAGGAATGTGGATCAGGTATTAAATGGAACAAGAGAATGAGAGAAGAGACAAGAGCAGTGGAAGGAGGGAAGGAAAGGTTAATTCAACTAGGAATTGAAAAGAAGAGCCTGCCAGATGAAAGGAAAAGCTGAGGGAGGAAAGGAAGAGTATCGTGTAGTCTCCAATCATAGTTGGCAGCAGATGCAGCATTTCTTTGGAAAGAGACAAAAAACTGCAGATGCTAGAATCCAGGGTGGACAGACAGGAGGCTGGAAAAACACGACAGGCCAGACAGCATCTTTTCTTCAGACAGCAGCATTTCTTTGGAAAGCTGTGTTTCTGCATTACAACAGTGTGCATTGTTTGTAATGCTTTAATATGCCCTGAGGTCATGAATGGCACAATATAAGTGAGTTCTCTCTAATAGAGACGTGGCACTCATAAACCATTATCTGCACTTAGGTTTACTGGAACAGGAGGCTTTGATCCAATAGCAGATGCATTGGCCCATTTCTCTGCATTATTTTGTGGTCCCTGTAGGTATGGGTCATGTAGTTTTAGGAATACAGCCAACAGTTTGCAAACTGCATGTCAGCATTTGCTTGCATTCATTTAATGTAAAAGCACTTTAACTGAGAGGTCATTGAAAGCCTTCAGGTCTCTTTAGAGATTATAGGTTCAGTGCCATCATCACCTACTTAAGCAAAGATTTGTCTCCTGATCTTCCCCCACCAGAGTCTCTGACAAAGAGCTGCATCACAATGAAGGGGAGAATTGTCCTGGCAGTTAACTAAATTAAAAGGATCAAGGGTCTTACGCCAAACCTAACAGCAAAAATAATCCTCCATTGCAGATTTACCACAGAGCTTCGGTCTTGCTGAAAGTTCTTAAAAACAATTGGTTTTATAGAATTTTTCAATTGCAATTATAATGAATAAAAATGCACGTTCTGTTAATAAGTAGTAACATGAGAGACAAACACAGAAATTGCTGGAGAAACTCAGCAGGTCTGGCAGTATTTGTGAAAAGAGAAACAGAATTAACATTTCAAGTCCAGTGACCCCTCTTTAATAGCATGAAAATTTGGTGTAAGGATCAGCAGGTATGCCAGGTTACTGTACCTTTATAAACTGTTACTGTCCAAAGAATATATTTTTAAAAATTTATACCGTTTCTTTCCCTCTTCAAGATAATGGTTACATAAATTTGGGGCATAGGATGTAGTCTAAGGCTTATGCACTTTGTCTGATGGTTATACCAGGCTAGAAGTGTTCTCTTTCACAGTTTACTGTCACTAGGCTGAACTCAGACTCAATCTGTGGATCAAAACATGAATTTATCCCAGAGGAAATTTAAAAGAGGGTATACAATTTAGATGTCTAATTCTAATTAAAAGTTAGGTCTTAAGATTCCCCAAAAATGATCAGTAAATTTAAAAAGCTACGTTAAAATTCACTGTCTGAGATTAAGCGGTTTGCACAGAATGAGTCATACTGTAGTGGGACGTTAATGGCCAAGTTTAGTCTGAAACCTGAGTGTGAGCTGATCTCCTTCGATCAGTCTCAATGAAAATACCAAAGAACTGCATTGTTCTGGCTTTTTGCACTTTTAGACATAGAAAGCGGTGACCCGTCACTCAAAGCAATGAACAGCTTGCAGCTTTCACAGGTTGTGTGTCACATCATTATTCATCCTTCCTAGAGACCTACAATTACTGTGTCAGTCTCACAAGAGAAGCAGGCTTTTCAATTGCTAGAGCCAGTTCCACTGGAACTTTGCATTAATTTTATCTAAATGCTTCATTCTGCAACCTCACCTAACAAAATCTTTGTTTTGAAATTTCCTGTTTACCACCAGAGTTTCAGATCTATGAAGAACTTCTTTTTATGCAGCAAGTTCCCAAACTAGTAAATATTAATGGAAGAAAAGAAAAGCCTTTGAAAGGTGGATAAGAGTTTTGTAAAAATCCCATGGACAAACATGTAAGACAGATAAAGAGGTGTTTAAAATTGCAACAGCAAATGGTCGTACGCCTGGCAAAAGTGGCTACAGGCATTGGAGGCTATCAGAAATATGCTACCTGAAAGAATGGCAGAAGCTAATTCAATAGTAACTTTCAAAAGGTAATTTCATAAATACTTGAAATAATGGGGAAAAAGCGGGGAAATCATATTACCTGGATAGCTCTATTTTAAGTGCCAGCACAAGAATGATGAGCCAGTGTCATTCTTTTTATGCTATGTTATTCTATCTTTACAATACCCGCACGGTCAGGTAAGGAACAAATCAAAAAGATTTTGTTTGCGCATTAAATTAATAAATTCATTCTAGAAGCATGGTTATTGTAAGTGAATGCAATGAGATGAACAAGCAATGTTGGTTAGGTTGAATTCCTCAAGCTTTGAGCCACTGCATCTTGTGTGTCCATTCAGTGGATGGTAGAGATACTGAAAAATGACTGATTAGCATTCACTGTCTCGGGCAGACAACAAGCAAGATACCAGTGTACAACTAATACTCGTGAATTGCATTCCAGGAAGGAATGTGGTGAGGAGGGAAGGAAACTGAGGATAAAGGTAGTCTTATGAAGACACAACAGTTTTTAATACAAAGCTTTCTGCACATGGATATGTTTTACAGCATGTTGTAACATCACAGTAAAGGCACCCTAACTGATTCATCTCTCAGATTTATTTAACAAAGAACAGGTTAAAATATACATAAATAGATTCAATCTATATTTACACATTCTGTACGTTTACAAATTCTGTACATATTTTTAAAGTGCATGTGACTAGTGAGATAATGTGCATAACATCATCTTTAAACCCTAACCCAGAAGTAACATTGCAATATAAATGTCTAAAGTATTTTAGGAAATCATTGTAAATTGATAACAATTCCAGAAAAAAAACTCCATATTAACATTTAGATATTTATACACTGATATCACAGTGTAATCTCTTGGCTGATAGTCCTGTAAATAGATGGCATTGGTAATGACATGGTCTGAATAGTAATTTGTTCAAGTTATTGTTCTTGGCTGTTGGTCTCCTGGCATCGTTGGGTCAAATTGTTTTGACTCCCGTGGTTTCGTGAAGTTTAATGGTCATAAATGATTACTTACTGCCACTTTGTCCAACTTCTCTAGTCTCAGAGATAATACGAATTGCAGATGCTGGAGAATCCGAGATAACAAGGTGTGGAGCTGGATGAACACAGCAGGCCAAGCAGCATCACAGGAGCAGGAAAGCTTGATGTTTCGGGCCTAGATCCTTCATCAGAAATGGTCTCAGTCTCAGTTTGGCACTTTAGGGCAGAAAGTTAGTCATCTACATACACGAAGCTGTCAGCTCACACACATCTTTGCATTGCCTCCTGTAGATTTATCCCGTAAACTGGAAAAATCCCACTGTGATGGAGCAGACAATGTATTTGTATCTTTCACAACTGTTTCAATGATGCCGTTTGTCTTGTTAACACTGGTAGATTTGATGCAATGTCCTTGTGTGGTGTTATGGTCAGGGTTTTTGCACAGCATTCATTCTACCCACCTTATTCAGGGACCTGGGCATAGCATATTCGCTATTGACTGGCAATACCGACTAAACCGTTTTCGTTTTTAAAGCACTTTATGAGTGAGTTGCATCTTCAAAGGCCTACTTCGCAGAACAGGTCTTGCTCTCAGGACCACTGTTAATGGTGAGGGACACCATTCACATCCCTAACTAAAGAGCAAGTACACATGGAGCTTCAGCTCAGGAACCCCAATTAAAGAAGAATGACCATCAGGAACCCCGTTAAAGAGTTGAGTTCCATTATAAGGCTATAAAGCTGCTGCAAACTGGTAAAACCACCAAATCCAATACCAAGTGATGTCCCATTACTCAAACGTGCATCAGCTGTCGGTGCATTCATTTAGTTGAGTCAACTGAACAGAGTAGGTTATGGGGCATGCCCTCTTTAACGTAGTGTGTTAAATGTAACCAATGGCCATAAAAGGCGCACGCAACACACTGACTCCATGTTCATTGCACGACAGTGGTGTATTGCCCAGAGAGCACTTCAGTATTAGGGAAAACTCGATTGTCCCACCACCTTCCTTAAAATATGCCTCCTTCATCATCTTGAACAGGAACAATGTGTCGAAGGCTAGCTCAGATTCATCGTGCTTGTGCCAGGTGATGTTGCTGCAACACACAAAATGAGATGAGATTGGGTTCAGATAACAGCCGAATAAATCAGAGCACATTTCCTGGAATAAGCCTTCAGTTTTCTAAATGAACACAGAGACACCCAACAGAAGCTGTGAATGAATAGATGAGCACAAGGGACAAAAAAATTGCAAATCCACTCCCCTGCATCCTCTCATCTATCCAAAGACCATGCCCTTTTATGACTCTATTCAGTGAACAGTCATCAATTAGACTGTACATTTGTATAATCTTCACTTCTTTTAGAGTCCATGAAGACAGGTGCCCAGTGACATTCATCAATGTATTTGATTATGCTTGACATTTATTTTTCATGATTTGCTCAAATATTTATTCTATGTACAACAGAAACCAGCCTAAACAACATAAGCGCACTGCCAGGGGACAGACAGCAGATCACTCTCTCATCTGCTTATATGGGTTGACCCATAAAGGCTGCTCACCATTCGGTAAGGTGATTTTGGCCTTGAGTCCGCTCCCCTCTCCACCCAATAGCTTCTCACACCCATGTTCATCAGGAATCTATCCACCTTGATTTAAAAAATATTCAATGACTTATAGTCTCTTTCTGAGGGAAAAGGTTCCAAAGACTCACCACCCACAAATTCATCACATTTCAATCTTAAATAGAAAAACTTGTAATTTTGAAATTGTAGCCCTTAATGCATCTCTCTCACAAGGGTGTGGTATCAAAGGGAAGCAAATTCCAACTAGTCAGTGGCCAATTAATTCAGCATTGTTTTATGCAAATTGGGTGTATACCCCATGGCACAAAGGGATTACCAGCTGAGGAAAGAGACAGTGAGTTTACTTTATAGAGCTACAGTAAGAGCTGAGCTTCTTCCCACTAAGCTTCACATAACCCAACCTTGATGGACACATGGAATACCTACCAATGTTCCACCGGTTTAGCCATTATATTCCATCACTGCTTCTGGATCTACTTCAGGCAAAGTGGGCTTATGATCCATAGCAGGGGGTTTGGGCCTCGCCAAACTTCAAGACCCACCAGTTATCTCTCTAGACTTTGTGGATGAATATGCAATGCACTTCAGGTGAACAGCAACTCAACAGCAACAGATAATAATTTCCCTATACAGTGGGACATGATCCTGAGAGGACTATTATTGCCATTCCTTCACTGTCAATAAGTTAACATTCTGGATCTCCCTCCCTGACAGAGCTGTACGTGTTAAGTACACCACATGGTACCTGCTACAGAGTGGTTCAGGAAAGTGGCTCACCACACCACCTTCTCGAAGGCAATCTTTGCTGGCCCAGCCAACAATGCCCTTACAAATTGGCGAGATAGCTTGGGTGTGGAGACTGTAAGACAGGATGATAGTAACCCGAGGTCCAGAACTTCACAATTGCAATGGGCTGCCAGAAATAAAGATACGCTGTGACAACATGCTCCAATCAATTTTAAAATAATGTTTAGTTTGCTGCCAGCATTTCTGGTGTTCTCAGAATATTATCACCTCTCTCCCTGCTCTACGTCTCCACCGGGACAGGTCTACCCCTGATACCATGTCCAAGGATCATGGAAACCTGTTGATGAGGAATGTTGTCATGAATACTTGAACAGGTAGGTCACCACAGCCTCACACACTCCTCACCTGACATTTCTGCACATTTCCATCAGTGGTTTCTGGACCCTGTCAGAAGTTTGCCTCAACTGATTTTCCTCAACCCAGGGACTTAAAGACAGATTCAAACGTATCAACTAAAATAAAAGAAACTGGGTGTCGGAAATCAGAAACAAAACAGAAAAGGTGTTGGAGAAACTCAGTATCTGTGGACAGAGAAACAGCTAACATTTTGACTCTTCAGCTTATTGTGGCATGTACTATCTCAAACTCTGCTGCATATGTCTTTGTGGCATCAACCACAGGACCGTGCTCTTCTGTCTGACCTGCAAACCACTAGATCAGATTCCTGGTGACAACGGTGGTTAGTCACATTGCTGGGCTAAGATTAGTACGGTTTTAGGTTTCCTCACCGTGTGGTTTTGGTGGCAGTGATGCCTCGTGTTTTCACTCTGATCTCTGCCTCCAGCAGCACTCGATCTGGGTTGGCGATGTGCAAGTTCAGTTGTGCTCGGAGTACATTCAGATTCAGATACTCCGGCCTTAGGAAGAATTCCATCTTCCTTGCGTCATCTGTGAAAAAAGGAATATCTTTTGTCAGCTGTTTGAGTTCATTTGAAACAGCCCCGCCTGGCCACTTTGATGTAACATTTGAAATTAAGCAGAACACATTGCATCCAACTGACAGACAGTTGACAAGGATTCAGAGTTCCAAAATTATTTGTACATAAGGAAATTAAATCTCTGTATTGACATTGTACATAAACTTGAAACTGCTCCCTCGTTCATTCTCCAGATGAGGAATCATATGGTGTGTGGGGTGAAGAGTAAAATGAGGTGGTTACTTTTAATGTTTAATAATGAACGGGCAGGACTTCTGCCTCACCGTGCCGGGGATCTGAGTTTGATTTCTACCTGCAGGCGATTGCCTGTGTGCAGTTTGCACGTTCACAGAATCTCTACAGTGAGAAAATATTGAGGTGATGGCCGAGTGGTATTATCATTGGACTGTTAATCCAGAGACCCAGATAACATTCATCTGGGACCCAGGTTCAAATCCCGCCAGGGCAGATGGTGAAATTTGAATTCAATAAAATATCTGGAATTAAGGATCTAAAGATGACCATTGTCGATTGTCAGGAAAAACCCATCTGGTTCACTAATGTCCTTGAGGGAAGGAAACTGCCCTCCTTACCTGGTCTGAGCTACCTGTGACTCCAGACCCACAGCAATGTGGTTGACTCTTAACTGCCCTCTGGGCAACTAGGGATGGGCAATAAATGCTGCATAGCCAACGATGCCCTCATCCCGTGAATGAATAAAGGAAAAAAAAATTGGCCCAACAAGTCCACACCAACTCTCCAAAGAGCATCCCACTCAGACTCAATCCCCTGCTGCACACCCATAACCCTGCATTTCCCATGGCTAATCCACCTAACCTGCACATCTCTGTGGGAAGAAACTGGAACACCCAGAGGAAACCCACGCAGACACAAGGAGAATGTGTAAACTCCACACAGACGGTTACCCGAGGCTGGAATTGAAGATGAGGTCCTTGGCACTGTGAAGCAGCAGTGCTAATCACCGAGCCACCGTGCCGCTCTCCCCTGTGTCTGCGTGGGTTTCCTCTGGGTGTTCCAGTTTCTTCCCACAGAGATGTGCAGGTTAGGTGGATTGGCCAAGCTAAACTGCCCATGATGTTCCAGGGATGTGCAGACTAGGTGGGTTAGCCATGGGAAATGTTGGGCTATAGGGTGGGGGGAAGGGGGGGGTTGGGATTTTCTTCAGAGGGTCAAGGTGGACTCGAAGGGATGAATGGCCTGCTTCCATCCTGTAGGGGTTCTATGATTCTAAGAATACTTACTGACCGGAGCCAGAGTTCCAGAATTTCAGACTCTGTAGCAATTCTCAGCAGACATGTGTGACAAGAATTATTGCAGCACAGTACTGAAGGTAGTTACCCATTCCCAAATTCTAGCAAAGCCATTGTTGGGAGACTTACGGTGTCAAGATATAATATTTAAACCCCTTTTTCCTCACTAGTTCTTACTATCCCATCTCCTTGCTGAATTGCACAGGCTATACTTTCAACTTTCCCTGAACTCTCAGCTCCTGCTCCATGTGTGAATTCCCTCTCTCCCAGCCTCAGGGACGTGCTCTTGGGTATTTCTTGTCTTACAAATGTAAGGTCTTTAAAACAAAAATGTCTAATTGCCTTTGCAGCACTGGATTCACCATCATCCACGGCAGACATATTGAGAGAGAGAGAGGGGCACTTCATAAATCACTACGAACTATTTCTGAGAAATTCTAACAGTTGATATTTGAGAGCGGTTTTAAAAAAAATCACAAGCCAGCTGGATAGAGTAGATAGGGAGAAACTTTTTCTGCTCATAACAGTATTAAGAACGAGAAGGTATGGATTTAAAGTAGTGTGCAACTGAAGCCAGGGTGATGTGAGGAAAAAAGTAACTAACTAACTGCGGATGCTGTAAATCAAATAAAAACAGAAGTTGCTGGAAACCCAGCTATGAGTAAAGGTCACCAGACCCAAAACATTAACTCTGATTTCTCTACACAGATGCTGCCAGGCCTGCTGAGTTTCTCCAGCAACTTCTGTTATTGCTGTAAGAAAAAAAAAATCTTTTTTTTAATCACACAGCCAGTAATTAGGATCTGGAATACATTGCCTGGAAACGTGGGAGAGGCAGGTTCAATCGGCACATTCAAGATGGACAATGGATTATTACTTGAATACAAATAATGTGCAGGGATATGGGGAAAAGGCAGGAGATTGCCAGTAGGGAATGGAACTGTGATGGGCCGATTGGCCTTGTTCTGGGCCTTAGCCATTTTGTGAGGTGCATTTTACTGTCCCTCTCCCTGGTTCTCCTACAGGTCCTTTTCAAATTTTCCTGCAGACTGCTGCTTTTCCCAAAAAAAGCACCCTACCCTTTTTTCTAATTTCGCAACAAGTTGAAAGTAGCTGTGAATTAACATTATGTTTTTTACAAAAAAGTACATTAGCACACATTGTAACAATTCACATGTTAAAGCTTAATCATTCCCGATTCGATTGAAAGCAAAATGCTGTGGATTCTGGAAATCTGAAACAAAACAGAGCTGGAGAAACTTAAAAATTGCTTTTCCAGCAATTTCTGTTCTTGTTTCTGATTCACAGCATCTGGAGATCATTTGGTTTTTAGCTGCAGAAATTCTAGCAGCATCTATGGGGAGAAAAACAGAGTTAATGTGTCCCTTCTCAGTGGATGCTGTCAGACCGGCTGAATTTCTCTGCCAAATTCTGTTTTTCAGAATCATGGAATCAGAGATATACAGCATAGAAACAGACCCTTCAGTCCAACTCGTCCATGCTGACCAGATATCCTAAATTAATCTAGTCCCATTTGCCAGCATTTGGCCCATAGCATCCTAAACCCTTCACATACCCATCCAGGTGTCTTTTAAATGTTGTAATTGTACCAGCCTCCACCACGTCGTCTGGCAGCTCATTCCATGCACACACCACCCTCTGTATGAAAAAGTTCCCCGTTCGGTCCCTTTTATATCTTTCCCCCTCACCTTAAAGCTATGCCGTCTAATTTTGGATTACCTTAGCCAGGGAAAAGACCCAATTCACCCTACCCATGCCCCTCATGAATGTATAAACCTCTATAAGGTCACCCCTCAGCAGGGAAAATAGCCCCAGCTTATTGAGCCTCTCCCTTTGGCTCAAACCCTCCAACCCTGCCAACATCCTTGCAGCTCTTTTCTGGACCCTTTCAAGTTTCAGAACATCCTTCCTGTAGCAGGGAGACCGGGTTTCTCCAACATTCTCTGTTCCTTCTACATTTCACGGACTCTAACAAACAAAGACAACTTCTGCCTTGACCCAATCCCTACTCCCAACCCCTTTGCTTGCGCTGACCTGTCGGTCGAAAATGAACACGTTACTCTGGGTGTACTTACGCCCAAGTAAACGCCCTTGATAGCCTTTTATTTTCTTACAGGGGTAGCCCAGTTTGCAACAGGTGTAGAAGCGTTTCATGAACATCAGGAGGTGCCAAAGTGGGAAGACTTTCCAGGGGGGTTCTGTCGAGGCGGTGGTGATGGTCACTTGATACTTGACTGTGTCGGTGCCTGGGGCCGAGCCGCTGGTGCTGGAGAACCAGCTCTCGCTGGACCTGGAACAGTGAGGGTGCCTGAGCCCCAGGAAGGTCTCTCTCCTGCCCATCCTCTTGTTGCTGCCAGTGTCCACGGTGTCATCCCCTAACTCCATCTCCAGGCTACCGCTGAGGAAATCGTAGAGGGGGCCAGGGTCCAGGGACGGGGTAGGGGAAGCAGCAGGGAAGGCGGATTGAGCCCAAGGGAGGCTCAGGAACAGGCAACAAGCGAATGCAGCGCCGAACATCATCCTTGGTCTCCCGTCTGCACTGGGGAGCAGTGTGCAGCTCCAGCAAGTCTTTGTCAACTCCCTGTGCATGAGGCAAGAACAGCTCAGGATTGCAGGACAGAAGCACTGAACCAACCCACATCTATATAATCCTCAAACAACTCATTAATCCCGGTGACACTTTGTGCTTCAGCATCCCGAGGGTGTGTCTAGCCTTGTGGCGTCGGCCGATATTAGAGGAAATTTGCCTATGAATGGGATGATAATAGTGTACAATACCTCTGTCCGTAATAGCGAACATTGCTCCCACATCAGTGGGAATTGCCAGCCACTTAGGAAATCAGAGAATGGGCCTGGAATTTAAAAGGGTGCAACACAGAGTTGACATGATTTGAGATTTGAATTGCTTAAAATGTCACTTTGCAAAGATGGTCAAAATTGTTTTACACAATTCCCATTTCAGGGCAACGCGTCTGACTTTTTAAACTTTGCAATGTTTACTCTCGCTTCGATCTAAAATAAAACGAAATAATGCGGACGCTGGAGGTCTGAAGCAAAAACCAGAAATTGCTGGAGAAACTCGGCAGCATGTCTGGAGAGAGAAACAGAGTAGACCTCTCTCTCTCTCCACAGATGCTGCCAGACCGACTCAGTTTCTTTAGCAGTTTCTGGTTTTGTCTCCTTTGTTTCTCACCCCGGAATTTTTAGAAGTCACAAGACTATTTTGCTTTGTTCTTAACCTCATGATAATGAGATTGGACAATGCCGTCTGCTATTGAACTTAATGATCTGAAACCAGCTGCTTGGATAGATGGAGGAATCAATCAAAACTTTCAGAAGTGAGTTTGCTAAATGTTTCAATTTAGAAGACTTCAGACCATAAAATGTAATATCATAGATGTAGGAACAGAAATAGACCATTTGGCCCATTGACTCTGCTCCACCATTTGCTCCTGGCTGGTATGTTTCTCAATCCCCATTCTCCTGCCTTCTCCCAGTAACCCTTGATTCCCTTGTCAGTCAATAACCATTCATCTCTGTCTTAAATACACTCAATGACTTGGCCTTCAGTGATCCACCAAACTCTGGCTGAAGAAATTCCTCCTCATCTCAGTTCTAAAGTGTTCTCTCTCCCCTCTGAGGCTGTGCCCTCAGCTCTTAGTCTCTTCTACTAGTGGAAGCATTTTCTCCATGTCCACTCTATATCCAGACCTCTCAAGTATTCTGTAAGATTCAATCAGACTCCCCCCTCCTCCCCTACCATCCTTCTTAACACCATCGAGTATAGACTCAGAGTCCCCAATGACTTTGTGAGAAAGGGCAGGCAAGTTAGAGGAATACAAAAAGGTGAAATACTGTGGTGGCTGGAAATCTATATCACAGAGAATTGCGGGAGAAGCTCAGCCATTCTGGCAGTATCTGTGGAAAAAGAAACAGTTAACGGTTTGAGAACAAAAACAAAGATGCTGGAAAAGCTCAGCAGGTCCGGCAGCATCTGTAAAGGAGAAAACAGAGTTAATATTTTGGGTCCAGGGACCCTCCCTAGTTTTTGTTCCTGATTCACAGCATCCGCAGTTCCTTCTGTTTTTAGTTAACGGTTTGAATCTGGTATGATTTCTTCAGACCCAAGGAGAAATAGCAAGCTTTTTCAGAGGATCTGCAGAGATACTAAGAACTCTTGCTGTATTGAATCATTTTAGAATCACTGAAGGTTACATAAAAGAAGCTTTTATTTGGGCTAAAGTTTACTGACCTTGCAATGGATCTTTCTTTTATTAATTTCGGGGATGTGGGCATCACTGGCTCGGCCAGTATTTATTGTCCATCCTTTATTGCCTTTGAAATGAATGGCCTGCCCAGCCATTTCAGAGGGCAGTTAAGAGTCAACTACATTGCTGCGAGCCTGTAGTCACATGGAGGCTAGACCTCCTTGGAAGATATTTGTGAACCAGACGCGTCATTACAACAGTAATCCTCATGGTCACCATTACTGATTAGATTTACACATCAGGTTTGAAGTGCTGTCTCAATTTCGCCTCTGGACCAATCATCTAGAGGCCCAGCCTAACGTTCTGGAAAAATGGGTTCAGATCCGCCGAAATGTTAAACCCAGACCATGAAACTGTCATCAATTATCATAAAAACTCAACTGGTTCACTAATGCCGTTTAGGAAAGGCAATCTACCCAGTTCAGGAGTAATTAGGGATGGGCAACAATTGCTGGTCCTCCTTCCAAGAAAGGGACAAATATCCATTTTTATTCACTGAATTTAAAGCTGCAGCCAATGTCCCCATATCATTACAGTGGGCCTCTGGATCACCAGTCCAGTGACGTTATGAATGTACCAATACACATGGATGATCAGCCATGATCATTTTGAATGGTGGAGCAGGCTCGAAGGGCTGAATGGCCTACTCCTGCTCCTATTTTCTATGTTTCTATCATATTTCACTTGTCCTTCGCATCACAATCCTATGGATTTTGTCAAAGGAAAAACAATTGCTGTCTCTGTCCTGCTTTAAATTGCCCAGTCACTTGGGAACAAAGTGCATACCATCCATGATCTTATTGGGACTGATTGCAAAGCCATTGTAACCTTCACAGAAATGTAGCTCATAGGAGACAGCTTCTCTTTTACTGAAACCTCCACATAGGGTGTCTGGGTCTGGCTTTACTTACTGACCCCTTTTTTTGAAAGTCTCATACCCTCTCTGTCCAAAGATGTGCAGGTTAGGTGGATTGGCCGTGTTAAATTACCCAGAGCATTCGGGGATGTGCAGACTAGGTGGATTAACCATGGGAAAATGCAATATTACAGGAGTAAGGTAGGAGGGTAAGTCTGGGTGGAATGCTCTTCGGAGGGTTGGTGTGAATGCAATGGGCCGAAAAGCCTGCTCCCACACTGTAGAGATCCTATGATTTTGCTTCTTCCTTAAAACCATGCCTCCCTGATACACTCTGGAAAAGCACAGCCTGCTTATTCCCTGTTTCTTATTATTACAATCCTGGTTTTAGGAACTGCCTCCCTATCTATTTAACCTGTAATTGTTCCTTCATTAAAGCACACCTTGAAAGTATGCTCTGAATTTACGCCTGTCCTTAATTTTTCCCATCTCCCGATGACTGCCCGTTGCCTTAACAAATGCAATATTGGCATCCTCAGGAGTTCAAGGTTGGACAATCAGCTTCACAGTCTGACAGTACAACATACTGCGGATGCTGGAGATCTGAAATAACATCAGAAAGTGCTGGAGAATCTCAGCAGGATTTGGCACCAGTTCCGAACACTAGTCATATTGGACTCGAGATGTGAACTCTGTTTCTCCCTCCACAGCACTTTCTGTTATCATTGGCTTCATGGCCTATTTCAGGACAAGGTTTGCAGGCTGGGTTGGGGTGTTGCTGCACTCAGCCGTGATGATGCCACCAGATTTGCTTTGCTCTGCGCTGCCATTGCATTATAGTTGCCCAGTGGATGGTAAGGTTTAGCCAATAGGAGATATGAGCATTTATTGTTCGACTCCATACTGATTATTGTTGATCCAAAACCTGTCTGACAAAGTAATTAGAACAAGGTCCAGAATTTTTGGAGGTGGGATGTGTTGTCCTAGTGGCTCTGCTGTTTTGGGGGCTGAAGGGGTTTCAAAAGGCTCATTCTTGGATGGGAACAAAGGCACACGAGTGTGAATAAAGTGGCGATTACTGTAACAGTTTCAAATTATGTGACATTAAGACCCACGGGTGTCCTGCTGATGATTAAAAGTGACCTTTACTTCATTGTTATGTAAAATTAACTGAACGTACAAATGAATGTAAATGGCAGGGTAACGGTTTAATGAAGAAACATTAAGATAATGTGATGTGTGTTGCATACTTACTCCCAATTGAATCACAAGGTTGTCTTTGACAGCAAGCAAATCATTGGAGACAAGTCTTCCATTTGCCCCTGGAAACACGAAAATCCTTTTAGAGACAGAGTTATCGAGTCATAGAGTTGTACAGCATGGAAACAGACCCTTTAGTCCAACTTGTCCATGCTGACCAGATATCCTAAATTAATCTAGTCCCATTTGCCAGCCTTTGGCCCATATTCCTCTAAACAATTCCTATTCATATACCCATCCAGATGCCTTTTAAATGTTGTAATTGTACCAGCCTCCACCACTTCCTCTGGAAGCTCATTCCATACACACACCACCCTCTGCATGAAAAAGTTGCCCCTTAGGTCCTTTTTAAATCTTTCCCCTCTCACCTTAACTATATGCCCCCTAGTTTTGGACTCCCCTACCCTGGGGAAAAGACCTTGTCTACTTACCCTATCCATGCTCCTTCTATAAACTTCTATAAGGTCACCCTCCAGCCTCTGACACTACAGGGAAAATATACCCAGACTATTCAGCCGCTCCCTATGGCTAATTTCCTGGAGTTAGGTTAGTATTTTCCACATCATATACATGGGTAATTCAGCACCAGTCATATGGGAATAGGAGAAGGCCATTCAGCACTTTGAGTATGTCCCACCATTTACTGAGATCAAGACTGATGTGTATATTAGCTCCACCGACCCACCTTCATTCAGTATCCTTGTCTAACAACATATCAATGTCAGTTTTAACATTTTCAGTTGATCCTGAGCCTCAACAGTTTAATGGTACATGGGGTAGAGTGGGAGTGGAGAGATTGATGATGGTAAAACTTTCAGAGTTCATTACTTGTTGTGTGAATAAATTAATCCTGAGATTATCTCGGAACAGCCTCACACACAGTCTGTTATCCCTATGTTTTGGATTTCCCCACTAGGTGTGAACAATATTTCATAATATCAAGGTCACAATAGTTGAACTATCTGATTGTTCTGACCTGGGCATAAGACAGGTCAGAGTTGACATTGATGATGGTGACCCTAAACCAGCGGGTTCGATAGGAGTGTATGTGAGTGTGAAGTGAGAACATGATCAGACCTGGCTGTGATAATGTCCTTGATTGATTGTCCACTGGTACTAATTACCCCAGGTTTACTCGCACTGGCACTAATTACCCCAGGCTTACACTCACTGGCACTAATTACTCCAGGTTTACACTCACTGGTACTAATTACCCCAGGATTACACTCACTAGTACTAATTACCCTAGGTTCTCACTCACTAGTACTAATTACCCTAGGTTCTCACTCACTAGTACTAATTACCCCAGGTTTACACTCACTGGCACTAATTACCCCAGGTTTACACTCACTGGTACTCATTGTGTCATGTTCACGCAAGAAGAATGGCCAGTTGGTTTTAGTAAAAGGTAAAGTCTCCATACAGCTGCTGTCTCATGAGAGAGAGGACTGTTGGTGGTTTGATCTGAGGGTCACCACACCTCAGGTAATAGGGAAGATTGAGGATAGTCCTTTATTGTAACCTCAGCCAGTGCAGTGATTGAACTGTTGGCGTCATTCTGCTTCATAAACCAGCTGTCCAGCCAACTGAGCTAACTAACTCCCTTGTACAGGCAGAGTATTGGATAAGGAATCTATCACTTCAAGCTTCATAGCAGATCTCCTCCTAAAAGCCTGACAGCAATGTGAAGAAAAATGAAAGTCTAATTCTTTGGATGCAGAATTAGTTTATTCACTGAGTTCGCTAGTTTCATTTGAGATTTCTTTGTATTTCTAAAATCTCATTCACATTTTAGATTGACTAAACTGTGCTTCAAGAAATGGATTTGCTGTATGGCCACTATTGCAATGCCCCTCTGGAGATCTGAGCACTAAATCTACACTGACACTTGAGTGCAGTCCTGAGGAAGCTCTGCTGTTTTTCAAATGAGATGTTAAACTTCTCAGCTGGATGTAAAGAGTCCCAGGCATTGTTTTGACTGGTTAGGGTGTTATACCGGGTGACCTTCCCAATATTTAACCTTCCACTACTGAAAAAAATGTTGCTGATTGTCAGAGTTTGCCTTGCCTTGTATACATCGTTGTTGGAATTAGAAATACAGCAATGTCTATACCTCAAAAGCAATTCACTAGCTGTGAAAAAAAAACTTTGGAACCTCCTGTGAACATAATAGGTGCCAAATAAGTGCACATTTTCATACTATGTTTCCAAAGTTCTGTACCTCAATTTTCATAGAATCATAAGATCCCTACAGCATGGAAGCAGGCCATTCGGCCCATCAAGTCACACCAACCCTCCGAACGGCTCCACCCTCCACCCAGAGACATCATCCCCTATCCCCCATTGGCTAACTCACCTAACCTCCACATCTTTAGATTGTGGGATGAAACTGGAGCACCCAGAGGAGACCCACACAGACACAGGGAGATGGTGCAACCTCCACAGACTATGAGGCAGCAGTGCTAACCACTGAGCCACCATGCTGCTTGACTTGTGGTCAAGCTATTTCATTACGTGAGGCATTCTCACCAACAACAGCAATGACCTGATGATAACAATGACATAACAATAGCCAACAGCCTGATCATGGCTTCATCCTTTTGATTAATTTTGCAGGAGGTTTGCCTTACAGATATGAGGAGGAGAATGAGGTGGAGAAAATCATCAGGGGCATAGATAGGATGAATGCATGTAGTCTTTTTCCCAGGATTGGGGAATTGAAAACTAGAGAGCAAAGGTTTAAGGTGAGGGAGGGAAGATTTAAGAAGGACCTGAGGGGCAACTTCTTCACGCAGAGAGTGGTGCGTTTGTGGAATGGGCTGCCAGAGAAAGTGGTTGAGGCAGGTACAATTGCAACATTTAAAAAACATTTGGATAGGTACATAGATGGGAAGGGTTTACAGGGATATGGAGCAAATGCAGGCAATTGTAAGTAGCTGAGTGGGCACTATGGTCAGCATGGATCAGTTTGGTCTGAAGGGCCTGCTGCATGCTATATTACACAATGATTCAATATGGCCAGCAGATATTGCACATCCCTAACTGCCCCAGAAGAAAACAGTAGTGAGTGATGTTTCTGCACCTGTAGAGCACTTTTGAGACATCCAGTGGTTGCGAAAGGTGCAGTATAAATTAAGTCATATTTTAAAGTTATGCATGAGTGCAGTGATGCATTAGAATGGAAGATTCCATGTAAACCATGAAGATACCATGCAAATTACACGTGTGTGGCTGGACAAATAAACTTAAAGGGACTGCTCACAAATAAAAATTGAGCATGCATGAAATGTTAATGGGAACATTGGTGTTGAGCCATCTTCTTGAATCCAACTTAGTGGTTTTGAGGGCTATTGTGACACAGTGGTAGTGTCCCTACCTCTGAGCCATGAGGGAGGCCTGGGTTTCAAGATCCACCTATTCCAGAGATGTATCATAACATTGTTAAACAGGTTGGTTAATGATACCTCCAAATGAGTGGTTCCCTCAGCCATTTCACTGGGTAGGTAAGAGTCAACTATGTGGGTCTGGAGTCACTAATAGAGGTCTATACCAGGTATGGACAGGCATCATCGAATGAAAAATGGCATTATGATAGATAAATTGTAGGAGAAATTCAGTATAGAGTCCTTACAGTGGTGAAGGAGGCCATTCAGCCCATTATGTCTACACTGACCCTCCAAAGAGCATCCTATTCAGACCCACCACTCTACCCTATCCCTTTAACCCAGCATTTCCCATGGCTAACCAACCTGGCCGACACATCCCTAGACACTATGGGGCAATGTAGTATGGCCAATCCGCCTGGCCTGCCCATCTTTGCACCGTGGGCAGAAACCAGAGCAAACCCATGCAGACGTGGGGAGAATGTGCAAACTCCACACAGACAGTAGCCTGAGTGAGGAATCAATCCCTGGTCCCCGGTGCTGTGAGGCAGCAATGCTAACCACGGAGCAACCTTGCTGTAGGTCATCCGCAGAAATAGGAAACAGAACAAATGTTTTGAGTCCAATAACCTCTTTACAATTTTTTTGGGCTTTATGACAATCTGGTAGTTTCATGGTCATCATCATTGTATTAGTTCTTCTTATTCCAAATGAATTTAATTTATCAACTTTAAATTTCATAGCTGCAATTTGCTGTATCTTTAATATTTGCCAGTCCTCATGAAAGATTGTCTGTTACCTTGGTCTCTTATTGTGTTACAGCAGATCAATAGGCAAACGTTTTGCTGAATTACTTTGTTCTTTGGACGTGGGTAGTGCTGGCGAGACCAGCATTCATTACCCATCCCTGCATAGCAGAATATAAAAACACAGTATTGTCAGTGCTTGAAAACTGGATTAGAAAATTCTGGAAACATTCGGCAGGTATGCAGCATCTGTGAAAAGAATTAATCCAATGAAAGGCTATGATCTGGAATGCATGGCCCAAGACTGCAGATTTAGTAATGGCTTTCAGAAGAGAATTGGTTCAAAATCAGGAAACATTTACAGTGTGTCAACTATGTTTTTGCAGAGAAGCAGTTCAGAAATGATGGGCTGGAAGGCCTGATTCAGTGTTGTCATCATTCTTGGATTCAATCACTTTAATGATTAATTCTGTTTCTGTTTCTCTTTCTCTGAAGATCTCCTGACCATTTCCTGCATTTTCACTGTCTGTTTTAGATTAAGGTGGAGGAGCTGAGACGGTGGTGATCAGTTCCTCAGGCTCAAACACAGACAGTGCTGGAGAAAACTAAACAGGTCTGGCAGCATCTGTGGGGAGACAAACAAGAATTAGTGTTTCAACTTGGTTCACTCCTGCTAAAAGAACCATAGCAGCCCCAAAGTGTTAACTCTGTTTCTCTCTCCACTGTTGCTGCCAGACCTGTTGAGTTTCTCTAACAATTCTGTATGTTCGTTCCAGATTTCCAGCATCTACAGTATTTTGTCTGAATTCCTCAGGTTCTTTCTGCAGATTTTCCAGAATCTTTTTGAGTTGCATTAAACGTGTTCATTTAGTAGCAAATTAAGTTGTAGGAAAAGAACACCTTCTACAAAAAAAAAATTGCACCCAAACAGATTAGCAAGTTCCAGATGTACTCTATCGACACCTAATTTGTCATTTAAATAGTCATTTGCAGATTGTTTTGAGATTTAATGGCCTATTCAGACTCAACCCATTTTGACTCAACCCATTTGATCAGCATAGTATTATGTTCAGTAATTCATCGATTATATTGAGGCAAAAAGACTGCAGATGCTGGAATCCAGGGTAGACACACAGGAGGCTGGAAGAACACAGTAAGCCAGGCAGCATCTGGAGGAAAGGAGCAGTCAATGTTTCGAGTATTACCCTTCTTCAGGACATAGAGTCTTCATAGAGTCATACAGATATCCAATGCGTCCATGCCTGCTGATATTACACTGTTTGTTCATTACCAACCAGAATGAAGATGATTGATCTTAATTAGAGAATGTCATCCTGCAAAAAATTCACATGAAAATCCTGTAATCCTATATAAAGAATATAAAGTTTGGACGATAAGACATTGTAAACTAATGGATCTAATTATAAAAAGGACAGTAAGCATTTCCGAATACACCATCTAATCAAAATAGAACTCGACTGGAGTCATAGAGACATACAGCATGGAAACAGACCCTTAGGTCCAACTTGTCCATGCCGACCAGATATCCTAAATAAATCTAGTCCCATTTGCCAGTATTTGACCTATATTCCTCTAAACCCTTCCTATTCGTATATTCATCCTGATGCCTTTTAAATGTTGTAATCGTACCAGCCTCTACCACTTCCTCTGGCAGCTCATTCCACATACACACCACCCTCTGTGTGAAAAAGTTGCCCCTTAGGTCCCTTTTAAATCTCTTCCCTCTGACTTTAATCCTATGCCCTCTAGTTTTGGACTCTCCCACCCTGGGGAAAAGACCATATCTATTTACCCTATCCATGC
Organism: Ginglymostoma cirratum; assembly: GCA_024137785.1. Classification (NCBI taxonomy): domain Eukaryota; kingdom Metazoa; phylum Chordata; class Chondrichthyes; order Orectolobiformes; family Ginglymostomatidae; genus Ginglymostoma; species Ginglymostoma cirratum. The sequence continues at coordinate 33,390,599 of JAHRHZ010000098.1, read as the reverse complement.
CCCTCATGATTTTATAAATCTCTATAAGGTCACCCCTCAGCCTCTGATATCCCAGGGAAAATAGCCCTAGCCTATCCAGCCTCTCGCTATATCTCAAAACCTTCAACCCTGGCAGCATCCTTGTAAACCTTTTCTGAGCCCTTGCAAGTTTCACAGCATCCTTCCTATAACTCGGAGACCACAACTGCACACAGTATTCCAAAGTGGCCTAACTAATGTCCTGTACAGTCGCAAATGCAACATGACCTCCTTTACTCAATGCACTGACCATCAGAGGCAAGTATACCAAATGCCTTCTTCACTATTCTACTTACCTGTGACTCCACTTTCAAGGAACTATGAATGTGCACTCCAAGGTCTCTTTGTTCAGCAACACTTACCAGGACCTTACCATTCTGATCAAGATCCTGTTGTGCTTCTTCGCTGTGCACTACACCTCCAATTTTGGTGTAATCTGCAAACTTGCTAACCATACCTCCTATGTTCACATCCAAATCATTTAGATAAATGACAAAAAGCAGTGAACACAGCACCGATCCTTGTGGCACACTGCTGGTCGCAGGCCTCCAGCCTGAAAAGCAACCCCTCACCACCAACCACTGTCTTCTACCTTTGAGTCAGTTCTCCCTCTATTCCATGTGATCTAACCTTGCTAACTGGTCTACCATGAGGAACCTCATCAAATGCCTTACTGAAGTCCACATAGATCACGTCCACTGTTCTGCCCTCATCGTTCCTCTTTGTTACTTCTTCAAAAAATTCAATCAAGTTCATGAGGCACAATTTCCCACACGCAAAGCCATGATGACTATTAAGTCCTTGCCTTTCCAAATACATGTAAATCTTATCCCTCAGGATTCCCTCCAACAGATTGCCCACCACTGATGTCAGGCTCACCGGTGCGTAATTCTCTGGCTTTTCTTTACCACCTTTTTAAAATAATGGCACAATGTTAGCCAATCTTCAGTCTTCTGGCACCTCACCTGTGGCTATCGATGATACAAATATCTCAGCAAGGGGCCCAGCAGTCTCTTCCCTAGCTTCCCACAGAGCACTAGGGTACACCTGATCAGGTCTCAGGGAATTATCCACCTTTATGAGTTTTAAGACATCCAGCACCTCCTCCTCTGTAATATGGACATTTTTCAAGATGTCGCTATTTATTTCCCCATGTTCACTATCTTCTATATCCTTCTCTACAGTAAACACTGATGCAAAATACTTGTTTTTTAATTCCCCATCTCCTGCAGTTCCACATGTAGGTGACCTTGCTGATCTTTAAGGGGCCCTATTCTCTCCCTAGTTACCCTTTTGTTCTTAATGTATTTGTAGAATCTGTTTGGATTCTCTTTAACCCTATTTGCCAAAGCTACCTCATGTTCCCTTTGTGCCCTCCTGATTTCCCTCTTAATTATACCCCTACTGCCTTTATACTCTTCTAGGGCGATTTCTGCTGTGTATACCTGACATATGCTTCCTTCTTATTCTCGACCAAAATCTCAATTTCTCTCATCATACAGCATTCCTTCCATCTACCAACCTTGCCCTTTTGCTTCAGTAACTGCAAACTATTCGTACTATAGGGATGACAAGTATAGGTTTTAGCAAATAATTTTCTTCATTTGTTGCTGTGAAAGAACAAATTTCACAGCAATATGAGGACAAATTCAAAGACTGAAGGAGGAAGCAAGCACTCGCTTATGGACATAAAGAAGAATCAAGAGCAGTAGCATCATGGATCCTTGAACTGATCCTGCCATTCAACAAGATCATGACTGATTGAGATCCCCAACTCCATGTTCCTACATCATTCTCCTACACTCCCAAAATACATTTGACCCCTATCTTGAATATATTCAACAACTCATCATCCATTGATCATAGAATCATAGAATCCCTATAGGGTTGCGTGGTGGCTCAGTGGTTAGCACTGCTGCCTCACAGCATCTGTAAACCTGGGTTTGATCCCAACATTGGTGACTGTGTGGAGTTTGCACGTTCTCCCTGCGTCTGCATTTCCTCTGATTTGTTTCCACAGTCTAAAGATTTGTATGTTAGATGGATTGGCCACGCTAAAATGCCCAAAGTGTCCAGGGATGTGCAGGCTAGGTGGATTAGCCATGAGGAATGCAGGGGAGTGGTGTCTGGGTGGGATGTTCACTGGAGGGCTGGTGTGGGCTGGATGACTTGCTTCAATACTGTAGGGATTCTTGAATGCTATTCTAATTGGTCCATGGGAGTTGAGAATTACAAAGATTCGCAGCCCATCCAGTGTAGAATGTTCTCTTCGTCACAACTCATTATTCTAAAACTGTGACAATGTACAATTCCACTGCTTGGGGACACTTTTTTTTTAAACTAAGCAAGACTATGAAGGGATATGGTCCAAGGAAGATCACAGATCAGCCATGATCTTATTGAATAGTGGAGCAGGCTCGAGGGGCTGAATGGCCTACAGCTGTTCCTATGTTAATATGACATTTTCTCAGCATCTATGTAAAATTCCTCAAAAATATTACATTGTTAAATTTAATCACCTCTCTTTCTTTAAAACTCTGGAGAGTACAGTCTGAACCCAGTTAAATAAGAACCATAAGTGTTTAAGAAACTCAGCAGGTCTTGTAGCATCTGGGGGATAGATTTGGTATTAACGTTCGAGTCCAGTATGACTCTTCTCAGAATAAAATCTCCTGATATTATGATTCCATTTTAATTACAATACTGCATGAGTCAGAAACCAGAATGAAACCTGGCTTCCTAGAACACACGGTTTAATTTTGCAGTTTGCTTATTGTGGTAATCAGTCACTGAAAATATTCACAAGAGACTATCATTGAACTTCTAACAAAAGAAATCAAGTCTTTTTTTACACAAACGACTAAAAAAAACCCATATAGCTAAGAAAATATGAAAGATTTCATAAATTGCAAAAAGAAACATTTAACCCTTCTCCCCCAGCAGAATCTTTTACAGACACTCAATCCCAATGAAGTATTACTCCTACTTTGATGAGTTAACTCCTTGCTTAACTGAAAAGGGGACACTCCTTTATAATTTGTGATTGCTCCTTTTAGGACAGAAATTGTTTTTTTTTCTCTGAGGGTTTTCCAAATTTGGGGAACTCTCTGCCTCAGAAAGTAATGGGATCATTAAATATATTTAGGGCAAAAGAGTCTTTTAGGCTGGGAATCAAGGTTTAAAGGATAGGTGAGAATGTGGAGCCCAAAACACAGACAGATCAGCCATGTTAAACTTGAAAGGATTCAGAAAGGATTTACAAGGATGTTGTCAGGGTTTGAGCTATCATGAGAGGCTAAATAGGCTGGGGCTATTTTTCCTGGAGCATCAGAGGCTGAGGAGTGACCTTATAGTGGTTTACAGAATCATGAGGGGCATGGATAAGGTGAATAGTCAAGGTCATTTCTCTGAGGTAAGGGAGTCCAAAATTAGAGGGCATAGGTTTAAAGTGAGAGGGGAAAGATTTAAAAAGGACCTGTAACTTTTTGATACAGAGGGTGGTGTGTGTATAAGATGAGGAAGGAGGGGGGGGGAGGGTGGAGGCTGGTACAATTACAACATTTAAAAAGGCATCTGAATGGGTACATGAATTAGGTGGGTTAAGAGGGATATGAGCCGATTGCTGGCAAATGGGACTGGATTAATTTAGAATACTTGGTTGGCATGGATGAGTTGGACTGAAGGGTCTGTTTCCATGCTGTACATCTCTTTGACTTTATGATCTTATTGAATTGCAGAGTAGGTTTGAGGGGTTGAAAGATTTACTTCTGCCCTTATTTTACATGTTCGTATGTAAACTCTTGCACAATGATTTCACCAGGTAGCTTGACGAGTCACTTAGCTTAAGGCCCATGATTGGGTCAAAACAGCATTTCCAAGCAATGTTAAAAAAAATGAATTTCTGATCCCAAAAGAAAAATCACCTTCACAGAATTGAAAACCAAAACCCCATTTAACTTATCTTTAACCCAACTTCCTAAACAAAAATAAATGATAAATGTTCAACACAAAGACAAAGGCAAAATAAGATCAGGCAGAAACCACACACCATTTTGTCACCAACACACATTTATTTAAGCGCTGAGAATGTGACACTGGATAACATTGTGTTTTCTTAAAATTACAGCACATTGAACAAAACATCTTACATACAGTGGGAACAATGGCACACACCAGTGGTTCCACCTCATCGAACCACGAGGCTGCTGCGGGCAAGCTCACAGAATTGAATTCAAATAAATCAGCTCCCCTTTTCTTCAGACAAGCAACATTGATTCGAAAATAGTTTATATCCTGCAGATGAGACACATTGGCCAAGTTAGGCCTACTGAAAATAGTGACAGATTTCAGCTAGTCATCTACTGAAACCATAGAAAATGACTAATTGACTTTTGGTAATACAACTTTTTAATAGCAAACCTTATGGAAAATAGGGACCGGGGGGTTCTATTTTCTTCAGTGAGGCGCAGAGAATAATTTGTTTACATTAAAAAAATGTGCCCGCCATTAAAAACAAACAAGCTTTGTAAAAATTGCTAGGACAATGTGGAGAGCCAAAATACACCACCTCAAAGATAACCTTTGGATATATTTCTTTCTCATCAGCAGGAATGCCTATTGAGGTCACGATGCATTCCTCTGTGCACTATTTTAGAAATAGCTTGGATTTACGTAGCATAACACAGTGACAGGATATCTGTGTTTTGCAGCTAATGACATACTTTTGCTGCATAGTCCCTGCTAAAACCTCGAAGGCATGATAGACAACTTTGCACACAATGTCTTATAGACAGGAATACAATAATGACACTTGTTTTAATGATGTTGGTTGAGGAATAAATATTAGCCAGGACACTGCAGAGAACGCTCCAGCTCTTCATCAAACCGGAGCCATAAGATCTTTTACATTCATCCGAGGCCAGATGGGCTATTGGTTTTATGACTCACCTGAACAATGGGAGTTAACCTGAAAACAGTGCACAGAGAAATGCAAGAGGAGTGCATTCTGCATTTGTAGGAACATTGCTGAGATTGAAAAACGCATTGAGTTCATTGCTACAATTCTGTTTTCCCAACTCTACACACCAGTGAAGAGAGCAAACTTGATCTGGTGTTTAAATGAACAGTTCGGCTCACTGGCTTTTGATAACACCGTAGCTTCTTAATATCAAATCATTTCTCTTGGAACTTGAAATCTGCGCTTGATCAGCATCACTAGTGATAACAATCTATTATCATTGTATTCCTAATATAAATGTTGAACATAATATAAGCACATAACCAGACTCTGACACAACTTAAAAGGGACAAAAGCCACAGATGGAGACTCACTAAACTGGTCAGAATAACATATTACATTCCACTGTCACAGCGATACAATTTTTGTAACACTGTTTGCCCCTTAAGAAGAATTTCACAGAAATTCTCATTCCATATTGCCTTTTCAAAATATATTTCAAGTGTATATGAATATATTTCCTTTGGAGAATGTCTACACTTATCCATGCAAGGATGTGAAAATTGCTTCCAATAACTAAGTAACATCCCATATCGTAGCTCAAGGATAACAGAGTGCAAATGCTTCTTTTCCTCCACCTCGACAATGGATCTTGAACTGAAACTAGGATTATAAGAATTCCTAGGTAAAAGAAAACACATCAAATTTAACTTGTACCATGCTGGCACTTACTGAAGTTGATCAATCCTGCAACTGATGGGCCTACAACACGCCCCTGCCATGAAATAAAGAAAACTCCATTGGATTTTGGGGAACGTTAATCCAATGTTACCTATTCCTCACAAGAATACTCCACCTGCCATGCATCACATTACTCATACATTGCATACTCAAATGTTGTTCATTTAACTTATATACCCGTATATTGCTTCAATTCCCCAAGGCTGGCACACTGTTTCCTGTATGACAGGCATTCCAAACACACAGCAATTAGGAACTGGGTTGAGACCAGCTAAAATGTCTTATGACATGGGATCCTGGTAGCAAGGAAACAGTCTCAAGATATTAGCAGCTGTAAACATGAAATCTCAGTACAAAATGAAATCTGTGCTTAGCAGCAGCTTAAAGCTATTGCCCTAAATAAAGAAACCAATAATAAAAGTATCCTTGCATTTTCTGAGCGAGAAGGTGAGGTTCCACAAATTGCACCGAATAACTGAACAGCCAGTTATCTCAGGTCACTTAGACATTACTAAATTTTAAGTTACAAGGAATGAGTTGAACATTTTAACAAAATACTTGCTTATAATGTTCAACACATTTCCAATAACAGTTAAAGCAGTACAGAAAGCTGAAATTACTTGGTGATGTCATCACTGGTTCTGACATCTCACCCTTTATACACACACATACACACACACACACACACACACACACACACAAATGGAGGCTACATTGCTTCGGTAATAATTAGAAATGCCCTCTTTTAATGGCCTCATCAACATTTACTCCTGTTCCCTGAGGAACAGTCCCCCGATTAGTTCCACAAGCACTGATTGCTCTCCAATAGCTGACACTGAACTATCATTTTTGCAGTCATATAGTGTCCATCTATTTGCAGAGGGTGTAAAATCCCATTCTGTGCCTACTCAATGCTTTGTAATGGAAATAACCAGATATGGGGAAACCTGGATGATCTTTCCCTCCCTAAACCAGGAGTAATTAAATCAATGTTAGTCCCCCAGTTGCGATCAGTTGCTTCAATATAGACAAGGGATTGAGCCAAGAGCTTTCTTTTTTGCTATGTTTTAGTTAACAAATCTCTTTCTTTCTATCAGTCTGGAATGGATTCAAATAAGACCTAATAATTCTTTAATTTAACAATGTGAGTGTGCTGTGTACAAATTGGCTGCTAGATTTCTTATGGTTTTAAAACATTCATGGTGTGAGCATTGTTAGCTAGGTCAACATTAGTAAGCTGCCTTCTCGAACTGCTGCAGAGCCTTTGAAATTCACTAATGGGCAGAGGATCTTCCAAAGGTCTCTACAATTAATGAAGGAGAACAGCAACTGCTGTAATGTGGTGACGTGGCAATCAATTTGCACACAACTTCCCCACAAACAGCAATGTGATATCTTTATGATAGTCACTGTGGGGTAAATATTGGAAAGGATCATCTGCTTTGGTGTTATGCTTTAGGGAAGGAAATCTGCCATCCTTCTTCATTCTGGTCTACATGTTACTTTAGAGCCACAGCAATGTGGTCGACTCTTAAATGCTCTCTGAAATGATTTAGTAAGCACTTGATTCCAGGGCAAATAGAGATGTGTAACAAATGCAGGCCTTGCCAGTGAAGCACACATCTTTTGAGAAAAAAATACAACAGGTATAACCATCTTATTCTCAGAAACAGAAACTCTGGACATGCTAAAAATCCACCTTGAAGAACAGATAATTTAACAGTTTCAATCAAAAGACTTAACTTTGCTCAGCACTGCACTGAAGCTTCAGCATCTATTTTTGCAGTAGCACTCGAACACACACAGCTTCTGATTTACATATGAATTAGAAGTGGGCCATTTGGCCCTCAAGCCTGCTCTGCCATTCAATAAGATTATGGCTGATTTGATTGAGACAAGTAGCAGCCAGTAGCATTCCAATTTAGCCTGTTAGCTCAGTTGGCTGGATAGCTGAGGTTACCATGAAGGTCCTGCCATCTCAACCTTGCCCCTCACCTGAGGCATGGTGACTCTTGGGTGAGCTCAAGCCAATGAGACTAACGAGAGCAGCCCTGTGGTGAGAGATAAAAGGTACTGCAGATGCTGGAGAATCCGAGATAACAAGGCGTGGGGCTGGATGAACACAGCAGGCCAAGCAGCGTCATAGGAGCAGGAAAACTGGGTCTACCTTCCCAGTTGACAGCTGTATTACCTGTTCACTGAGGCTGGTTTGCAAAAAGTAATAGCATATGGAATGTCCATTTTTTGATTTAAAATATTTATTGCATAAATTTAGGCATTTTACAATTCAGTGCAGTCCAAATATGATAGACTAGTTAGCAGTACCATACAGAAGTCTGTAGAACACCTTAAACTTGAAACCAGAAAGATGACAAAAAAAAATTACTTGAAGAATGTTCAGTGCAGCAGCAATGTCCACACACACACTGAGCTTGTTGGTAATAACTGCTTCAGCATGCCAAAAATAAATGATTATTTCTGTAAAAATAGTAAATGCCTTTATTGGGAAGTGTTTTGAATTACTAATAAGGTATTTTATTTCACATTAGATTTTCTTTACAGAAATAAGAACAGGTGCTGCAGAAACTCAGATAATTTCTAACTGATGTATTTAGAATATCAACTCCTTTATTTAACACTTTCCTAACTTTGAAAAGGTATGAATTTCTTGAATGGTCTTATGATGATTAGACTTCTACCATTAAAACCTCACTAATTCCATGTCTTCTTTAAACTAGCCCCAGAGGTTCAGCACTCAATTACAACCCTACATACTGCAACAAACTAACTCCCAGTTCAATTTCTTTCCCCTAAAGGCATCAACCTACTGTTGGTGACGGATCAGCTTTAGTACCATAGACAATTAGTCATTCCACAAATGTGAGCCCATTAGCAAAGTTCTGCTAGGCCACTAACACTTGGGAGTCACACTGAAAATAACCCTGTCTTTAGTACATGGATACATCAAAATTTTCCAGTCATGGTCATCTTTTGAGAGTTTGTTTCCTCCTTGTCCCTAACTAGGGAGTGCTCAGCGAAGACTGACCAGATGTTTGCAAGTCAAAACTGGGATAAACTGAAAAGCCCTGAGAGGTGGGGGAAATCAGTGACTGAAGAAGGGTCACTGAACCTGGATTGTTAGCTCTTTCTCTTCATAGATGTTGCCAGACCTGCTGAGTTTCTCCAGCTGTTTCTGTTTAGGATAGATGACTAAGTTAATTGTTGGGTCAACCCCATAGCAGAACTTGAGGGAAGGGGCAGTTGAAGGTGGGACGTCATATCCTGATATTTCCTGAATCTGTCCAGCCTGAGTTAGAAACCCCATTCCACAGATCACTTCAAAGCTTGTTTCAGCAATGGAATAGTCAATGCCATAAAAAGGACAACTCCCCTTGTCAAGGGGCTGCGTCGGGAGGAGCATAGGTCTGTTGCATGTAGTGTGACGTAATGCTTGTATACAGAAGGACATTTCACACAGACTTTCTTCTCCTGAGGGCTAATTTGACAAAATAGAAAAGGTTAAATCTGGGACTTTATTTACTGTTAGGAAATTCCCAGGACTTTCAATGAAATATCCAGATTCTATCAGCAAAGCTGGGATATCTAGGCAGCTCAGCTCAGGCTAATTCACCACAGACCTACAGATATAATCTAACACCTTGATATTTTAACATTTATGCCATTCTTCCCTTGTCCAGTAACTTTTTACACTCATTTCAGTAGGGCGACTGGTTGAGAAGATACAAGAGTAGAGCCATTTGTCGAAAACAGGCAAGTGAACCTGGGAATTTTGAAAGTAGCTTCTCATCCAATTCAAGGCTGGTTCTCTGTTCTTTTTTATTTTTCATGGGATACAGGCATCACTGGCTCGACCAACATTTATTACGCACCCCTAACTGCTCAGAGGATCATTAAGAGTCAACCACATTGCTGTCAACTGTAGGCCAGAACAGGTAAGGGTGGCAGACTGTGTTCCTTAAAGGACATTCAAGAATGACATGGGTTTTTAATGACTATTGATCAGGGTTATACAGTCATCATTAGATCAACTGCTTGTTTATCCCAGTGTTTTTTAAATTGTATTCAAATCTCACCATGTGTCACAAATACATATTCGGTAAACATTAGCCTCGGGCCCCCACTACCACATTCCCTCAGCTGTCCTACCAACAGCAAATACCAGGGAGAAACAGCACGAGTGATTTAATACAACTTGATGCCGCTGAGCTGAGTCTGCAGGACAGTGACTGCAAGGGACTGGAGACAACGAGAAATGACAGTCAGGCCACAGGGTGAGGGGTCCAAGTGTTGGGTGAATCATGGGTGTGGAGTAAACATCAGGTTGGTGCATTGCAGGTGGGGGATTAGGTACCTTGATAAGTCACTAAAGGAACTCAGTGGGTAAGTGAGTGTGTGAAGGACAAAGTCAGAAGCACATTGGAAGGCACCAAACTTCTGAACCACAATTTTCATGCAAATTCCAACAAAGCCAAACATGCAAGTTCATCGTTAATTTAACCCAACTCCTTAGCTCTGTCCCAGTCCCCACCCCCTTCCCTGATGATCAGCACTTGGGAGACTTGTCGGTGTCTCTCCAGCTTTGGTTTTTTAACTGAAAAGGTGATAAAAGTTTTTGAGATAGTAGGAACTGCAGATGCTGGAGAATCTGAGATAACAAGGTGTAGAGCTGGATGAACACAGCAGGCCAAGCAGCATCAGAGGAGTAGGAAGGCTGACGTTTCGGGCCTAGACCCTTCTTCAGAAATTGGGGAGGGGAAGGGGGTTCTGAAATAAATAGGGAGAGAGGGAGGCGGATAGAAGATGGATTGAGGAGAAGATAGGTGGAGAGGAGATAGACAGGTCAAAGAGGCAGGGATGGAGCCAGTAAAGGTGAGTGTAGGTGGGGAGTTAGGGAGGAGATAGGTCAGTCCAGGGAGGACAGACAGGTCAAGGGGGTGGGATGAAGTTAGTATGTAGGAGATGGGGGTGGGGCTTGAGGTGGGAGGAGGGGATAGGTGGGAGGAAGGACAGGTTAGGGAGGTGGGGACGAGCTGGGCTGGTTTTGGGATGCAGTAGGGGGAGGGGAGATTTTGAAGCTTGTGAAGTCCACATTGATACCATTGGGCTGCAGGGTTCCCAAGCAGAATATGAGTTGCTGTTCCTGCAGCCTTCGGGTGCTATCGTTGTGCACTGCAGGAGGCCCAGGATGGACATGTCGTCTGAGGAATGGGAGGGAGAGTTGAAATGGTTCGCGACTGGGAGGTGCAGTTGTTTAGTGCGAACCGAGCGCAGGTGTTCTGCAAAGCGGTCCCCAAGCCTCGTTTGGTTTCCCCAATGTAGAAGAGGCCACAACAGGAACAGCGGATAAAAGTTTTTGTTAGCTTTGCTGCTTAACACTTTTTAAAATGGTTATTTTTAAAAATTAATTACTCACTAAAATGATCAACTTACTGTTTTGGAGTTTTTTTTCTGAAATTTATGTAAATTGCTGCAGCATTCTTGCCTTTATGAAACTTACTCACTGGCTCCCCCAAATGAGAGAAAAATTGTCATGTGGCATCCCACTCCAACCACCATAGGAAGAGATTGGACAACCTTTACCTATTACCAGTGTATGTTATTATATAGGGCTGGGGTACACAGTAAGTTATTGTTAAGTACTAGCCTTGGGGCTCAGTGGTACCACTCTCACCTCTGCATTAGAAGGTTGTGGGTTCAAGTCATGCTCCAGAACACACAATCTTGAGGAACTGTTGCATCATGCCCTTTGGACAAAATGTTAACGCTGGGGTCCTGCATACCATCATAACTGACCACGAAAGATTACATAATGTCTAAAAAACCAAGCAGCAATTATACCTCAACTACCTTAAAAATGATTTGGTTGTTGACCAATTGTGGGACTTTGCTGTGAGCAAACTGACTGGAGTATTGCCCTATATTAGTATACCGACTACACTTCAACTTAGTGAAAAGATGCTCTCGGATCTGCCTGAAACCTCTTAGTTCCCACAAGCGCTGTCCAGAACCAAGCCTAAGACATAGGTGTTGAAGCACATACTAAAGCCTGGGGAGCAGCTACAAAGACTTAGACCGTGGCCCAATACCCTTCTTCCATTTTCCATTGGGAAGAAAAACATAAAATCCCTTGGGCTATATGGACCAGACAATGTCTGATATTAACTGCATATTACAAATATAACCTGCAAGTTCTGATAAACCTGAAACATTAGTGGTCTCTCAATATGCTTTTACATCCATAACTGTACTGAGGTACCTTCAAGGACCACAATTCTGTCAAAGCAATTGAATTGTACAGTGGTTTCATGTAATGTCAATTAATGTATTTATATACTTTATTCATAGGATTTGTACATTTTTAAACAAATGTGACTAAACTCCAAAAACTATTTCACTGGCTGTAAAGTGCTTTGTGATATATTGAAGTCATGAAAAGTTCTATTTAAATGCAAAATGTTTGTTTTGCTAGTTGAGATTCTAATTTCAGTCACATCATTTGGGGGTCAGTAGTAGGTGAGGCTGCTTGGGCACACAATATGCCAGAGCCCAGCCCACAAGGATGTAGAGTTAATTAGAGATAGCAAGAACTGCAGCTGCTGGAGTCAGAGATAACAGTGTGGAGCTGGAGGATCACTGCAGGCCAAGCAGCATCAGAGAAGCAGGAAAGTTGATGTTTTGGGTTGGGATCCTCCTTCACTTCTGAAGAAGGGTCCTGACTCGAAGCATCAAATTTCGTGCTCCTCTGATGCTGCCTGGCTTGCTGTGTTCCTGCAGTTCTACACTGTGTTGCCTGTAGAGTTAATTTTCCTCTTTGAAGTGACTGGGCTCCTTAGTAGTCCAGAGGAGCACCTTCTATTAGATCAGTTAGCTTCTTGGGAACCTGCTGAAGAGACCGCAAAAAGGACATCTAAACAGAAGAAGAAGAAAATTAAAAAAACCTACAACTGTGTTATTGGACAATTTGTTATTTCAACATTTCACTGGAATATTTCAATCAATGCAAATTTATTTTTGACCTAACATATTTAGGAAACAGCATATATTCAAATTCTGCATTAACAAAAGAAATGACGACAGTAAGATACAAGATCGTGTGTTCGTCATATCTTCAAAACAAATCAAAAATACAATTAAAACTTGCTGCAAAATACCATTCGTCTTAACCAAGTGTACTTCCAATTTGCAATTCATAAATTCACTGGCCTCAATCCTTGTGTACATCAGAAAAATAGACTATATTTATGTTCTTTATCTTTCCTAAGGCATGAGATAAACATGTATTAACATATCTTGGGACTTGGGGAAAAAGCAATAAAAAAAAGAACTGATGACACTAGGCACACTGCATTCTGCAGCAACTGTACGACTGCTCAAGTACTGTATACCATTAACTACAAGAGTCTTTCCACATTTTGTACATTTATTTTATTTATGATTGCAGCAAATATTCAGGCACCTGATATACCATACTGAAATATTCTGGTGTATCTCAGTTAATGCAGCAAACCGCACAACTGCAATAGAATTATTAAGTTTCTTATTTTGGAACAGACTAAAGGTGAAATTTTCACAAAGCTGGGGTTGAAAGACATTCAATGATCTTAATCAGATCAGCATGAACTCCTGACTACCTTTATCATGGTGTCAAGTACCCTGCCCCTCAATCCCCTTTCTCGAAATCTAGGCAGCGAACTGCACATAATTTCCGCATGAATAGTAATGGGATTATCATCAAGCCATGTGTTTTAGTCATATTTTCTATTGACTACTGGTTGGCTTTGAAGTATCCCAAATCATTAAAATATTTTAAAATTATCCCTTCAACATACCCCCACCCCCGACCCCGCAAAAAAATGTGATGAGCATTATATAAATATTTCACAAGGACCACTGTTTTAACTCTCAGCAGAAAAATTTAATTCTTCAGATATAAAAATGCAACCACAAATTCAGAAGCCTCAAGTGGAGACAAAAGTGATAGAAAAGCATGGCAGATTCCTCAGTGCTTGAAAGGTGAACAAAAGATTAATGTTTCAGATAAAAACCTTAAATATAACAGACAACTCTGAAACAACTGAATTGTTCATTCTATTTTGAATCCTGAGGAACGGGCTGCTTTTCCAACATTGTCTGTTTTTCACAGCTTCATTATCCAATTTCAAGTGGCAATCTGCCTCCTTGGAATGGCTTGGTGATCTACACATCTATTAACTGCATTTAAAGCCAGAATTAGAGTGGCTTTAAGTCAGGACTTTGACTTTTAGGACAGGTGGCAATCTCCAGAACTGATCCAAACCTGTCTGTTTCTTTGGGGTTTAAAAATCCCCTATAGTAATGATTCGCAAACTTAGAAGTGAACCAGGGAGTTTCAGCTATAAAGCTTACTGATGAAATCCTGGAGGATGACAATAATTGGTGAGATCTAGAGAACTTCTCTTGAAGCTTCAAATAACCCTATTGTGCAATGAATCAATGGGTAGCGCGATTGGAAACAAGCAGCAGGAAATACGCTTGTAAAGGATAGCTGGGAGGATTTGACTAACTAAATCCAACATAGGTTTAGCTGCAGACAGCTGAATTTAGGTTATTTGGCTTCATACAGATTGGCATGCTCATCATGAAATAAACAGGGCACTTGTCCAGCAAACTGAAACTAATAATGTGTGTTGCTTAAGTGTTTGGATCAGAGATTCGTAAGCGAGAGTGTGGATACTCTGCCAACCTCCACAAAACTAAACAGGTGTAAATTTCTACCCTGAGTAACTGGGAGACAGAGGCATATTCATTTTGGGATAAATAAGGTAGGCATTAATTTACAGAAAAGAAATTCAGCAAGAGTAGAACATGTGGTTTATTTCTCCAAATCTTGCACCAGCACAACTCCACATGTACACATGCAACACATGTTAGCTATATATAGTAAAGTGCATCGATAGAAGTAGTTCACCTCAAGATTCGAGGGAAACTTGTGGCCAGGTTGTGCAACCAAAATTACCAGGCCAACAGAGGTAAACGTGCCTATGAAAATATAGTCCATCCAATGGAGACTCACAGTAGTAGGCAAGCATAACACTGCATCACGAAGAGCGTGGATGTTCGACTGAATCCTGTGGGATTGTGTTATCATTAAATTCACATAACACTAATCCACAGGTGGCACAAACATAAGTGACACTATACCACATTTACAATCTTAGTAGACACAAATCAAGTACACAATGACACAACGAACCTAGGCTTGAACACAGCTTATGCAGGTTGGTAGCCTCTCTCCCTGTTGGACACTTAGGTTCTAAATGATCAGTTCAGACTGTCTCAGTCAACACAAACCCACAGTACAGAACTGTGAAAATTTCAGAACAGTAGTTGACTCCTTAGCATTTGATGGGACAACCTTATTTGGAGTTAATTGGGAGAGACCATACCACAATTATTTACGTAATACATGAAGGATGGATGGGGGAAAGAAATGAAGGGAAGCAACTGGTAGCTTCCTTCTTTTCTTCTTGGGTGGGGCTCATGTGCATTATTCTAGCATTGTGAAGCTTATACTTAATCCTGTGCTGCACAATGCTGCACCTGAGTCCAAAAGTGCTTCAGACACTGCGCATAAAAAGGAGACAAAATCTTCAAGTTTTGTTCATCAACCTACCACTTTGATGAACACAAAAAGAATGAAATATAGTTTTACAGATTTAATCTCAAAGTACATTGATAAAAGAATTAAAAATAATGACCCGAAGTTAAATACCTTTAGATTCAAGTAAGAGTTTTTTTTATTGTATTGATCCATGAGATTAAAAATAAATGTAAACCTGTTAATAGTGAAATCTGGTGAAGATAACTTCTCATTCACTCCCATTATATGGATATCCAATGGATCAAATAATTTCCCATTCATTCCCATTATATGGGACTGTGAGATATACCTTATTTAATATGTAGATTTTGCAATCCAAAAATGATAATAATCACAGCATAGCTTTCCAATGTCAGTCTATCTCTAATATGCTCTGTATGGCCAAGCCATTGTCTCATTTTCCCTGATGACAACACAGCAGATTGTGTTTGTAACTTTCCTTTTACTTACTGATTTCCTTTTTTTCTGAAGGACAATTCCTTTTAAGTGAATATATCTTAAGTGAAATTTGATTTTGATTCCACTGCAAAGTACATTAAAACCGCTGAAATACACAAGCGAGTCAATAAGCAATCTGTGAAAAATCACAAACTGATCCTGAAACTTTTCCCAGGTGGAACATATTTTTATAAAAACATGCTCAATGGAGATACGCTCCAGTCACCTGTACACAGAAACCTGGTCCCAGGTGTTCCTTTGGAAAATTCTAGGAACGCTACCAATATCCTCCCACCCACGCTCCCCTGCCCCCCGGAAATATGAACTTTGATTACCAGATGACGTGGTCTAGAAAACGTTCACAGTGTCTCAACTGGACTAGCTCTCGCAGAAGAGATGGCTTCAAATGGAAAATTTTACAGCCCAAGGCAATTGACAGAAAAATCATCTCACTGACTGTAGCATAGCTAAAGAAAAATCAGGTAACCAGCAACGGTCATCCCACTACCCTGTGAGGTAGATAGGAAGTTGAGATTGACCTATTCTATCAAAAAAAAAATCAGAAGCAACAGATAAATAAATAAATCTTGGACTCTTTTCTCCACCCAACCATTAACACGGCATTGCGTGCATTTTCAGCAAATAAAGCTTATATTTTCCTTAGTGTGTCCACTTATTCTTTTTTGATGAATGAAAGTTGGACAGCACATCTGATGATCCAAGAGGTCTTGTTCCGTTAATTCCACTCCTTCTGAGATTGGCCACTCCAGAAATAAAATAAAAGAGGATCAAGAGGAGTCAGCGGCCTGGAGAAAAGATGAAATCTAGAGCCTGCCGCTCGGTAGCAGCAACGTTAGGGTGCCACAAATCAATCATGAATACAACCCGTGGACCTTCTTCACTTGGACCTGCAATCACAAAACAAAAATTAGTAATTGCTGGTAGGAGGAAAATACTCTGTGCTTTGTACAACATTCTTCCTAATTACACTATCAAGAATACCACCTAAATGAGATAGTGAGTAAAGGTCAAAGGGCACTCAAGTATGCAACAAGGAAAGGCTAGACTCAACTGTGATGCACTGCAGGGTCAAACAGCCAAGACACATTCATTATCTGGGTGTGCTAGGATCAGATCAAAACTATAAAGTTGAAGCATACTACTCAGCACAGTAAAATGTACTATAGCACTTCACCATAGTTTTATCACAGAAAATTTGACAATAAACCATAGATGGAAAATACTACAACAAATGAACAAAAGCTTGATGAAAGAAGTAGTTCTTAAAGGTGGGAAGGTAGAGAGAGGCAAAGGTTTATGGGCAGGAATTTGAGAACTTAGGGCCTACTGAAGTGAAGCCACGACCTTCACAATGGAGCAAGAAATTAAGACCTAGAATTGTAGGGACAAAGAATTCTTAGGTAGGTTGGAGAAAACAAAAGCCATGAGCAGCAGTGGGCCATTCGGCCCCTCAAGCCTGCTCCGCTGTTCAATGTGATAACAGCTGATCCTCTATCTCAATGCTATAATTCTGCTTTCTCTCCTTTACCCCTTGATGTCTTTAAAAGGAAGAAATCTAGAACTGGAGGAGATTTCAGTGATAGGGAGCAGAAAGGCAAGACAAGCATTTGAACACTACAATGAAAATTTAAGGACATGAATTTTAAAAGAGACACCCTGGCAGTTAACAGTTATACTTGCCTCCATGGAATGCTGTGTGTAAGAAGGAATCATCAAACAGCAGACAGCGCCCTTCTGCCCAGCACTGAGGCTCTCCCCCTACAACCAGTTCACAACTGTTGGGAACCTTCAAACCTGCAACAGCAGAAGGCCACAGTGACAATAAACACTGGTAGTATAGACTGCACAAAGCAAAATAGGATCAAGCATGAAAAGGCATCACTCTGACCGGGTGATGATCAATAACTGGACTCGAAGACGGAAAAGGCTTCTTGGATTTAGTCTAGCAAAATAAGTTTCTTGTGAAATGGAGAACAATGTAGTTAAAATATAATTTGCTAATCAAACAGCTTAACAAATGGAATATTGTAAAAATGCCCATGTTACCATTGGCACCAATAAAGATATTACTAAAACAAAAACAGAGAATGGTGGAGAAACTCAAAAGGTTCAGCAGTTCTGTGAAGAGAGAAACAGTTAATGTTTTAAGTATTGTATGGCTTCTTTAGAGGAGTCAGATTATTCTGACATTACTATTCCGTGAGGTTTATGCTGTTCACCAAAGTTCAGCATCACAGTTCATTCCTTCAAGTGGGCCACATAATGGTGTTTTGCCACCCAGCTCGTTGAATATTGTCATTTTGCACTTGAACCTTAACATCCCACATATATTTTTTGATGCAAATTACACTACATTTCAGCCTTTGGGCTGCAAATGTGTTTCCCGAACAAAGTACCCTCATTATTACAAAATAGGTTCATAAAATAGAATTTGTGTACAGGCTCTTGTAATCTCATAAGTGCTATCATGTGGATTCTTCTGTTTTTAATTCTGTTTGATTGTAAGCTGGTTATTTTACAGAAAGTATACACACTGACATATCTCACAAATCTCACAAAATGTGCGGATTGCAACCACTCCTCATTCCAAGAAAGCAACATAAACAAGCTTTGAGGGGCTAAATGACCTATCCGTACTCTAAAACAAGAACTTTACAACATTTTGAGACAGAAATGGACTTCCAGTTCAGCCAGACCCAAACTAATTCGCAATTCCTTCTGCTGAGGAAGCAATGATTGTCCAAACAAGCTTTGGACAATTGCATGTCTAAGTTTGCAATGGGAAGATTGCAACATAATATTCTAGAAGGCTAGCTTCAAACTAATCCACGTTTCTCTGATAGCTGTTGCTGATGGGAGAAATGCAGTGACACATGCATCTCATTTTAAGTGGTGAAATGTGAAGTACAGAAGAAATTACCACAAATAACATGCCAGTTTTTATTTTTTATAAATCATCCAACTGACTTAAACTTAAGCATTCTCTTATTCTGGACAGTAACGACATAAAGGACTTGTTAAGGGCATAGAGGAGATTTACCAAATGGTACCAGAAATAAGGGGTATTCAGTTATGTGGAGTGATCAAAGAAGCTGGGATTATTTTCCTGAGAACTGACAAGGAGGGGAGATTTAATGGGAAGCTGTCAAAATCACTAAGTTCTAATAGATAGAGAGAAATTGTTTCCATGGCACTGGCATTGTAGCTGTCACTTAACCGGCCTCTGAAACAGCCTAGCAAGCTAGTGAGCTGCATCAAATCACCACAGAACAGTTGAAGAATAAAACTAGACAGTCCTCCCAGCATGGAGTTCAAAGCTGGGAATGAAAAAGACGCATCCTGTTCAACTGACCCCGCAAAGTTCGCCTGAATAAAATTTAGGGACTTGTGCCAGAATTGGGTCAGCTGCTCTACAGGTAAACTAAACATCAGCTTGACATTATTAACAAAGGTAAAATTTGGTGAGTATGACTATGTCCCAGGCTCCTCCATCACCCTTGCTGGATATATCCTGTTGCAAAATGGGGGTTCAGGTACATAATTCTTTGAAGTTTACATCACATATACACAGGGTGGTTAGAAAGGCGTTTAGCACACTTGCTTTCATTGCTAAGTCCTTTGAGTATAGTCATGTTGAGGTTGTACTGGATGTTGGTGAGGCCTCTTCTGGAGTGCTGCATCCAGTTCTAGTTGCCCAGTTATAGGAAAGATATTATTAAGCTAGAGAGGGTTACCCAGGATGTTGCCAGGTATGGAAGATTGAGTTATCAAGAAAGGCCGGATAGACTGGGACTTATTTCACTGGAGCTCAGGAGGCTGAGAGGTGACCATATAGAGATTTGTAAGGTCATGAGGGGTATAGATAGGGTTAATGGCAAGTGTCTTTTCTCTAGGATAGGAATTTCAAAACGAGGGGGCATATTTTTTAAGGTGAGAAGAGAGAGGTTTAAAAAAAAAAAAGACACGGGAGAACTTTTTTCTAAAAAGAAAAGAGGGTGGTTCGCGTGTGGAATTAACTTTCTGAGGAAGTGGTGCATGTGGGCACAGTTACAATGTTTAAAAGACACTTACACAAGCACATGAATAAGAAAGGTTTTGGGGGGGGGTCTCAGCCAGGAGCAGGAAAGTGGGACTAGTTTAGTGTGGGATTATGTTTAACATGGACTGGTTAGATGGAAGGGTTTGTTTCCAAGCTTTATGACTCTATAACAGCTAGACGAAAGATGGATTAGTCGGGTTGGGGAGCGTCTAGGGGCTTCGATACATTGTGGGCAGCAAAGCACTGATGTATGTGATCACCACCATCTGCAAGCTCCTCTCCAAGTCACACGACTTGGAATGACAGTGGCATATCTTTGCTGTTGCTAGAATACTACCAAACAGCACTGAGGGTATACTTGCACTATACAGACGAAAGGAGTTCAAGAAACTAGCTCACCATCATCCACTGAAGCACAATTACAGATCCCAAGAATGAATCTTAAAGAGGAGGATCAATGACCAGAGGACTCAGTTTTAAAATATTTGGGAAAAGTTCCAATGGGGAGCCAAGGGGTGGTTATGATCTCAAACGCACTGTGTGAAAAGATAGCAAAAGCAGATTGGCTTGCATCTTTTAAAAGGAATTGAATATATACTTAAAAAGGGAATTTTGCAGAGTTATTGGGAAATATCAAGGGAGTGGATCTAACTGCACAGTTCTTTCAGAGAGCCAATACTGACACAATAGGCAAAAGCATATCCTGTTGTACTCTGTGAAATTAACATTCAAATTATTTTGCAGTAGCACTGCGGTGAAGACTGGTGTTAAACTGTTGGCTCCCAGGGTATTTATTTACAGAACATTATGATTTTCAGCACTT
This sequence comes from Ginglymostoma cirratum, assembly GCA_024137785.1. Classification (NCBI taxonomy): domain Eukaryota; kingdom Metazoa; phylum Chordata; class Chondrichthyes; order Orectolobiformes; family Ginglymostomatidae; genus Ginglymostoma; species Ginglymostoma cirratum. The sequence continues at coordinate 33,369,901 of JAHRHZ010000098.1, read as the reverse complement.
CTATTATAAACATCACACAAATCAAGAATGTTAACTGTGATACTTAGCACCTACATCTAAAACAAACAGCAGAGCCAAGTAAAATGCACCAGGCAGATTTAGACCCATTTTGTTGTATTAGCTCCTGAAAACCATTTAATTAAACATATAGTTAAATATACACATATCATGGACCTTGCTTTTCTTTGGTGGGGTGGAGGGAGTGGAAGTTCCACTGGGTACTCTAAATCTCCTACTGTAACTTTGCAGTAACTTGAACTGTGGAAAGTGGCACTTTTTGCCATTTACACAATTTCTTCAAACATTCCATCAAGTTCCAGATGGAGAGCGTCCGCAGAGAGTCTAGGCGAGCACCATTCCTAGAGTATCGTGATTTGACATTGTCCAATATGATGCTGGAGCAGACACTGGGATTGTGCTTAAAGCATTTTATTCAGTGGATGTAAGCCATTTTAGTTTGCATTTAAACTCATGTTATAATTGGCCTGCAATGCTTGGTATGAAAAATGTACATAAAGGAAGATGGGTATTCTATCCCTCAGCACTGATATGTTTTACTTTAAATATCACAATTTATACAATTAGCTAAACGTTACTCAATGTTAAGGGACATTAAGTTCTTTTGCAGCTGGTTTGACCTGTTTTTCAGAAACTTGAGCCATTAATTTTCAGAAGACACAAACAGAGGTCACTATCTGCCACCCTCTTGGTGCTGCCTTATCTGCCCACTGTAACGTGGTAGTTTGGAGACTTACAGGGAAGTTGAATGAGGGAGAGGAAGTGCTCCAATTCTTCTTCCACCTATTTCAGTCTCCTCGGGTGGACTCCTGCTTTGTTGCAGGGAAATAAGTTAATCAGCCAGTACTGGTAAATTATTGTAACAATAATAAATAACTTTCAAAAAGTTAAGGAATGGCATGTTGATCTTGAGAAAGTACAGAGGAGATTTATAAGAATGTTGACAGGGCTTGAAAATTGCAGGTTATCCGGAAAGATTGGTGAGGCTAGGGTTGTATTCCTTACAACACAGGACGCTACCAACATTTTAATTGAGGTTTGGAAAATAATAAGGGACTTGGATAGAATGGATGGGGAAGACTCATTTACTTTAGCAAAGAAGTCAATTATGAGAGGGCACAGATTTAAGGTGATTTATAGAAGATTTAGAGGAGAAAAGAAGGAAAAATTTGTTCACCCAGTGGGTGGCTGACACATGGAATTCCCTGTCCAGTTTCATGATTGAAGCAGAAACGTTCAACTCCTTTAAAGAGAACCTCAAAATACACTTGAAGTGCTATAAACTGCAGGCTATTGACCTGATGCTAGAATGTGCAATTAGAATGGGCAGGTAGGCTATTCAGCCAGCACAGACATGATGGGCTGAATGGCCAGTCCCTATGCTGTAACATTTCTATGGTTCTACGTAGGGGATAGCGGAGCTGTAAGGAGAATTGGGAAGAGGGGCCGAAAATGTAGGAAAGTGTGAATAACGGGGAGAGAAGTTTTAAACCTTGCAACAATGGAATACCCGGCTATCTAGGAACTAGAAAAACATGAAATCATAGATAAAAAATTAATTGCAACCATATTTTTCTTAAGGCTCCAGCAAATCAGGAGCTACTCTAAATGTAATGAACAATGTTAATTGGATAATTATAACTAAACAGTTTTATTTCATAGAGATTTGCATTTGTGTTATCACAACATCTCTTAGACTGTGAATTTGAGAAGCAGTGACTGCATTAGGGACAAACATGCAGCCATTTAATTATGATCTCACTAGTCTGTGGAAAGCATGTTTAGGATGGAAGTTTGCGTAACAAAACTATTCTTTGAAAAATAAGATTCGTTGCTAACTTATGTTTTTTGTCTCATAACAATTTGGGTCACAAAACATTCATATGCAAATACAGTAAGTCAGCTAATGGCACGCTATCCATAGTAACATAGAAATTAGGAGGAGTAGGTCATTCAGCCCTTTGAGCTTGCTTCATTAGCCTGTCTCCACTTTTCTCCTATACCTTTTGATCTCTTCAGCCTGAAGTGCTAGATCGAGTCCTTCTTGAAATTGTGCAATGTTTTGGCTCGACTGCTTTCAGTGGTAGAGATTTCCAGAGGCTCACTACTCGCTGTGAGACGAAATTTCTCCTGATCGCAGTCCTAATGGTTCACCCCATATCCCTACACTATAACCCCTGATTCTGGACTTCCTGTCATCATGAACATCCTTCCTGCATCGACCTTGTCAAATTCTGTAAGAATTTTATAGGTTTCGAGATCTTCCCTCATTATTCTGAACTCCAGTGAATATAATCCTGATCAATTCAACTTCTTTTCCTATACCAGTCCTGCCACCCCAGAAATCAGGCTGGGAAGCTTTGCTGTATTCCCTTTATAGCAAGAACATCCTTCCTCAGATAAGGAAGCTAAATCTGCACACAATATTCCAGGTGTGTTCTCACAAAAGGCTCAGTATAATTGCAAACACAAACTGAAATAGCTGGAAAAGCTCAGCAGGTCTGGCAACATCTTTGGAGAGAAATTAAGAGTTAATGTTTGGGTTGAGTGACCTTTCCTCAGAACTCTGAGTGTATCATACTGTATAAGTGCAACAAGACATCCTTGCTCCTGTACTTGAATCCTCTCACTATATCATTTGCCTTTTTAACTGTTTGCTACACCCGCATGCTTACCTTCAGTGGCTGGTGTACAAGGACACTTAGGTCTCGTTGTACAATCCCCTCTCTCAATTCATAGAGAGAGAGAGAGAGAGAGAGAGAGAGAGAATAATCTGCTTTCCTGTTCTAGCTCCCAAAGAGAATAACTTTTCATTTGTCCACATTATACTGCATCTGCCATGCAATTGCCCACTCACTCAGCTTGTCGAAATCACACTGAAGCATGTCTGCATCTTCCTCACAGCTCACCGTCCAACACAGCTTTGTGCCTTCTTCAAAATTTGGAGGTATTATATTTCACTCCCTCATCTAAATCATTAATATATACGATGAAAAGCTGGAGTCCTAGCACTGATCCTTGCAATACCCACTAGTCTCTGCCTATCATTCAGAAAACAACCTGTTTATTTCTAGGGATAAAAGGTACTGCAGATGCTGGAGAATCCGAGATAACAAGGCGTGGGGCTGGATGAACACAGCAGGCCGAGCAGCATCATAGGAGCAGGAAAACTTGACGTTTCGGGCCTAGACCCTTCTTCAGAAATGGGGGAGGGGAAGAGGGTTCTGAAATAAATAGGGAGAGAGGGGGAGGCGGATAGAGGATGGATAGAGGAGAGGATAGATGGAAAGGAGACAGACAAGTCAAAGAGGCGGGGATGGGGCCAGTAAAGGTGAGTGTAGGTGGGGGGGTAGGGAGGAGATAGGTCAGTCCAGGGAGGACGGACAGGTCAAGGGGGCGGGATGATGTTAGTAGATAGGAGATGGGGGTGGGGCTTGAGGTGGGAGGAGGGGATAGGTGAGAGGAAAAACAGGTTAGGGAGGTGGAGATGAGCTGGGCTGGTTTTGGGATGCTGTTGGTGGAGGGGAGATTTTGAAGCTTGTGAAATCCACATTGATACATTGGGCTGCAGGGTTCCCAGGCTGAATATGATTTGCTGTTCCTGCAGCCTTCGGGTGGCATCACTGTGGCATTGTAGGAGGCCCAGGATGGACATGTCGTCTGAGGAGTGGGAGGGGGAGTTGAAATGGTTCGCGACTGGGAGGTGCAGTTGTTTGTTGCGAACTGAGCGCAGGTGTTCTGCAAAGCGGTCCCCAAGCCTCCGCTTGGTTTCCCCGATGTAGAGGAAGCCACAACGGGTACAGCGGATGCAGTATACCACATTGGCAGATGTGCAGGCGAACATCTGCCTGATGTGGAAAGTCTTCTTGGGGCCTGGGATTGCGGTGAGGGAGGAGGTGTGGGGGCAGGTGTAGCACTTCCCACGGTCGCAGGGAAAAGTGCCGGGTGTGGTGGGGCTGGAGGGGAGTGTGGAGCGGACAAGGGAGTCGCAGAGGGAGTGGTCCCTTCGGAAGGTAGATAAGGGTGGGGAGGGAAAAATGTCTTTGGTGGTGGGGTCTGATTGCAGATGGCGGAAGTGTCGGAGGATGATGCGTTGGATCCGGAGTTTGGTAGGGTGGTACGTGAGGACGAGAGGGATTCTTTTTTGGTTATTATTGCGGGGACGGGGCGTGAGGGATGTGTTTATTTCTACTTTGTTTTGTGTTTGTCAGCCAACTTTCTATCCATCTCAATACACTACCCCAAATCCCATGTACTTCAATTTTACACGCTAATCTCTTAAGAAAGCCTTTTGAAAGTCCAAAGAAACCACATCCACTGACTCCGCCGGATCAATTCTATGAGTTACTTCCTTGAGGAATTCCAATGGATTTGTCAATCATAATTTCCCTTTCGTAAATCCATGCTGACTCTGTTCAATCCTGCCACTATTTTCCAATAGCTTGGTTGTTAAATTTTTTATAATGGGCTCTAGCATTTTCCCCACTACTGATGTCAGGCTGACAGGTCTATAATTCCCAGTATTCTCTCTGCCTCCCTTTTAAAATAGAAGGGTTATATTAGCTATTTACAAATCTGTAGGAACTGTTATAGAGTCTATAGAATCTTGAAAGATGACCATCAATGCATCCGCTATTTATGGGCCACTTCCTTACGTACTCTGGGATGTTGTAGATTTTTAGGATCTGGGAATTATTGGACTTTGATCCCATCAATGCGTTCAATGCATTTCCCTACGAATACTGAATTTGTTCAGTTCCTCACCTGCACTAAACCTGGTGATTTCCAACATTTCTGGTATGTTATTTGTGTCCTCTTTTGTAATTGATTCCCTAACAAGAATCTATGGTGGGTAGATGGGAATGTGGAATTTGAAATAAGTACTGATCTTCTGGAATGGCAGAGCAGGCTTGAGGAGCTGAAAGGTCTAGATATGCTCCTCTTTATATGTTTGTGTGCATGTGTTGTGACTTTAAGTTTAATGGAACTGTGATAATTGTGGATACCAAGATCTAATTCCATTCTGTGTGAATCCAAATGCACCATACATCAGCAAGAATTTGGAAGATAATGTTACTATACAGGTGTGTCAACAAAGAAAGAGAAAACTTGAAGATGACACTCAGCAACATAAAAAAAATGAACTCTCTTGGCCCCAAGCTCTTTAAGGTCCACTTCTGCTTTGGGCAGCACCATAAACCGTTAATCGATGAAGGGAACCCCACAAACCACTATTTAGAAGTTTAGCACACCAGAAGTGTATTAAAGAAGTAAATCATGCTTGAGAAAAATGTTTCAGTCACAATTACAATTACAGAAGTCACATTACTATCATCACGTCAGTCCCTGTCAGAACTAGACATTTACTGGAAAAATTGTGGACTGCAATTTACCCGAGTATATACAACGTTAGACAAGTCCTTCCCCTTTTGAATGGTAAATGCATTCAAAGTCAAGCATAACCACGTGAAATTTGTCTGAAAGAGCATTTACTCAGTCCCACTGAAATCCTCCTGTTGTAAGTGTATATGCATTTGTTTCCAGGTAAGTGTTTAATAATCCCAAGCAAAATGATTTTCCCTTCCTTTCGCTCATCTCTTTCCACAGGTGAATAATCTACTGGGCATCCTGTTGAGTTAGGAATTCACGATGAACACGGCAGACACTCATAATCGGATTACTCTTAAGGTCCACACGACAAGACACTAATTTGCCAGGATCACCTTTGTTTATAAAATGTAGGTGGTTTCACCATCTCAGATTGCAAACATCCTGCTAAGGAGGTAAAAATATTTTGATGCTGATGGTTTTAAATGTTTGCAGTAGCTTAAGTGGCCAGGCAGTAGCAGGTTTTTGGTGTTGCAGTCAGGTTTTTAAAATAGTAAAATGTTAGCAGAGGTCAAAACTCCAAATTTTCACAGGCTTTAGTCAAGCATGGAGGGCAAAAAAAAATTTACAGCACTACCTGGAAAACAAAGGGGAATGAGACTGGCTGAGTTGATCTTGCATAGACACAATGGATGAATCACCTCCTACATTATTTTAACCTACGAGGTGGATTCTACAGAAGCCCAGATGCACAAACCTGAAGATACGAGCCCCTCTTCCCACCAATACAAAAATGACAAAAAGAAACTGGCTACCACTTCCAACCATATTGTGGCAAGGGCAGTGTGTTATTAGGTCAAATGAACTTCAAACAATCTCAGTTGGACCCTTAATTATTTTACATAAGGTGGGTGAGAATAGGGGCTTTCAGAAAGATAATGGGCTGGGCATCTGCTCTATTTTACACGCATGCACCCCTTCCCTTCAACGATATGAAAAATGCACCTAGCAGGGGCTTGTAAAATCCGGCATTATGATTTTATGATAAGTCAATTGATAAATGGAGTGTTGCCGAACCTTCTAATCTGCATGGTATAGATGTTTTTTCCTTTATATTTTAGATGGTATTGTCTGGGCAACTTGTAAGGGCCAAATCTTTTTATTTTTGTGTCTTTAAAAACTGTCAAATCGCAATGAAAAAGAAGTTTTAAAAACAAGGATGTTTGCATAGTTTCATAGCGAGGAATTTTCTACCTATTGTGAACGCTATCTTTGTGGTTGGGTGTTCCTATAAAGACATAAGAGAGGAGCCGGCCAGAGTTGATTAGGAAGGGAGCCTAGCAGGGAAGAAAGTGGAGCAACAATGGCAGGAGTTTCTGGGGGTAATTCAGGAGGCGCAGCAGCACACTAAGGGGAGGATGAGGCAACCATGGCTGACAAGAGAAGTCAAGGACAGCATAAGAGCAAAAGAAGTAGTATACAATGTCGTGAAGACTATCAGGAAGTCAAAAGACTAGGTAACCTTTAAAAACCAGCAATAAGATGGGTGAAGATGAAATATGAGGGTAAGCTAGCTGGTAATATTGAAGAAGATTGCAAGATATTTTTAGATTTATAAAAAGATAAGAGATGCATGACTGGACGTTAGACCGCTAGAAAATGAGGCTGGAGTAATAATCATGGGGAACAAAGAAATGGCAAAGGCACTTTGCATCAGTCTTCATGGTGGAAGACACCAACAGCATACCAGAACTTCGAGAGAGTCAGAAGCAGAGGTGAGTGTAGTGTCCATCACTAAGGAGAAAGTACTGGGAAAGCTGAAAAGGTCTGAAGGTGGAAAAAAAAAAATCACCAAACGGATGGACTATACCCCAGGGTTCTGAAGGAGATAGCTGAGGAGATTGTGGAGGCATAAGTGGTGATCTTTCAGGAATCACTGGACTCAGGGAGAGTCTGAGGGGACTGGAAAATGGGTAATGCAACATCCCTCTTAAGAAGGGAGGTAGATGTGGAATTCTGGCTGGTTAGCCTAACCTCGGTGGTTGGTAAGATTTTGAGTCTACTATTTAGGATGAGATTGTGGAGTATTTGGAAGCTTGGCAAAATGGGGCTCAATCAGCTCAGTTTATTCAAGGGGAGGTCATGACTGATAAATCTGGTAGAATTCTCTGAGGATGTAACAAGCATGTTGGACAGCCAGTGAATGTGATCTATTTAGATTTCCAGAAGACCTTTAACAAGGAGTCACATAGGAGACTGCTTAATAAGATAAGAGCCCATGGTGTTAGGGGCAAGGTACTGGCATGGGTACATGATTGGCTGACTGGCAAAAGGTAGAGCGTGGGATCAGGATGGCTGCTGGTGACTCGTGGAATTCCACAGGGGTCAGTGTTGGGTCTACAACTACTCACATTATACATGAATGATCTGGATGAAGGAACTGAGGACATTGCTGCTAAGTTTGAAGATGACACAGGGATAGGTGGAGGGACAGGTAGTGGTTAGGAAGCAGGGAGGATGTAGAAGGACTTGTAAAGGCTAGGAGAGTGCGCAAAGAAGTAGCAGATGGAATGCAATGTGGGAAATTGTGAGGTTATACACTTTGGTAGGAAGAATAGAGGCGTAGACTATTTTCAAAACAGGGAATGGCTTTGGAAATCTGAAGCACAAAGGGACATGGGAATCCTAATTCAGGATTCTCTTCGGGTTAACATGCAGGTTCAGTTGACAGTTAGGGACACAAATCAACACCAGCATTCATTTCAAGAGGGCTAGAATACAAGAACAGGGATGCATTAATTAGGCTGTATAAGGCTATGGTCAGACCGCATTTGGAATATTGTGATGAGTTTTGGGCTTCGTCTCTAACGAAGGATGCGCTAGCCCTGGAGGTGATCCAAGGAGGTTTACAAAAACGATTCCAGGAATAGACGGCTTGTCACATGAGGAGCTCTGGGTCTATACTTAATGGAGTTTAGAAGAATAAAGACGGGTCTCATTGAAATGTCCAGAATACTGAGAAGTCCAGATAGATTGGACATAGAGAAAATGCATCCATTACTGAGAAAGATTAGGATCCAAGACCACAGCCTAAGAGTGAAGGGACGACGCTTCAGAGTGGAGGACAAACTTCTTCAGCCAGAAGATGGTGAGTCTGTAGAATTCATTGCTGCAGAAGGCTGTGGAGGCCAATTCATTGAGTGCGTTGAGGACCCCTTGATGAGTAAAGGGTTGAGGACTGTGGGCAGAAGGCAGGAGAATGGGGTTAAGAAATTTACCAGCCATGATCACTTGGCAGAACAGACTCAGTGGGTCGAATGGCCTATTTCTGCTCCTATATCTTATAGTCTCACGGTCTTCCTGCAAATTGCAGATGATTAGAAGTCAAGGAGTTGTTTACAGGTGAAGCTGATTGATTCTCAGCTAACTGAGCTGGTTGGAAATGTGAATAAATTACAGAGACACAGACAATGAGAGACAAAGATATCCAAATATGTGCAGTTGGTCTACACAGCAGAAGCCTGTTCTCTGCAGTAAACAAAAACCTCAGTTTAAACTTGGGGCAAAAAAAGCAGTCAGCTTACAGATAAATCAGAAACAATTTCGAAATGAATCAGTCACTTTTTGCTTCTTACAAACCAAGGAAATTTTCAAGAGAAAGATAACTGAACATCAAATGCTTGTCTAGCCAAAGAAGGATATCTCAACGTCAGAATTGGGAAGTAAAGACCACTGAACAGATTTTCCAGTTTTTCCAACTTCTGCCAATAATCTACAATTCCTTTTTGGTTATCTGCATTTTTGTGTACACAAGGGGGATGAGTGTTTTACTTCGTAGTGTTATGTGCCAATGTTTTATACCTGTTTCACGTAAATTGGGGTGTTGCACATTGTTTAAAAGAACTTTAACACTTGGTACGACACTGGGAATATCAGGGCATGAATTACAGTGCTCTATCTATAACACACTCAGTGGGGAGGCGGTGGGGTAGTAGTAATCCAGGATGCAAGGCTATTGTGCTAGGAGGCTGGGTTCAAATCTCAACATGGTAGATGGTGAAATTTTAATTTCAACTAAAACTAGCCCTCATGGCGATTGTGTAACCTTTCCAGGTTTTTACAGAAACCTATCTGGTTCACTAATATCGTTCAGGAAAGGAAATCTGCCACCTGTAGACCTGCCTATATGCGAATAGACCCATAGATGAAGGGGGGAAAAATAAAAGAAAATCAACCTACTGACACATCATCTAGGTTCACACTAAGAATGCATTCTTGGGAGACTTTAGAACATAGAACCTAGAACACAGAACAGAGAACAGAGAACAGTACAGGCCCTTCGGCCCACGATGTTGTGTCGACCTATTATCCTACTAAGATCAATTTACCCTGCATTTTACTATCCTCCATGTGCCTATCCAAGAGTCGCTTAAAAGTCTCTAAAGTATCTGACTCCACTAACACTGCTGGCAGCGCATTCCACACGCCCACCACTCTGTGTGTAGGACACCTACCTCTGACATCTCCCCTATACTTTCCTCCAACCACCCTAAAATTATGCCCTGTCGTGATAGTCATTTCTGCCCTGAGCAAAAGTCTCTGACTATCCACTCTATCTATGCCTCTCACCATCTTGGAAACCTCCATCAAGTCACCTCTCATCCTTCTTCGCTCCAATGAGAAAAGCCCTAGCTCCCTCAACCTTTCCTCATAAGACCTGCCCTCCAGTCCAGGCAGCATCCTGGTAAATATCCTCTGCACCATCCCTAAAGCTTCCACATCTTTCCTATAATGAGGTGACCAGAACTGACCACAATATTCCAAATGTGGTCTAAACAGAATTTTATAGAGCTGCAGCATAACCTCACGGCTCTTAAACTCAATTTCCCTGCCAATGAAAGCCAACACACCATACGCCTTCTTTACAACCCTGTCAACTTGGGTAGCAACTTTGAGGGATTTATGGACGTGGACCCCAAAATCCCCTTGTTCCTCCACACTGCCGAGAATCCTGCCATTAACCCTGTATTCTGTATTCAAATTCGACCTTCCAAAATGAAGCACTTCACACTTTTCTGAGTTGAATTCCATCTGCCACTGCTTTGCCCAGCTCTGCATCCTGTCAATGTCCCGGTGTAACCTACAACAGCCCTCAATGCTGTCCACAACTCCACCAACCTTCGTGTCATCGGCAAACTTACTAACCCACTCTTCCACTTCCTCATCAGAGTCATTTATAAAGATCACAAAGAGCAGAGGTCCCAGAACAGATCCCTGCGGAACACCACTGGTCACTGAACTCCAGATTGAATACTTTCCATCTACTACCACCCTCTGTCTTCTATTGGACAGCCAGTTTTGTATCCAGACAGCCAAATTTCCATGAATCCCAAGCCTCCTTACTTTCTGAATGGAACCTTATCAAATGCCTTGCTAAAATCCATATACCCGACATCCACTGCTCTACATTCAATGTGTTTTGTCATGTCCTCAAAGAATTCAATAAGGCTTGTGAGGAATGTCCTGCCCCTCACAAAGCCATGCTGACTATTTCTAATCAAACTGTGCTTTTCCAAATAATAAATACTATCTCTCAGAATCCTCTCCAATGATTTGCCCACCACAGAAGAAAGACTGACCGGTCTGTGATTTCCAGGATCATCCCTATTCCCTTTCTTGAACAAGGGAATGACATTTTCCACTCCCCAATCTTCTAGTACTACTCCAATGGACAGTGAGGACACAAAGATCATTGCCAAAGGTGCAGCAATCTCTTCCCTCACTTCCCGTAGTAACCTTGGGTATATCCCGTCTGGCCCAGGGGACTTATCTATCCTCATGTTCTTCAAAATTTCTAGCACAACCTCCTTCATAACATCAACCTGTTCGAGCATAACTGCCTGTTTCATGCTGTCCTCACAAATGTCAAGGTCCCTCTCACTGGTGAATACTGAAGCAACGTATTCATTAAGGACCTCCCCTACCTCCTCTGACTCTGCGCACAAGGTCCCTCCACTATCCCTGATTGGCCTTACCCTCACTCTGGCCATCCTCTTGTTCCTCACGTAAGTATAGAAAGCCTTGGGGTTTTCCTTGATCCTACGCGCCGAGGTTTTCTCATACCCACTTCTAGCTCTCCTAAGTCCATTCTTCAGTTCCTTCCTGGTTACCTTGTAGACCTCTTGAGCCCTGTCCGATCCTTGCTTCCTCAACCTTAAGTAAGCTTCCTTCTTCCTCTTGACTAGGTGTTCCACATGTCTTGTCATCCAAGGTTCCTTCACCTTACCATCCTTTCCTTGCCTCAGTGGGACAAACCTATCCAGTACCTGTAGCAACTGTTCCTTAAACAACCTCCACATTTCTGTCGTGCATTTCCCCGAGAACATCTGATCCCAATCGGTGCTCCGTGGTTCTTGCCTAATAGCATTGTAATTCCCCCTCCCCCAATTAATTACTTTCCCATACCGTCTGCTCCTCTCTCTCTCTCCATGACTATAGTAAAGGTCAGGGAGTTGTAATCAGTATCACCAAAATGCTATCCCACCTCTCTTACACCTGACCTGGTTTGTTTCCAAGCACCAAATCCAATATGGCCTCCCTCTAGTCAGCCTATCTACATACCGAGTCAGAAATCCTTCCTGGATACACCTGACAAAATCTGCACCATCCAATCTATTTGCACTTAGGAAATTCCAGTCTATATTAGGGAAGTTGAAGTCGCCCATGACAGTAACCCCATTACTTCTGCACCTTTCCAAAATCTGTCTCCCAATCTGTTCCTCAGTATCTCTGTTGCTATTGGGGGGGTCTACAGAAAACTCCCAATAAAGTGACTGCTCCTGTCAATCACAAATTACCATAAATAATGAGCAACATTATGAAACATGTAAAGGAAGTTGGCAATAAAAAACAAATGCCAGCTTAAAAGGGACAATGATGTGCTTTGCAGATCTTCTGCTGAAACAATAAAACTGAAACTCAATCTGCAAATCTGACTGCACATGGAATTGGGACAATTCACTGTCTTGGAAGTATAGTTGACTGGGAGATGGACAAAGATCCTGGATAATATGCATGCACTCTAGTTAATAAGGTGTGGCCAGTGGTATGTCCTAAGAATCTGAGTTGGGGCTACAGCTTGTCACTTTATCAATTACTTGGGTGCAGGAACAGAGCCATCTATGTTTGCTGTGGACACTAAGTCAATACTAAGTCAAGGACGAGAGCAGAACGCTGCAAAGGGACTTTAACGAACTTAAGCAAAACAGCGGCAGATGGAGCTCACTGTTTCAAGAATGGAGCTCATCCATTCTGAACCCAATAAAGATAGATTAAAGATAAAAGGTACTGCAGATGCTGGAGAATCCGAGATAACAAGGTGTGGGGCTGGATGAACATTTCTGATGAAGGGTCTAGGCCCGAAACGTCAAGCTTTCCTGCTCCTATGATGCTGCTTGGCCTGCTGTGTTCATCCAGCCCCACACCTTGTTATATCAAAGATAGATTAAAGTATTTTCTAGGTTGCAAAAACCTAGGTTTTATGTATAAGCTGAAAGATTTAGTGATCCAGGTATCAAAACCAATAAATGCTAGTGAACTGGTATGAAACAATTAAAAAAAATACAATTGACAATTATCACAAAAAGGCTGGAATAGAAAGGGTATGAATTATATTACAGCTCTTTAAAAGCTCTGGTTAGACCCCAACTGCGGTACAGCATTCAGTTCTGTGCATACACCTCAAGATGGATGGATATCTTGAATTTGAGGGAGATGCAGTGTGGATTCATCAAAACTACATGAGGACAAAAAGAATTAAATTATGATAATAAGTTGAATACAAACAGGCTTGTGTTCCGTGGAGTACAGAAGATTAAAAGGTGATCTAACTTGGGTGGTTAACATAACTACAGAATTTGATGGGGCCAACATCTCCTCGGATGGGACATACCATATGAGGTACTAAAATTAGAGCTGCACCATTCAGGATGTCAGAAAGCACTTCTCCACAAAATATACAGAAACTCCAATCCCCAAAGCAGTGAGAATTTCAAAACTAAGACTGATATATTTTTGAAAGACAAGGATATTCAGGGGTAGGAAGTTAACGGGAATAGACAAAGATACAGAGCAGCTATGGAGCTAATAATTGAATCGCACAGCCTCATATGTAAAACATACAGGCTGCACTGTTGGATTAGAAAACACAAAAGGTTCAAGCACATACATAATTGTGGGTGGTCTGAAGTATGTACTGGAAAGTGAAATTGTCTGTCGTGGATAATTCAATGCTGCACTCACTGAGCTTGTGAAATATGCAAATTAAATCGTACATATTCCAATGCTGGAAAGTATTCTGCAAATTACAACTGAACAGCTATTCACCAGCATGTGAAATGTGTCTCACATCGGGCGAACTCAACAGATCAGCATACCTATTTATCATTTGCGTGGGAACCAATATTGTGAATTTATCCTTACGACCTATTAGACTGCCAAGATGTTGAACTTGAGCCAATAAATGAAGGGAGAATGCATTTTTACTGCAGAATGAGAATCATAAGACGACAGTGGCAAGAACCGAAGTTCAAGAGACTGAGGGGGGGGCCAAAGACACACAAAAAAGAAAGAAAGATGGGGAGGGAAGATGAATGAAAACCAAAGCAAAGCCAAGGAAACAAACAAAGCAAGGTTAGGATAGATAGAGAGAAACTATATCCACTGTTTACAATAACTAGGACCAAGGGACTTGGTACAAAAATTTCAGGAATAAAATTAGGAAATGGGAGAGATAACATAAGGAAAGGTGGAAGCAAGAGAGCAAAAGTGAGCCAAAGATGGTTTTGGAAAAGGAGACAAGAGACGAGGGTAGCAGAGAAAAACAGCTGAGAGAGACCAATAGATGTACAAAATAGGATGAGTAGAGAGAAAAAGACATACCAGTTATGGTATGTAGGGTGAGTGGGGTGTTGGAGGCAGAGGGGGACACATACACACAGGGGCTGACTTTGTTCAATTAGACAGCCAGTCAGGGGAGAGAAGGCTAAGTGCGCTAGTCTTCCAGAGTCTCTCAACAGGAGAGAAGTCCTAGCGTTTCAGTCCCCTTATGTACAGGGAATATGAGCTGCTAACCCTGAAAAATGCCTTCTCTCCAAAGGCTGGCAGTTCTCCATGTAGGAAGTAGGAAACAAGACCTTGCTGCAGGATCATCACGCGAGTAGAATTTTCACCAGGACCAATGCAGTGAGGCTGTCATGCCTCATGGATATGTTGGGACCCCTAACACTGAAAAGAAAGCAACTTTTTTCTAAACAAAAAAAAGAGAATATATTTCCCCCTCCATGTCAAGTGCTTACTTGTATGACAGGAACTGCCTTTTAGTGCTTCACTTCGGTGACCATTTTTCATGCATGAGGCTTGACACTGAGTGCAAGCAGGAATTTCAATTGTATCATGACCAAAGTCAATTCTGTCCACATTGGACATTTAAATATGACCTTTCCAGTGCAAATCTTGGCCAACTTTTTTTTTTATTAATTCATGGATGTAGGTGTTGCTGGCTGTGCTGGAATTTATTATCCCTCCCTAATTGCCCTTGAGAAGGTGGAGATAAATTGCGGTAGGTAGTCCTCAGTCAATTTGCTGCTAAGGAGGGAGTTTCAGGATTTTGACCCAGCAACATTAAAGGAATCACGATATATTTCCAAGTCAGGATGTTAAGTGGCTTGGAGGGGAACTTGCAGGTAATGGTGTTCCCATGTATCTGTTGCGTCTTCCCTTATAGATGGAATTGGTTGTCAGTTTAGAAGGTTCAATGTAAGAAGCCTTCTTGGTGAATTTCTGAAGTACCTCTTATTGATGGTACATACTGCTGAGTATCTGTGATGGAAGGAGTAAATGATTGTGGGTACGGTGCCAATCAAGTGGGCTGCTTTGTCCTGGATGGTGTCAAGCTTCTTGAATGTTGTTGGATGAGTGCAGCTCCAGTTAAAAGTAGAGTATTCCATGACATTCCTGATTTATGCTTTGTAAAGATTCTGGATAGGAGCGGAAGTAACACGGTAGTTGTTATGGGGGACTTTAACTTTCCAAATATTGACTGGAAACGCTATAGTTCGAGTACTTTAGATGGGTCAGTTTTTGTCCAATGTGTGCAGGAGGGTTTCCTGACACAGAATGCAGATAGGCCAACAAGAGGCGAGGCAACATTGGATTTGGGACTGAGTAATGAACCAGGCCAGGTGTTAGACTTGGAGGTAGGTGAGCACTTTGGTGATAGTGACCACAATTTGGTTACGTTTACTTTAGAGATGGAAAGGGATAGGTACACATCGCAGGGCAAGAGTTATAGCTGGGGGAAAGGCAATTATGAGGCGATTAGGCAAGATTTAGGATGCATAGGATGGGGAAGGAAACTGCAAGGGCTGGGCACAATTGAAATGTGGAGCTCGTTCAAGGAACAGCTACTGCATGTCCTTGATAAATATGTACCTGTCAGGCAGGGAGGAAGTGGTCAAGCGAGGGAACCGTGGTTTACTAAAGAAGTTGAATCTCTTGTCAAGAGGAAGAAGGAGGTTTATGTAAAGATGAGGCATGAAGGCTCAGTTAGGGCACTTGAGAGTTACAAGTTAGCGAGGAAGGACCTAAAGAGAAGCTAAGAACAGCCAGGAGGGGACATGAGAAGTCTTTGGCAGGTAGGATCAAGGAAAACCCTAAAGCTTTCTCTAGGTACGTCAGGAACAAAAGAATAACTAGAGTAAGATTAGGGCCAGTCAAGGACAGTAGTGGGAAGTTGTGCGTGGAGTCCGAAGAGATGGGAGAGGAGCTAAATGAATATTTTTCGTCAGTATTCACACATGGAAAAGACAGTGTTGTCAAGGAGAATGCTGAGATACAGGCTATTAGACTAGACAGGATTGAGGTTCACAAGGAGGAGATGTTAGCAATTCTGGAAAGTGTGAAAATAGATAAGTCCCCTGGGCCGAATGGGATTTATCCTAGGATTCTCTGGGAAGCTAGGGAGGAGATTGCAGAGCCTTTGGCTTTGATCTTTATGTCGTCATTGTCTACGGGAATAGTGCCAGAAGACTGGAGGATGGCAAATGTTGTCCCCTTGTTCAAGAAGGGGAGTAGAAACAACCCTGGTAATTATAGACCAGTGAGCCTTACTTCGGTTGTGGGTAAAGGGTTGGAAAGGATTATAAGAGATAGGATTTATAATCATCCAGAAAGGAATAATTTGATTATGGATAGTCAACACGGTTTTGTGAAGGGTAGGTCATGCCTCACAAACCTTATTGAGTTCTTTGAGAAGGTGATGAAACTGGTGGATGAGGGTAAAGCAGTTGATGTGGTGTATGTGGATTTTAGTAAAGCGTTTGATAAGGTTCCCCACGGTAGGCTATTGCAGAAAATATGGAGGCATGGGATTGAGGGTGATTTCGCGGTTTGGATCAGAAATTGGCTAGCTGTCAGAAGACAGAGGGTGGTAGTTGATGGGAAATGTTCATCCTGGAGTTCAGTGGTGTACTGCAAGGATCTGTTTTGGGGTCACTGCTGTTTGTCATTTTTGCCCTGGATGAGGGCGTAGAAGGATGGGTTAGTAAATTTGCGGATGACACTAAAGTTGGTGGAGTTGTGGATAGTGCGGAAGGATGTTGCAGGTTACAGAGGGACATAGATAAGCTGCAGAGCTGGGCTGAGAGGTGGCAAATGGAGTTTAATGCGGAGAAGTGTGAGGTGACTCACTTTGGAGGGAGTAACAGGAATACAGAGTACAGGGCTAATGGTAAGATTCTTGGTCGTGTGGATGAGCAGAGAGATCTCGGCGTCCATGTGCATAGATCCCTGAAAGTTGCCACCCAGGTTGATAGGGTTGTTAGGAAGGCGTACGGTGTGTTAGATTTTACTGATAGAGGGATTGAGTTTCAGAGCCGTGAGGTCATGTTGCAGCTGTACGAAACTCTGGTGCGGCCGCACTTGGAGTATTGCGTACAATTCTGGTCGCCGCATTAAGGGAAGGATCTGAAAGCATTGGAAAGGGTGCAGAGGAGATTTACCAGGATGTTGCCTGGTATGGAGGGAAGGTCTTATGAGGAAAGGCTGAGGGACTTGAGGCTGTTTTGGTTAGAGAGAAGAAGGTTAAGAGGTGACTTAATAGAGACATACAAGATGATCAGAGGATTAGATAGGGTGGACAGTGAGAGCCTTTTTCCTCGGATGGTGACGGCTAGCACGAGGGGACACAGTTTTAAATTGAGGGGTGATAGATATGGGACAGATGTCAGAGTTAGGTTCTTTACTCAGAGTAGTAAGGGCATGGAATGCCCTGCCTGCAACAGTGGTAGACTCGCCAACTTTAAGGGCATTTAAATGGTCATTGGATAAACATATGGATGATAAGGGAATAGTGTAGGTTAGATGGGCTTCAGATTGGTTTCACAGGTTGGCGCAACATTGAGAGCCGAAGGGCCTGTACTGCGCTGTAATGTTCTATGTTCTATGTTCTAAGTTACTTACTGCAAGCTTCCCAGCCTCTGACCTGCCCTTGTCAGCACAGTGCTTATATGGCCAGTCCAGCTCAGTTTTTGGCCAATGGTGACCCCTAAGATGTTGATAGCAGGGGATTCAATGTTAGTAATGTCAATGAATGCTACGGGGTGATGGTTAGATTATCTCTTGCTGAAGTCAGATATTGCCCGACATTGTCCAGGTTTGGGCTGACAAGCAGCAAAAAACATAGGTAGAACATTGTCCAGGTTTTGCTGCATTTGGACGTGAACTACTTTAGTATCTGAGGACTTGTGAATGGCATTGAATAATGTGCAATCATCAGCGAACATCCTCATTTCTGACCTTATGACAAAGATATAATTCCATGAGCAAGAATACACCAGGTTGTTGCTTGACTAGTCTGTGCGGCAACTCTTCCAATTGTGGCACTAGCCCACAGATGTTAGCAGACTCGAGTGGTCAACAAAGCTGTGTTTACAGTTGTCACATCTAGTGCCTTAGTTGATACCAGATGGTTTCATTCTAGCAGTTGATACAACTGAATGGCTTACTGGGCCATTTCAGAGGGAAGTTAAGAGTCAGCCACATTGCTGTGGGTCTGGAGTCACATGCAAGCCAGATCTAGTACAGGCAGTAATTTGCTTCCCTAAAAGGGCATTTGTGAACTAGATGGGTTTTTATGACACTTTAAAATAGTTTAATGTCATCCTTAGACTTTTAATTCCCAGACTTATTGGAAGTCATGGCGTGTGCCACGGTGAGATTGGAATCTGGGTGCCCGGAACTTCACACTGGTATCTGTATTGTTAGCCCAGTATTAATACTACTAGGGCTATCATCTGCCATCCTCCAGTCAAACACAAACACTTCCCTGGTCCGTTTGCTACAACACTATACTACAAAATGCATTGATTCTGGAAGTGATTAAGTAGTGATCAAAGCACCCACAGAATATATTCTAAAATATCATGACATTAACCTGGACCTAATGTTGCTATGGTAAATCTGTTCCTATTTCATGGGGACATTGCACTCAGTGACATACTCAATCACTCTCAAATATGATTTCCTGTTGAATACGTCCACTGACAATCACTCGTAATCACTTCCAGAGTATCACTCGATATGATAATTACATCATACTCATTTACTCAAGTACAGTGTCAGATGGATAATCCTGACTGACATCTAAAGGAAGAACTAAAGAAAGAACATAGATTTACAAGCAAGTATTTCTGTAAACACCTAGAATATGGTCAGAATGCTTCACAAAGCCTTAATAAAGTTACATTTCAGTACTCCACTATTTTTTTTTCCTAAGGAAAGACAGACTTGACCCAAGACAACTTTCCCAACCACAGGGTGCTCCCAAAGGACTTCCATTTTAGATGTGTAGTCATTGTTGAAACGTGACAGCCAGCTTCTGCACAGTAAGCTCCCATTATCGAAGATGTGAAGATGGCTAGAAAATTGTTTCAATATATTGTTGATTTCACGGGATGTAGGCAAGGCCAGCATTTGTTGACCGTTGCTGACTTCCCTCGAACTGAGCAATGTTAAAAATCAAGCACACTGTTATGGATCTGGGACCAAATAGAGGCCAGACAAAAGACATGATTTCACCAGATACGTTTTTACAATAATTAATAATATTTATCGTGGTCACCATTATCCAGACTAGTTTTATATTCCAGATTTTATTAAATGATTTTTATTATTAAATTATCATTAAATGAATTTTAATGCCTACCAGCTGTCTTAGTGGGATTAGAACTCATATCTCCATTGCATTAGGTTGGGCTTTTGGAAGACTAGTACAGTGACATGACTACATTGTTGATTGAGGGATAAATACTGTCCAGGAAACTGGGGAAAACCCACCAGTTCTTCTTTGAAACAGTGCCATGGGATCAATTAGCTAAGTCTGAGAAGGCTGGTAAGTTTAAATATCATCTCTGATAGTGCAGCAGTCTCACAGTACCGTTGGAACTGAGAGCCTAGATTTGGGAATTGTCTTGGGCCCATAAAATTTTGATGCAGAGGAGCATAGCGTACCAAATAAGTCACAGCCAAAACAAGAAGTAAAAAGGAGTTTTGTTAGCCAACAATCCCACTCAACTAATGCCAAACTAAAAAGTAACTGGTCATCTGTGTCATTGTAAAAGCTTTCATGCAAAATTATTATAGTCTTTTCAATCAAGAACAGTTATTTTTAGGTAGCGCCTTTCACAATAAAATGTCAGTGGAGTACGACACTGCCACATAGGAGTCCATAAAAATACAGGGAGTAGGTCAAGGCGCTACAAAATTTGTATATTTTCATTGTAACCTTGATTTCATTTAAATTTGCTCCAAATTTCTGACAAGTTTTTTTTTCTGTTTTTTGTTTATTCATTCATGGGATGAGGCATCACTGGCTAGGCCAGCATTTATTACTCATCCCAGAGGGCAGTTAAGAGTCAACCGCTTAGCTGTGGATCTGGAGTCAGACGTAGGCCAGACCAGATGGCAGTTTCCTTCCCTAAAGAACATTAGTGAACAAGATGGTTTTTCCAACATGGATTCATGGTCATCATTGGACTCTTAATTCCAGATTTTTATTGAATTCAAATTTCACCATCTGCCATGGCAGGATTTGAACCTGGGTCCCAAGAAAATTCTCTGGGTCTCTGGATTAAAATTCTAGTGATAATACCACTAGACCATTGCCTCCCCCAAGGCAGTCACGAAGTGAGAAATACCATTATGTGGTTCTAGCAGAAAAATCAGCAAAAATATTGGTAAAAATTTGGTAAACGATGGACACTTACTGATAGAGTTGCTTTGGCAGACAGCGTAATTTATAAAATGGAAAATAGCATGCTGAAGCAGAAGGGAGTGCTCTTCCTGCAGGTATTTATACAGAAAGACATCAACAATACAACACAGAAACCAGCCATTGTATCCCATGAAGCCTGTTTTGGTTTCAGCCTGCCATGTGAGCAAATAATCAAAATCAAATCTGCTTGTTTCTGGATGAACACAGCAGGCCAAGCAGCATCATAGGAGCAGGAAAGCTTGGCCTGCTGTGTTCATCCAGCTCCACACCTTGTTATCTCGGATTCTCCAGCCTCTGCAGTTCCTGTTATCTCTGCTTGTTTCTGACTGCCTTTGCCCCCTCTCCCTCATTCTGGCACAGAGCAGGTTGGATCAGACTACCAGTTCGTGACTAGCATAAATAATAACATTGAGCGTAAAAATTCTAAGAGATAACATTAGTAAAATGCCTGCGTTAAAACAACACACAGGTTTATAACGCTGCAGAATACATTACTAGGCAGCAATATGCAAGAATAGGTTAGAGGGATTTTGAAGAAAATAGGTAACAAGAGAAATTTACTAGGCAAATACATGAGATTAGAACCTAGTACTTGGATAAAAGATAAATACCTTCAAAATAGGTAGTTAGGCAAAACTACCAATTCCCATGTGGTAACTTGGACGTTTTGATGTGACTTCATTCCTGAAGTGGCCAAAACACATTTTCTCACCCAAGTGGGTACAAACAATTGTATCAGAGATAAAAGGTACTGCAGATGCTGGACAATCCGAGATAACAAGGCGTGCGGCTGGATGAACACAGCAGGTCGAGCAGCATCATAGGAGCAGGAAAACTTGACGTTTCGGGCCTAAACCCTTCATCAGAATATGA
>JAHRHZ010000098.1:33298692-33347951 GCA_024137785.1 Ginglymostoma cirratum | reverse complement strand
CTGATGAAGGGTCTAGGCCCGAAACGTCAAGTTTTCCTGCTTCTATGGTGCTGCTCGACCTGCTGTGTTCATCCAGCCCCACGCCTTGTTATCTAGGGTACAAACAATTGTCTTGATAAAAATTCGGGCTCACAGTCCGGCAGTCACAGCGCAATTTAATATTGAAGTACAGGAACTTGCAATGAATTGCTCAAACAAAGGCTGTGTAACGTTTTATCCAAGTCTAAGGCTAGAATCATCGTGAAATCTCATACAAAATCCTCGAGTGTCTGCCTAACTGCGAAAATGCAACATTTAAAGACACTATCAGAAACACCAAGCAGTACCCTCACACCACAAACTTAACACAGATTATGATATTCAGCAAAAAGTTAAATGCTCACGAACCTAAATGGCAGCGGATCCGAACATTTGTGGGACCATAGTGTTCAGTAATAAGTGTTTCTGGGCTCATTACGGAGAAGCAGGCATTCCCAAAGACATTGTTACTGATGAAAGTGCGAAGACTGCCAAGCAACCGGTACGTCCGAGGGCACCTTCTGCAATTATTGGAAATGCAGATGCCCTGGTTAACCAGATAGAAGGTGAACCATTCGCCTCTGGGGGTGCTGTTAACCTTCCATCCCTGTGGAAGGCTGCAGTTTGAGAATGCCTTGAAGATCAGTTCAAACTCAGCCAGGATAGCTTGGTAGTTCCGTTCCAGCAGCTCTACGTCGTGCTTCTGGGCATCACGTGAAAAGTAAGGGGTTGTCGGCAAGTCAGGTAGGAAGAAAACTTCTGGTTTTTGAATGGATGGCCTGTTGTTCAAATACCGGCTCTGTTCCCGGATTCCTTTATGGATCCGTCCCATTCCTGACCACGAGTAGTGCTTCGCATATTCCTGCAGATTGTGATAAAGCTTCTGACCGCGTCCCTCATTATGAGTGCACCTTACGCAATCGACAGACTGGCAGTACATGTAACCATTTTGCAAACCATTTACATCGGTGCTCTGCATCATGGCATTCACTGGTGCATAGCTGCGAGGCTGCTCACTGCCTACATGGTAACAGTACCACACAAAAAGTGCCAGGATGCAGGCAAAGGTGGTCACTGCAGTCACATCGCAGTCTCTCAGTGCCTGCAAGCTCGCTAGAACTAAGCTTTTCATTTGGTCCAGTGTCAGGTCCCAGTCTGTGAACCACTCTATGAACATGTTCCCAAGGTTCTGGTTAGTTTGTTGTAACAAGGTAATGCTCTCAGTTCTCGACTTTTGCAAAGGCACCCACACCATGCAGGGTTAGTAATCTTTTTAATCGAAAAGAGTGGTCGTGGTCTAATGGACAGGCAAGGATGGCATCTTGGCTCCAAAGCACTGTGTCAGCAGCCAGGAAACATTTAGTCTGTCTGCACATCTCACTGAACATACACATTACCACGATCTTCCTGCTGCATAGAAGAGAAACAGCAAGCCTCGATTTAGATTGCTGTTTTATACAGCATCCGGTTATAAATCAGCATCGCTAAAACCCCAGGTTCCTAAAAATAAAGAGCATAGAAACATATACACAGAGACGATTAGTTCCATATTAGATAGAGAATATTACGTACATATTATTGACATTTAAACATTGTTTTAAGTCAACCTTATAATCGTGCACTTTTGATAAAGGTAAGAATGTTTATTTTAAAATGGAGTGCTGTGCAATTGAGAATAAATTATACAAAATTCCAGGAAAATCAACTTGTGAAAAATCATTTTATAATAATTTAACACTGTAAAACTTTGAAGATACAGCACTGGGCAAGGATGCAGGGTTGGCTAAACTAGTAGGCAAGTCAACAATTATCAGATACATTTGGTGGTCTTAGAATCCAGTTAAAATTTCTCAACATAAATTTTCCCCATTATACACAAGAGGACAATCTGAAAGACTATTAGTAAAGGGATGAGTTCAGTGAATCATTAGCAACAAACTCTAGACTCAATTTTAAATAAAGTTTCTTTTCGGAAATAAGCCCGTATTTTGTATTTTAACACCCACCCACCCACAATGATACAGACAAAATAACACCAGTGGGGTAACTATCAGGAAAGATTTAAAAGAGTGAAATGAAGACAGATAGCAGCTTTTATAATTAAGGTCTTTGTTTGGTCGGTTGGTTCAAAGAAACTGGCTCTAAATGTGGGTGAGCAAGGAGTAGAGGGCACAAGTTCATGTAGGCTATTAACAGATCAAATAACTTTAGGAGGAATTTCTTTATAGAGAATGTTGACAATACAGAACAAGCCACCATATGGAGTAAATGAAGCAGACGACATTCATTCAAGGGGAGGCATGATGAATATTTGAGAGTGTACAGAGGAGAGAGCAGTGGCCTTGGTGTTGAGTGATAAATGACCAAGCTGGTGGCATTTCTGGAGTCTAAACACTGACCTGGCCAAGTTCTGTGCTACAGACTTTATGTAATAAGTAAGCATGACCCAAAGGGAACTGAAGAAATTGGGAGAAGATGCCCTCGCACATCCCACATTGTCTTGTTTAAATTTGGAAAACGTACATAACATTGCACCATGTAAGTTAGAATTTGTGGAAAGCTACTGGTTTACTGCACTATGGGTGCAATTTTACAAATACCTTCATTAAAAAAGGTCACTTCATTGACTCAATGATAACAGAAAAGCACCAACATAATGGCGCTCTTCTAATGTTCTGTGGCTGCCAATTCCTATCACATAAGCACCTGGCTCTCCAAATCTTCTCCATCAATCCTGTGCCAGCTCACCAAATAAGCATTGCCCATAGTGTCAGTTTCCTACCTTCTCCCCAAAAATCTGCATGTTGATCCTTTTCAAGTAATCATCTAGTGCCCTTTTTGAATACTCAGGCAGCATGTCCCAGATCTTAACCACTCACCACATGAAGACGTTTGTCCTCATATTACTTTGCTTTTATTATTCAATTTGTGCCTCCTTGTTCTTGATCCTTTCAAGAGTGGGAACATTTTCTCTCTATTTGCATCTTCAGATTTTCCCTCAGCCATCATTTCAAGAACAGCCCCAGCTTCTCAATCTTCATTAATGAAGTTCCTCATTCCTAGAGCCATTCTCGTAACTCTCTTCTGCACTCTCTCCAATGACTTTAAATCTTTCTGAAAGTGTGGTGGCTGAAACAGGATGCAATACTCTATTTGAGGCTGAACTAATGTTTTATATAAATTCAACAAAGTCCTTGCTCTTGCTGTCTATGCCTCGAATATTAAAGGCTAGAATGCTGAAAGCTTCGACTGCTGTCACAATTACCCGGTGACCTTCAAAGATTAATGCGTTTATATCCCCCAATCTCCCTGCTCCTGCACTCCCTTTAGAACTGTGCCCTTTGTTTTGCCTATGGTCTTCCAACCAAATAAAATAACACCACAACTTCTCTGCACTGAAATTCATCTGTCATCTACCTGCCCACTCCACCAACTTGTATATGCTCTTACAAAGTTCTACACTTTCATCCTCAGTTTGCAACGCTTCCAAGTTTTGCTTCATTCACAAATTTTGAAATTGTGCTGTGTTCACCAAGGTCTGCGTCATTAATATACATTAAGAAAAGCAAGGATCCTAACACTGACCCCTGGAGAACTCCACTACAAACCTCACTAGATTGGAAAACATTCATTAACCATTACCCTCTGTTTCCTGTCATACAGCCAATTATCCATCCATGCTGCTACTGACTCTTTTATTCTAAACTATAACTTTGCTCACAAGTCTTGTTCTTCACAACAGATGCATTGTCTACTCAGTTAAGCTGCCCAAATTATCATGGCTAGCAGAAACATGTATTTTCCCTCTTCTGCAGTGAACCGGATTTGTAAAAGGAAACTAATTCCAAAAACATACTTACCCTAAGATGTGATCTATGTTATAAATGTTCGTATTTGAATAAATACTTCCACATACTTCAATGGTTTTCTCAAATCAAATAAAAGCCATCAGTTTGTCCATAGTTAATTTGCTGGCAATTTTGTCCTTTCTGATCATAAATATATTAACTATTAGGGACATTAATTCAAAAACAGAAAATGATGTAACATTCAGCAGGTCAACAGGCAAGGCATTGACTAATAATACGTAAGAACATAAGAATTTTGGAGATTTGCAGCTTGGGTTGTGGATGTTGAGGTTGGTTGGCTTACCAAGCTGGTTTGTTGTTCCACAGATGTTTCATTACCCTGCTGGATAATATCATCAGTGCAAACCAGGTGGGAAAACACACCGACGCTTCACCGAAGGCTGCACTGATGATGTTACCCAGCAGGGTAATGAAATGTCTGCGGAACAACAAACCAGCTCGGCGAGTCAACCTCAAAAACATTAGAAATAGCAGCAGGAGGTGGCCATCTGGCCCATCGAGCCTGCTCCGCCATTCGTGGCTGATTTTATCATGGACTCAGCTCCACTTACCTGCCTGCTCACCATAACCCTTAATTCCTTCACCGTTCAAAAAAAAAATCTATTTTTCCCTTAAAAGCATTCAACAAGGTAGCCTCAACTGGGAAGGGAATTCCAGATTCACAACCCTTTGGGTGAAGAAGTTCCTCCTCATCTAAGTCCTAAATCTGCTCCCCCTTATTTTGATGCTACGTTCCCTAGTTCTAGTTTCACCAGCCAGTGGAAACAACCTCCCTGCTTCTATCTTATCTTTTCCTTTATAATTTTATATGTTTCTAGAAGAATGAGGGGGAAAATCTTCTAAGTTCTAATGAGTATAGTCCAGTCTTCTCAATCTCTCCTCATAAGCCAACCCTGTCAATTCCAGAACCAACCTTGTAAACCTCCTCTGCACCCCCTCCAGTGCCAGTATATCCTTTCTCAAGTAAGGAGGCCAAAACTGTGGCCTCCAGCACCCTACACAGCTGCAGCATAACCTCTCTATTTTTAAACTCCATCCCTCTCGCAATGAAGGACAATATTCCATTTGCCTTCTTAATTACCTAACATTTTGTAATTCATGCATAAGGTCACCCAGATCCCTCTGCACAGCCATAATCAATTACCATTACTGATCAGGTTACGTGTGCAAAATGAGTTTCTCCCAAACATCATGTGCAATTTTGGTGAAAATTTTGATGAAAAAAACTACAGTGAAGTGACCACTTAACTCCTGATACGCTAGTCTAAAGTGAAAATTGGAATAGCATGACTTTGTTTATTTTTGGCAGCTGTTCCTTGAATTGCAAAGGTCTCAAGCTCTGGAATTCCATCCCCAAAGCTCTGTCTTGAAGACGCTCCTTCAAAATGACCTTGCTGTCCAAGTGTTGACCACCAGTCTAAATATCTCTTATCTGCCTCAATGTTTCTTTTAAGCTGTTGTGAAGTTCCTTGCATATTGAATCACTCATATGTTGTTTCATTTATCCACGACTGGAAGTGTACTGGTGCTTGACTCTAATAAAAATATTTGCATTCACGTTTATTATAACACCTTTCCTATGAGGGAATACTAGCTAATTTGCCTACTCCAGTGCAGAAGTAACGAGGGCAACTTCTGATTAACATCATCCCATCCACTTCTCTTCTCAAACAAAGGAAGCGATCTCAACAAAGGCTGCTGATCAAACCAAAGGCCTTTGTGAATAAATTTTGCACCAAGCTGAAAAACTAATCCAGTTTTGAACCAATGCAAGCGCTACAGTTCTACAGTAAAATGTGATTTAATGAGCAAATGCTATATAGTTTTGTAGATCATCATCTAATTTAGAAGAAATTAAGCGCGTCAGGGAAGGTACTAGTGAGTTTAGCAGCTTTAAAAGTGGGTAATTCTGCAGGCTCAGATCTTATGCATCCCAGGCCATTGAGAGAGGTAAGCAAGGAGATTTAAAAGGCCTTGGCAGTATTGTTCAAAGCCTTTCTGGCCACAGGTGGTGGGTAAATTATTGAAGGGGATTCTGAGGGACAGAGCCTACATTATTTGGAAAGACAAGGACTGACTGTTGATCGTCAATATGGCTTTGTGCATGGGGAATCATGTTTCGCTAACTTCATTTGAGTATTTTTTTGAAAAAGTGACAAAGAAGATTGATGAAGGCAGAACAGTGGATGGTGACTCCATAGACTTCAGCAAAACATTCAACAAGGTTCTGCATTGTAGAATGGTTAGTAAAATTGGATCACGTGGAACCCAGGGAGAGTTAGCCATTTGGATACAAAATTGGCTGCAAGGTAGGAGACGGAGCGATGGCAAAGGGTTGTTTTTCAGACTGGAGGCCTGTGACCAGCTATGTGCGCAAGAATTGGTGCTGGGTCCACTGTTTTTTTGTCATTTACAAGAAGGATTTCGATGGGAATATTGGAGGAATGGTCAGTAAGTTTGCAGATAACACCAAAATTGGTGGTTAGCGGACAGTGAAAAAGGCTATCTCAAAGTACAATAGGACCTTGATCAGATGGACCGATGAGCCGAGGAGTGGCAAATGGAGTTTAAGTTAGATAAATGAGGTGTTGCAATTTGGTAAGACAAATCAGGGCAGGACTTATACTGTTAAAGGCAGGGTTCTGGAACATATTACTGAACAAAGAGACCTTAGGGTGCAGGTTCATTGTTCCCTGAAGGCAGAGTCACAGGTAGATAGGGTAGTGAAGGCAGTGTTTGGTATGCTTGCCTTTATTAGTCACTGGATTGAGTACAGGAGTTGGGAGGTCAGGTTATGCCTGTACAAGACATTGGTTAGGCTACTTTTGGAATACTACATTCAATTCTGGTCTCCCTGTTATAGGAAAGATGGTGTTAAACTTAAAAGGGTACAGAAAAGATTAACAAGGACTTGGCCAGGGTTGGAGGGTTTGAGTTATAGAGAGAGGCCGAATAGGTTGAGACTATTTTCCCTGAAGTGAAGGTTGAGGGGTGACCTTATAGAGGTTTATAAAAATCATGAGCAGCATGAATAGGGTGAATGGCCAAGGCTCTTTTCCCAGGGTAGGGGAGTCCAAAACTGGTGGGCATAGGTTTAAGGTGAGAGGGGAAGATAAAAAATGGACTTAAGGGACAACTTTTTCACACAAAGGGTGGTACATGTATAGAATGAACTGCCAGTGACTGTTTTGAAGAAGGGTTACTGGACCCAAAACGTTAACTCTGTTTCTTCCTTCACAGATGCTGCCAGACCTGCTGAACTTGTCCAGCAACTTCTGTTTTGTTCCTGATTTACAGCATCCGCAGTTCTTTCAGTTTTTATTTAGTACTAATGAGGGTAATACATTTGATGTGGTCTATATTGTCTTCTGAGGAAGTCTCTTGGGGCAGTCTGATCAAATAAGAAATAGGTCACAGGACCCAACGCAAAGTGGCTCACTGGATCCAAATTTGGTTGAAAAGGCAAGAAACAGAGGATGATGGCAAAGGGATGTTTCTGTATCTGGATGTTTATTTCCAGTGGGGCTCCACAGGGCTCGGTACTGGGGCTTTTGCTGTTGTGAAGTTCAATAATGATCTAGACATATGTGCAGAGAGACAATTCTAGCACAAGTGATGTCCAAAATTGCACATGCTTCGAAAAGTCTCTCTCTCTCTCAAAACACTCAGCCTTCAAGTTTCTGCTGAAAACAGTACGCATATCACTAAATGGAAATAAACAAAGAACTGTGGATGCTGGAGATGTGAGACTGAAATTGTTGGTGAAACTCAGGTCTGTTAACAACTGTGGGAGAAAATAGTTAACGTTTTGATTCAGGTGACTCTTCTTCAGAAGATGATGGAAACACCGAATGGAAAAACCTGCCACTAACCAGGACAATCGGGCAGTGTTTTGAAATGTAATTTGAACAAAAAGATTGAACCAAATTCTTAAGATATATTTAAGGATGATAATGTGATAAAGTTTGATTAATACAACTGAACCACAATAACAATTTACCACCTTTTGAGAAATCCAATTTCAAATGACAAGAATTACTTTTAAAGTTTATATAAAACTCTTGTGTATTTTGGTGTCTAGGTTGTGTACATGACATTCCCTCCCCTTCTTTTAGCTTTTTTTAAGAAAACATTGTCTGAAATTCACCTGCTTCTGTCACCCAAGATATTAATTCATCTTTTCTTTCAAGACACCGTCTGCCCAACCAAAAGTTGGAGCTTTGACAGTTTTTGATAAAGTACAAGCACACAGATTGGTAGGGTAGCTGACCTGATGGGAGGCTATTAACTGAAGGATACCAGAACAGGCTAATTTGGAAACTTGATGCCAGAGACTGAATTCACACAGGGCTTCCAAACAAAATTAGTGAAGCACCAATCTCTTTTACATCTTCAAAAGATGATGTTTCGACAATTGTTAATAAATCTCAAGTACAACGAAAGCTTATGCAACACACTATTTAACAATTGGACGACATTTAGAAGACCATACCACTGTCTGCTGGTGTGAAAAAAGCATAAATTAAGTTGTCACATGCTGACTGGATGTGGAGGTTGTGTTGTTTGGATTTGTCATGCAGCACCCTGTAGCTATGTGAGCAGTGCACATTCTGTGAAGGTCAAAAAAACAAAAGACTCCTCAGCTTTAAACCCTGCAAGATACAGAATGCTGACTGGTCAATAACTGCTCATATGAGAACTAGAAAGGGTAAAGTGAAGGCCATTGAGCATCAGGGTTTCAAGGGAACACTGGATGCTGAGAATACAACTATACTGTGATAACACCACTGAATTATGAGCAACCTTGCTGATGCTCAAATATTTATACATTGGTAGTATTTGCAGAAGTGCTCCTTTTTTTGTATTGGAGATTTTCAAATTAGGTTTTAAGCAGAATAAGCTTTAACTGCAGATTCACGAAACAGGATTACATAATCCACTACAGATGTGCTGTTTACTTTAGCCTCGAATTCATTATTCTGCGTCAGGATTGCTGCTGTAAAGTCAGGGGAATCACAGAAAGTGCGTGTTTTAAGAAACGATCACTAACACAGCAATGTTTTGAAAGCTTGCACACACAATGCTCTGCATGGGAAGATTTCAATTGTGAAATAGAGAGAAAAATTGTGAAATTGTGAAATAGAGTGAAATTTATACTGTGCCTCTCAGGACCACTGACCATCCCAAATCTCTTTACAACTTGTTCTGATGCCTGACAGGTCAGCCAGTTTGAACAGTGCATAAAAAACAGCAATGGTTGAGGGTAGAATATTGACCAGAACAGAAATTGCCTGCTGTCCTTCAAATCGGCATCATGGGATCTTTGACACCAACCCACAAGGACAAACTGTGCCTTGGTTTACAGTGTCACCCAAAAGGCAACACTATAACAATGCAGCAATCCCTAAGCAATGGGCTGAAGTATTTAAAAAACAATTTAGGATTTGAACCTACGTGCATCTGACTGAGATGCTACTGAGCCACAAATTACAATCTGGTTAATTAGAGGGAGGCAAAGGCACAGCATTGTCTCCAAAACATAACACAGAAAAGGAGAAAAATAAAGGAGAGAGGAAAGTTCAGACTGACAGTTCTGAAGGGTGACTTGAAACACCAACTCTGCTTTGAGTTTCTCCACAAATTTGTTTTTGTTTAAAAAACCCTCGCAATAATATTCTGATAAGTGCTGAAGTTGAATTTGTCTGAAACTATTAAATCAACCTCCCCTGATTAAATGAAAGCTGTGCCCTTAGTGCATGCTTCTACAATGCATAGTTTCTCAAATCTCAAACGTAGTAGTGCCTATTCCTTTCGAGCTTAAACAAATGCTTATACTGGGATTGCTTATAACTCATCCTTTCTTTGCACCTCTTTTAGCTTTGATGATCACACGTGGACCATACATATCAGGAATGTCCAAGGTTTACTTCTCAGTGCATGTTGTGTTAGCTGATCTCTATTGGGTTAAGGTTAAGCTACAACGGGCAGAGCAGTCTTAGATTTGAAGGGGGAGGGTCCAGCAATTTCAATTAAAAATACATTTGTGTGTGGGGCAAGCAAAGGCAAGACTGGTCAAAGCTATGATAGTGAAATAAAACTTGGTGATATTCTCAAATGAAACCTTGCATGTAAACGTTGGTGACATATCAAAGAGTGATTGGCAACCATGACAATGACTTCAGAAGAGACAGTAAAAGAGACTGGTAACTACATTGTAGCCTTCATGACCCTGGTACATCCGAAATCACTTTTCAGCCAGTCAATGAAATGCTGTTGAAGTGGACTCACTGCTGTAATATGGGAAACACAACGGCTAATTTGCACACAGCAAGCTCCTGCAAACAGCCAAGTGATGTTGACCAGATAATCTGTTTTTGTGATGTTGACTGAGGGATAAACATTGACCAAGATATCCCTGGGTAGAACTCAAAGTAGTGCACCAAACAGGGCAACCAGATCTTTAGTTTAACATCTCATCCGAAAGACAGCTTTCAGAAATGTAGTCCTTTGGTACCACACCGGACTGTCAGCCCAGAATTTGTGCTCAAGACTTGGAATTTAATTTGAACCCACAATCTTCAATTAAAGTAGCAGAAAAAGAACAACTTTTCTATGTGTAGTGCACAAGGTTAAACACAGTACTGTTTAGATCCTCAAATCAGCAGTTATTTTAATACACCTGCTTGGACATGTGGCAATCTCCAAGGCAGGTGGACTTGAAACACACCTCATGGTCCTAAACAACTATTGTGTACTGCATCAGTGTAATTTTTTTCATTATTCATACCAGTAAATCTCACCTCTCCAATGAAGGCTAGAAATTTGGTATTGAAATGCTGTGTGGAACTATACATTTTTCCATTAAAAATTCTTACATGCATTGTGAAAAGACAGTCAGCTCTTTCAAACTGCATAGAGTCTAAATTCTAGTAAAATAGCAATTTTATAGTCTTAGCCAGTTTAAAAAAGGACTATATGACACGAATAGTTCTAATTTTCTTCTATAATTTCTTCCCACGCCCCTTCTTCATTTTCTCCCTCACCCCTCAAAAGACATTTATGTATGTTATAACAAGGAGTGGAGCTGGATGAACACAGCAGGCCAAGCAGCAGCATAGGAGCAGGAAAGCTTGATATTTCGGGCCTAGACCCTACATCAGAAATGGGGGAGGGGAAGGGGGCTCTGAAATAAATAGGGAGAGAGGGGGAGGCAGATAGAAGATGGATAGAGAAGATAGGTGGAGAGGAGACAGATAGAGAAGATAGGTGGAGAGGAGACAGACAAGTCAAAGAGGCGGGGATGGAGCCAGTAAAGGTGAGTGTAGGTAGGGAGGAGATAGGTCAGTCCAGGGAGGATGGACAGGTCCAGGGGGCGGGATGAGGTTAGTAGATAGGAGATGGGGGTGCAGCTTGAGATGAGCGGAGGGGATAGGTGAGAGGAAGAACAGGTTAGGGAGGCGGGGACGAGCTGGGCTGGTTTTGGGATGTGGTAGGGGGAGGGGAGATTTTGAAGCTTGTGATATCCACATTGATACCATTGGGCTGCAGGGTTCCCAAGCTGAATATGATTTGCTGTTCCTGCAGCCTTCGGGTGGCATCAATGTGGCACTGCAGGAGGCCCAGGATGGACATGTCGTCTGAGGAATGGGAGGGGAAGTTGAAATGGTTCGCGACTGGGAGATGCAGTTGTTTATTGCAAACTGAGTGCAGGTGTTCTGCAAGGCGGTCCCCAAGCCTCCGCTTGGTTTCCCCGATGTAGAGGAGGCCACAACGGGTACAGCGGATGCAGTATACCACATTGGCAGATGTGCAGGTGAACATCTGCTTGATGTGGAAAGTCTTCCTGGTGCCTGGGACGGGGGTGAGGGAGGTGGTGTGGGGGCAGGTGTAGCACTTCCTGCAGTTGCAGGTTTCAGAGACATCAATAGCCCTCTGGGACTTTGCTGCAGAGGCCATTCACCATCTAGCAGCCAACACAACATTTTTATTGGAACATGTGGCAGGGGATGGGGCAGTCATTTAGATTACAACCAAGACCAAAGTTCGTCATGGATCATTATAATAAAAATCAGGAGCAGAAACCTACCAAAGATGAGTCCGATTTTCAAGAATCATTTCGAAAGCCGGACGATGAGGTTTTTGTAAATACATGACCTGGTGCAAGTGGATTTGTAATGCACTAACAGCAGATCAACATCACCGTAGTATCTACTATTAACCTCCGTGGTGGTACAACAAAACGCGTATTGTCAGTACAGTGAACCAAACCTTGCTGCAAAACCATTATCAATTTAAAACAATCAACCCGCCACCATCTAAGATTTCTTCTCTCCAGCTATTAGCTGACCATTTATTGAAATGCACGCTTGAAGTCGGCACCACAGATAGTGAGACAGACAGCTCGCCTGCTATCAACATTTCATGTGCATTGCACCTGCACCAGTACCGAGTACCATTTGCAGCCTAATCTGATGTAAACTCAGCACTGACAGAAAGAAAACAAAACCACCTGTGACACACAAAGTTTAAAGTATAAAACCACATCTCCCGCTCATTCACCTCCTAACCCTCCGGCACAGGGGTTTGAGGTGAGCGATGCGGTCACAGGCCCGAGATTGCAGTCTCTGCTTGACCCCTGCAAGAACGTGACACGAACCCAGCAGCAGTGGTGACCGGGGTTTGGGGGGGGGGGGGGGGGGCGGGGGGGGGCGGGTGGGATGGGCCTGGGGAGGGCGGGTGGGAGAAGACAGAAGAAAAACATATACAAGCGGACATATGGTATAGTACATACATATACACATACATGCAGCGTGGCTACAAATGCAGTTGTAGCAATACCTCGGCATTACGCCAAATGAGGATGATTGCACTGTGCATGCCCACCTCCCCTCACCATTGCAAAGAGTCAGTGCCCACCTGAATAATGCTGCCAGCGAGCAGCTTCACTAATCTGCAGCTTCCTCCAGCCAGCCAGACCGTGCGCGTTACGTCAGCGCGCCGCGACTCCATCCTCTTGCCCCCGCCTCCGCCTCCGCCTCGGCCTCGAGTTCTCCACAGGCTTCCCCCAACACCTCACACCCCCAAAACGATATTCCCGTTATGTTTTTCACCACCGGTTAAGATCTTGTTTCGTCGCCAGGGCCGCGATGTCAGAAACAAAACAAACCGGCCGCGGCGGCACGATATTGTTAAGACTACAACTCCCGGCGGCGCCTCCGGTGGCGCACGCGCAAACAATGAGCCCGCTCGGTATCGGAGGTTGGGGGAGGGGGCGGATCGAAAGATAACTTCCCCGATCGTCACTGAAACAGCCCCCACCTCCCCGCCGCCGGCTGGACCTCCTCAAACAGCGCCACCTGAAGGAATGCGCCCACTTACAATTCCGTTCCGCAAACGCAGGACATCCCAAAGCCGCTGGGAATCGCTGGCCGTAATGACTCGAATAGACGCTCCTTTGAAACTGTGGTCCAAAAAGAGCAATTATCTCCATTTGAGGAGCCGCAATCTGACATTCGGATGTCAAAAATGTTGAAAAGAATTAGACATTTTGATGAAAGTTTTTTCTATTTCAAGCGAAGTTGTCACTGATGTGCACTTTTGAAATGAACAACATGAATATTAAGCTGTGATGTGGAGGTGTTGGACTGGGGAGGATAAAGTCAGAAATCACACCACATGAGGTTATAGTCCCACAGGTTTATTTGAATTCATAAGCTTTCTAAGTGCTGCCCCTTCGTCAGATGAATATAAAACAAGCCAAGCCATGAGAATAGGTTTTGATGATCAGATTTTGGAGCCCTACAACTTCTTAATGGGCCAGATACAACTCTGGAGTCACACTTTGCAGACCCCAGTCCCACAGTATTTCACAATTCAATGTATGTTCTGCCATTTCATGACTTATCCTAGCTCCTGTCTTACCTGCCTTCCAGGATGGAAACTGCAGAGGCTTTGTCTTTTTTACTGATCTTTATTGGATATGTGTGTTACAATATGAATGCAAGTGCTGGAGAAACTCAGCAGGCCTGTCAGCATCTGAGGAGAGGTAAACAGAGTTAATGAGCCGAATCCAATCCAAATCTTCCAGTGTGTTGCTTGTTAACATGGTACTGCTAGCTAATACAGAAAGCTAGGAAAGTTGTACGTAGCTTTAGGAGTCATAAAATTAATAAATTATAGAAAAAATAATTAGGTACAGTATAAATCATGTGCTAGAATGGCACAGATTAATCAAGGGCAGTCAGAAATGACAGATCCTGTCGGATTTAGTTGAATGATTTTTTTCTAAGGAGGGCTAATAAGGGTTTGTTGTGGTCTGTGTGGATTTTAGCAAGGTTTTGTGACTGGAACACTAATAGATTTTCACAGGGCTCAACACTAGGGCCCTTTTTTTCATTGCATGTGACGATCATTTAGACTTGAATATAAACAGCATGTTTAAGAAATTTGTGGAGAGTACAAAAAGTTGCGGCTGACAAAAGTGCCATAGATCTACTCTCTCATGAGAGAAAGATAACTGGTGGAGGTTTAACAGATAACAAGGTGTAGAGCTGGATGAACATAGCAGGCCAAGCTGCATCAGAGGAACAGGAAGGCTGACGTTTCGGGCCTAGACCCTTTCTCGAGGATTACCATGCCTCAGGTGAGGGGAGAGAGCTTGGAAAGGAAAGACCTTCATGGTAACCTTAGCCGATGCAGGAATTAAATCTATGCTGTTGGCTTCACTCAGCATTGCAAACCAGCCGTCCAAGCTAACCAACTAAGAAACAAAAGAATTGCGGATGCTGTAAATCAGAAACAAAAACAGAAATTGCTGGAAAAGCTCTGTTCTGACGAAGGGTCACTCAACCTGAAACATTAATTCTGATTTCTGTCCGCAACATTAATTCTGATTTCTGTCCACAACACTAATTCTGATTTCTGTCCACAGATGCTGCCAGACCTACTGAGCTTTACCAGCAATTTCTGTTTTTGTTTCTGAAATTGCTGGAAAAGCTCTATTCTGACGAAGGGTCACTCAACCTGAAACATGAATTCTGATTTCTGTCCACAACATTAATTCTGATTTTTGTCCACAACAATAATTCTGATTTCTGTCCACAGATGCTGCCAGACCTACTGAGCTTTACCAGCAATTTCCGTTTTTGGTCCAAGCTAACCAGTCAGGCAGTTGTTTGATTGGCAGCCCACCCACTATGTTAAAGCTCACTGTTTCCA
Organism: Ginglymostoma cirratum; assembly: GCA_024137785.1. Classification (NCBI taxonomy): domain Eukaryota; kingdom Metazoa; phylum Chordata; class Chondrichthyes; order Orectolobiformes; family Ginglymostomatidae; genus Ginglymostoma; species Ginglymostoma cirratum. Next base: position 33,332,847 of record JAHRHZ010000098.1, on the reverse strand, counting down.
CCACCAGTACAAAGTGGCAACAGTATGTATCATCAACACCGCAGGAACTGGCCAATGTTTTATCAATAGTGCCCCTTAAACCTGCAACTTCTATCTCACAGAACTATAGTGTTAGCAAGTCCACTAGGACACCACCACCTGAAAGTTTCCCTCCAGATCACACACCACACTGACTTAGAAATATAACACCGCCCCTTCTTCACCTTTTGGTCAAAATCATTGAACATTTTCCGCAACTGCATTGTAGGTGTACTGACCTCACATGGCCAGTCATGGTTCAAGAATGATGCTCACTGCCAGCTCTCCAGGGCAACTTGGGATGGATAATAAATGCTAACCTTGCCAGTGATGTGCATTGCACCAAGGTTACTAGAATTATTTTTGGTAAGGTATCAAGATTCAAAAACAGTGAGGAGTCAAGTTGGAGTCATTAGATAATAATTGTAATGTCACTGGACTAGTAATCTAGCAACCCAACCTAATGCACTGGGAACATGGCTTCAAATCCCACCATGGCAGCTAGTGGAATTTTGAATTCAGTTATTAATTCAGGAACATAAGTGTTATCATCAGTGGAGGTGGTCATGACAACTGTCATCAATAGTTTTAAAATCTCATCAGATTCGCTGATGCCCTTTACTGGAAGGAATTCTGTCATCCATACCTGCCCTGGCCTCCAGAACTTTAAATCCTAATGTGTCTCTGAAATAACCTAGTCAGTCACTCAGTTCAAGACTTGGGCAACAGATGCTGGCCTTGCCAATGGCATCCACATCAATGAAATAATTAAAAAAAGAGTTAATCTGATCAATTGAATGGACAGGTCTAAGGACTAAAAACAGGGAGTCTGACTTTAAAATGAGTACTGAATTGTGCACAGCCTGTTTCGCATATTGCCCAGCATCCATCTTTACCCAAACACTAAACTTGACACTAATCTACTATATATCACAGTTGATTGACTTTTATCAAAATAAGAACTTGTGAATGATCCAAGAGTGTTTAGCCCCTTCTCTGGAACTTTGTTTATTCTTTCATAGGGCGTGAGCTTGGCCAGTATTTATTGCCCATCCCTTATTGCCTTGGGAAGGTGGTGGTAAGCTGCTATCTTGAACTGCTGCAGTTCTTGGACTGAAAGGACACCCACAGTGCTATTAGGAAACGAGATCCAGGATTTTGACCCAGTGTCAGTGAAGGAACAAGGATAAGTTAGGATGGTGTGTAGCTTGAGGGGGTACATACAGTTTGTGGTGCTCCCATGCATCTGCTTCTAGGTGGTAGAGATGGTGAGTTTGGAAGGTCTTGTCTTGTTGAATTTCTACAGTGCATCTTGTACGTGGTATAAGCTGTGCTACTGTGCATCAGTATTGAAATGAATGAATGTTGAAAAGGTGTCAATCCAGTCAGGCTGCTTTGTCCTGGATGGTATCAAGCTTCTTGAGTATTGTTGGTGCTGCAGTCACCCAGGCAGATGGGGAAAATTCCAACATGCTCTTGACTTGTCCCTTGTAGATGGTGGACAAGCCTTGGGCAGGCGGGAGGTGAGTTAATCACTGCAGGATCCCAATCCGGTGCTCTTGTAGCCACAGTATTTATATGGCTCGGTCAGTTCAGTTTCCAGACTGTTCTACAAGGGAAAGCAACCTTCCTACATCCACCATGTCAAGACCCCTAAAAATCTTTGTATGTTTAAGTAAGACATTCTCTCATTCTTCTAAACTACATTGAGTACAGGCCCAATCTACTCCACCTCTCCTTATAAGACAATCCCTCCATACCCAGGATCAATCTAGCGAACCTTCTCCAGACTGCCTCCGTTACCAGTATATCTTCCCTTGGATAAGGAGACCAAAACTGTTTATAGTATTCCAGCTATAGTTTGACTAGTGTCTTGTACAATTTTACAAAGACATCTCAATTTTTAAACTCCATTAAAGGGCCAACTTTCTGTTTGCCTCCTCTATTACCTACTATTGCAAACTAGTTTTTTTTTGAGTTATGCACAAAGACTCTCAAGTCCATCTGTGCTGAAGTTTTCTGCAGTCTTTCTCCATTTAAATAATATTCAACTCCTCTATAATGCCTGCCAAAACTAGCTTAGTGTTGGATGTAAATTTTATGCTTCCTTTGCAAACTGTCTTTAAGTAGAAACGGGGAAAGTCATTGGATTTGAACGATTCCATTCATGTCTTTTGTGAATTTGCCAACACAAGCTAAAATGCAGTTTCCCAAGCACTGGCCATCCTCAATTGGCCATTCATGTTTGAATTGTTGTCACAACAAGATCTTCAACTGTGGGATGCATCACAGGCCTACCGGAGTGCTGTTTGGATGTCTCCAAACCTGCACTTTTCCCCAGTCATCCCAGTAGATCATGATTCAATCTCTCCAGAGCAGGCCCCTCTACAAAATGTGTGGAATCAAAATGGCTAGATTCCACCAGTTACAGAAGTTTATGAAAGCTTACAGAAAATCTGCTCATTTCTTTGAGTGCTTCAGTTCCCTCAATGATTCTTGTTTTTAGACTCGCTGTCACTGGTAGGCACATTTCAAGGAAGTTTTTCATTTTGAAACCCAGCAAATTAGCTGGGAAACTGACTGGTGTACACCAATGCAATTATTAAATGGTCCAGAAAAACATCTTTGAAACTCTTAAAAATATCAGAGAAAACTAAGCAATGGGAAAAAATAAGATATAATTCTTCTGTTACACTGTCCGATTTTGATGGTTTGTGGCAGATCTTAAGCCTGTCTTTGTACAAGCATGTTTTAGCAGAAAATTCAACTATAATCTGACCAGCAAAATTTCAAGCATATTTTGTTTGTACTTTTCCAATTTTGTCTAAAGCAGAAATGCTACTTAACAATTCTATGGGATCCATTAATGCAGGAGAAATTTCTTCTTTTGAGTTGACACGGTATTGCCCCAGGATTTGTATTCTGGACATTTCTAAGCTTAATAACACAATAAAGCTGTCATTTTAACTCTTAGGTTATTTCATTGTCAATAACCTGTGACAAGGTGGACTCACTGCACTGGGGGTCCCTAAGGATTAGTGCAGTTTTGCTGGGAATGTCAGATGAAGGAAGTGCTTCATAAAATTGAATTTAAAAAATCGTTAAACAGGAGCCCAGGTTTATGCCCTTTCAATCAATGAGCATTTAATTATTGTCCTTTAGGATGTTTGAAGTAAGAACTGTTTAATTTTTAATTGTGATAAAGGTTAATTAAAAAAAATGGCTTCAGAACTCTTGGAAGGGACTATATTGTCACCTTCCAGTAATTGTGGATAACATAAACTCTTTAATTTCTCATGCTGGTTCTAATTCACATATACTTAAGGTACAGCGTTTAAAATGGCACCAGCTTGGAAGTTATTTAGGTCATGTAAGTAAGTATTTTTTCTGATGACGCAGCACTGGAATTCGTGACTGAACCAGCAATGATATTGACATTCATGATTAGGCTATTTGGGTGGGCAAAGCTATAGAGTTAGAGGCATTTGGGAACAGACCTAGGATTCCAACAGCGGCTTGTGTAAGGGCAAACACCGACGGGGGCTGAGTGAGCCTGCAACATGTTTCCTTGATGTCATTTCTATACCAATGAGAAACCTTTAAAACTTTTTAAAAGTTCTTCCATTTTCTCTTATCCCTCAACTAATTCCATTAACAAGTTATTAACTTATTACTGTTGATGGGATGTAGCAAATTGATAGTTGTGTGTGTTTATGAATGCTCTGAAATCAATTAGATATATAGGCTCTGGAGAAAGCACAGATATAAATGATACAACATCTGAAAAGTTGTAACTAGGAAAAAAATGACTGAAACAAGCTGAGGCAAATTTTCTCTATAAAAAGAATGGGACAGACTTTTTTTTAGGAGCATGTGAAATAACTGCACAGAGACCAGTGTCCCGTCACCAAGTTACCCTCTATTTACACGTGGAGTGTCCTTAACGCTGATCCAGCTCCCTCAGAGCCAGCTTTCTCAGAGTGAACAGAACTTCTGACACTCCTGGTCTTACCTGTCAGCTAGGGTTTCCTGATTGGACAAGATTAACAGCTCCAATCAGGGAACTCATATTCATAAACTCCCTGCAGTTTGGAAGCAGGCCATTCAGCCCATCAAGTCTACACCAACCCTCTGAAGAGCATCCCACCCAGACCCACCCTCATATCCTATCCCTGTAACCCTGCATTTCCCATGACTAATCCATCTAACTTTCACATCCCTGGACACTCTGAGCAATTCAGTATGGCTAATCCACCTAACCTACACATCTTTGGACTGTGGGAGGAAAGTGGAACACCCGGAGGAAACCCACGCAGACAGGAGGAGAATGTGCAATCTCCCCAGAGACAGTCACCCGAAGTTGGGATTGAAGCCGGGTCCCTGCACTGTGAGGCAGCAGTGCTATATATTCGAGCTGCCCCTATATATTCGATGAGGTCCACCAGGATGACCTCTTTACAGTCACTACACGTGTATGGCTTTCATAAAGTCAGTATAAAAAAGGTGGTTTCACTTATCGTGGAGTCTAAAACTGGGAACAAGTTCAATATAAGACAATCACTCATTAATTCAGGAATTAATTTAGGAGAAATGTCTTTACTCAGAAAGTAGGAAGTTTAGAAAGTAGAATTTTCTATAACAATAAGTAGTTGAGATACATAAGGGTAGGTGATGGCCTAGCGGTAGTATCATCGGATTAATAATCCGGGGCCCATGTAATGTTCTGAGGACCTGGGTTTAATTCCTGCCATGGCAGATGATAGAATTTGCATTAAATAAAAATCTGGAGTTATGAGTCTAGCGATGATCTTCAAAGCATTGCCAGTTGTTGAGGACAGAAACCCATCTGTCTCACCTAGCTGATCTGGCCTGCATGTGATTCCTGACCCACAACAATATGCTTGACTCTAAACTGACCCTTCAGTAATTAGGAATGGGCGATAAATACTGGCCAAGTCAGTGACAACCCATCCCATGAATGAATAATTTGTAAAAAATGTACGGATGCATCTAAGGAGAAGCTGGATAAGTGCGTAAGGGAGAGAGGAAGAGTAGGATGTGCTGATAATTTGGATGAAGTAGACGAAGAAGGATGTTTATATGGCATAACGACTAGCTCAGACGTGTTGGGCTGGGTGACCTGTTCCTGTGCTATAAACACTATGTAATTTATTTAGTGTTGATTTAATTAAAAGCAGAAACTCATCCTCCTCCAGCTGTTCATGTTAAGAGTATGAATATCTGCAGTCACATCTGGAGCAATGCTCTATAATATAATTTAGTAAGCTATCGACTGATTAACTGTCCAGGGAATTTGTAACTGTTCCATTCCAGACAAAACCATCACAGGCTTCCTTATGATGTAGCTACTGAAAACAATCTGATTGATTTCTTTGTTCCCTTTGTGAGGTCGAATGGAGGCTAGATGGAGTAGTGATGTGAAATGCAGGGATGGGGTGGGGTCTGGGTGGGGTGCTCTTCAGAGAGGAGGTGTGGACTTGATGGGCTGAATGGCCTGCTTCCGCACTGTAGGGGTTCTATGATCCTTTATTGCTCAGCACATAGATTGTGCTGGTTCAAAAAGACATTTTTTGTAACTCATTAGCAATAGGTGACAAATGTATCTTTGTTAGCATTACCAACACACTTGGCAAGAAGCATAAAGAAAGTGAAGGGTTAGGTAAAATTTAAAGAAGTTTCAAAAACATAAATCCCGAGAAGAAACCCAACAGCCCACAATTGAAAGGTCTAAATCCTTGTCATCTTTATTAATGGGGAAAAATTTATTTTCATTTTAGCATCTAACAGTTATTAAAAACATATACATTAGTTGATACAGAGTAAACATCACAGTATATTTATTCTATGGTGATTCATTCATTTTTTTTGAGATAAATCATACATCATTGTTTGGCAAATGGGTTTTTATTATTCACATCAAAGAAACAACTGTGAACAAAACTACCAGAAAAATTCCTTTATGGCAGCTCAGAATTAAAAATGAATTGTGCAGCAAGACAAGATTTTCCTGATGGAACCACAATAACAGAATAGGGCTGACGCACATAGCACCTACACCAGCAAACCCTTTAACCCTCTTGACTGCATTCTCTCTCTATGTCAGTGAAGGTATTAGCCTCCACAGTGGTATTGAACGCTAAATAGTCTCAAGTTATAATCAGGATTTTGTTCTGCAGGTTAGTTTAGTAAGAAGTTATTTCAATAAGTATCGCTAGATCCTACTGATAATCTAATAAAATATTTTTTGACTTAAGTTCACACTACTTTTGGGAAAAATATAATCCTAAATCATATTGCACTGTACAGACTCAAAATCCAATTTACGTATGGAGTCTTTTGATGCCTAGTCATTTTATTAGAGGATTTTAAGAGGTCACGTTATTTCATTGGTCGATCATCGTTTGTGTGCTTTTACTGTTAAATTAGTTTCAAACAGCTACATTGACGTATAAACATCTGTTTGAATCATTTAAATGTCATTTTCTTCCCTTGGCCTTTCATTTTCCTCTCTCCTATCTTGAGTTTCTGACTCAGTGCTGAGGATTATAATTCACAGGCTTCAGTGGTGTCCCAGTTCCATGCCTAAATGCATGAGCCCCAACTGTGAGCCATCAATAGGAGACATTAATCAGATTCCTGCCTATCATCCACACTATAAATTTTACACAAGCAGTCACAGACCAACAGTCAGAAGTCATTTAAAAGCAATGATGAAATAAAATCAGTTAAGTGCCAGAGAAATTCAGCAGTTTTTGTGGCATCTGTGGAGAAAGAAACAGAGTTAACATTTCAACTACAGCATGACTGAGAGTTTGAGAATCATTATTTCTTTCTCCCTCATTTTTTTTGCACCTTTTCTAGCACAGATGCACTCAAGAGTATCATAACATCTGAACTGCTGCTCCAGTGAGAGTAAATTAACTGAGCACAGGCAGGTAATCAGATCAGTGATTTAGTATCAAAGGTGATTTTTTTTTGTTCACTCCTGGGATATGGACGTCATTGACTGGGCAGGATTTATTGCTTATCCCTGGTTGCCTTTGAGACAGTGGTGGTGAGCTGCCTCCATGAACTGCTGCAGCCAGTTTGGTGTGGGGATACACATGGTACTGCTTAGGGAGGGAGTTCCAGGATTTTGACCCAATGACACTGAAGGAACAGCGATATATTTCCAAGTCAGGATGATGAGTGGCTTGGAGAGAACTTGCAGGTGGTGTTCCCATGTATCTCCTGCCCTTGTCCTTCCGATGGAAGTGATAATGGATTGGAAAGTGCTATCTAAAGAGGCTTGGTGAATTTGGTGATTAGGACCCAATGGACCGTTGGGTCATATAGCGGGGGTAACTTGGTGACGGGACACTGGTCTCTGTACAGTTTTTTCACATGCTCCTAAAAAAAAGTCTGTCCCGTTCTTATTCCTTCCCCCACACCTTACCCCAACTTCAGCATATATACCACCTACTATCAGTTCTGAAGAAAGATCATTGGAGTCAAAACATTAGCTCTGCTTTCCCTCCACGGATGCTGCCAGACCTGCTGAGCTTCTCCAGCTATTTCTGTTCTTGTTTGATAAGGATGTTTATGTTGACAATCAACCAACTGGAGAATTCATAGAGTTAGAGATCTTTGATCTCATGCTGCATATTGTCTCTCATGTCTTGGTGTGGTGATTCCACAATCGTACTGAGCCCAGATAGAAACAGGGGTCACCAGTCCTTCATGTTAAGTTGCAGTGAGAAAGAAGGACAATAGGATAGTAACACCTTCAAGTACACATCCCTACAGAGAACCAGTTGAAGCTCTAGAGGACAAGAAAAGTCTATTGTCTACAGACAAAATCCCGAGATAGGTGGATGGGAGAGCACGATTCAGTCAGGCAATGTTGGGATACATAAAAGGTTTGTGCTTTCAGTTTGAATTTCAAGATTGTTTCCTAGCCTGGTAAATTCCTCCCATAGACTTATCCATTTCATATTTAATGGAAATGCATATCAGTGAGGTCCCATTATTATTATAATCCTATAACGAGATCTACACACTAAATATTACTATCTAAAATGAAGGGTACCGTTGAGACTAATTTTACATCAGAATGCTGAATTTGCATTTTTAAAACAAAATTGCATACGTAAATTTAAATTAAATCACTAATTTGCAAATATATTCAGATACTTGTATAATGAATAAAGCAATAAGTGGTTGACAGATACAACTGCTGTTAGCTTAAAGAATAATAACAAAAAAAAACTGGCTATTTTACCAACACTGAGTGTAATGCCTCAGTTACATTACAGGTCTTGCCTTGTAATGGCAAGGTTTTTGTTTACGCCAGCACAAGAGCTGCTTTAAAGCCACCGATATCAACAGGTTTCAATCTTAATGCTGTAGGTATTGCTTCCTTTAGAATTTATGGCATAGAAACAGGCCATTTGGTCAACTTGTCCAATCCAGTGATTATGCACTTAAACAAGTCTCCTCCCATCCTTTCCCCTTTCAAATGTGTGCATGTTCTCTCTGCGATGTTGCCCATGCTGGCATGTGTTTCTGTGGTGGTATAATGATGATTTTGAGCCGAGTGGCAGGCCTTGTGTATGTGTCTTGACCTTGAATGTCAACAGCATAACTGGTGCCTCCTGTTATATGACAACTTGTCTGATTCTACCCAGAGCTGATATCAACATCCAAATCCAGCAGCGGTTTCTGATTGGCATGTTACTTATTTTCCTTCCATAACCCAGAAATGAATAGATAATTGGTGCTCCCCAAATGACAATTAGCCAACTCTTCAGAGACCATGATTTATACCTGGAACGTTCCTTGTCTTTTTGGCTCCATGGCTCACTGAATAATGTCACGTCAGATCCTTGTAATTGGCAATGAGATTTAGAATCCAGCAAACAATGCTCAGAGGATGCATTAAAGTGTGCCCCCCATTGAAAATAAACAAATTTTGGCCAATGTGGATGCTAGCAGCTCATAAACATGTGCCCTATCACTACACAGTTTGTTAGAAAGCAACTGAAGCATTGGAGATTTAATTTGCATGCTTACAATGGAAAACAAAGAAACGAAAGACTCAGATACATAAAATACTTTGCACAAATAGGAGAGGCAATGGTCTAATGGTATTATCGCTGGTTTGTTCATCCAAAGACCCAGATAATGTTCTGGGGACCCGGGTTCAGATCCTGCCATGGCAGATGGTGGATTATGAATTCTATACGAAAAACTGGAATTAAGAGTCTAATGATAGCCACAAATCAATTGTTATCTGGTTCACTAATGTCCTACATGTGACTCCATACCCACAGCAATGTGATTGACTCTTAACTGCCCTCTGGGAAATTGGGGATGGGCAATAAGTGCTGGCCTAGCCAGTGATGCCCTCATCCTGTGAATGAATGAAGAAAAACTCGCTACTTTGAATGGTAGTTATGGCAGCAATGTGGGAAACATGACAACTGTTACGATTGTGAATGGCCAAATCCCTCTGATAATTAAACAAAAACACAAGTTCCAATCTGTTCTGACAGGAGTAGGGGTTCCCGTCTAATAATTACCCACGAAACCCCCAGAGACGCTCCACTTTCCCCTCGAAATCGGTTAAAAGAAAGAAAATCCCTGATCTCCACTTTACAAGGAACAAGAAACAATTTATTTGTTTAATTGTCCAACAATGGACAATTTAATAAAATTACTAACAAACAGACAATTCCCCGTTAGACTACTAACTATTCCCTAACTGGTCTAAATTCTACTGGAATACAGTTTAAATAAAGACAAGCCACACTAATATAAACCTAATTAATAAAAAGCAATAAATTACAACTTAATCTCTCCAAGTTCACACAGACAGTCTTCTGGAATATTCTGTGGTCTCCGGTTTCTTCACAAACACCTTTCTTCCATTAATTCTGCCATCAGGGCTGTTTTATCTCTATAATTTCTTCAATAAGGACTTTGAGCTAAAATACATGGATTAATTAGATGGGCTTTCTCTGAGAGCTGAATGGTGCCAATTCTGGCAGGTGGTAGTTGTCTCTCTCTTTCAGAAGGCAGTTGGCTCTCTCTGATTTTCCAAATGCCCTTGACTTATATACCCATAACGACATAACCAAATTCTTATAATATGATTGGTTTCAGGTGTTCAACACCATCAGATTTAAATTCAATTGGCTTTCTGTATCTAGATGCTTCATTTAACTTGATTGGCCAAATTCAAACTTGTTATCTTGGAAACAGTGTTGCTTGGCTGTTCCATACAAATTGTTTCCATTCGGGCACTCTCTGTATACCTGCATTTACAAACTTCCAAGCACAGACAAAGCACAAGCTCTTAAAGGGACCATGATATTCTTTTCCCCACGATCATTTTTACCAACAAATTCTAACTTCCTGCCTTCCAATTCATGAATACGCTACACAACTTTGTAACATTACCAATTTGTGCACTGCAAGATCCCACAAACATCAATGACCAGATTGCCTGTTTTTGATGATATTGACAGGAATTCATCACTATTTGTATATTATGTTCTCAGACTCTGGTCAAAGTCAATGGCATCATCTACATAGTTCACGAAACCCATTGCATTATAGGAAGGTTTGTCTTAGAAGTTTGGAAAAGTACTTTTGATGAAAATCCATTGGGATGTTTTAAATGTACACCTTTAGATTAGGTCACTTTATAAATGACCAAAATGCAAACCAATCCAAACTAGTGCAAACCAAATGGTTACAAGCATGAAGTCAGCTCACAGGATTTTTGCTTCACCAATAAATTCCAACAGATAGGTATGGTCTAAGCAATGTGTCAAATAATTAATGCTAGTAATGAATTGGCTATCCCACATTCAATTCAGACTTTCCTTGTTTGGAGAGGATAATCATATTTAACCATTTGTGAGTTTTGATTTCTAGCATTTATGAACTAAATGATTCCCACGAGATCCATGAAGGAAAGGCTACAGGTCAGTCATTTTTGCTATTGTACCATGTGTTATCATCCAGTAAGATCTAGCATACACGCCTGAGGCCAAATGGAACTAAGGAACGTGTGATGGTTATATGTTAATAAAAACATTTTTGGGTGAGAACTCGCTGTACAGATGGGAGGAAAAAGTAATTAATGTGCTGGAGCTTTGAGATCTGAGGGCTGGAATAAAACTCTGATCTGTCCCAACAAAGGATTGTATAAATGCATGAGATTGGAAGGATATTATCTTGTTAAAAGTATGCTCCTATTACATCAAACATGAAAAGTGCCAATAAAAAAAGGCTCATTCAATCAGGCTCATAAAAGCAACTAGCCATGATTTGTCTCTTGATAAATTCTCTTTAAAACATTCACCTCCTGAAGATTTCCTAATCAATCTGTTAACTTTTTGCTGTGTTAAAGATCCATGTGATCAATCATCCTCTACGTTCAACACTAACACTGATAATATTTACAGACGTATATGTATTTGGCCACTGGCAAAGGTTATCATGAAGGACTCTCCTTCTCAATGTTTCCTCTCACCTGAGGTGTACTGGCCCTCAGGTTAAACTGCTAGCAGTGGTCTCTCTCTAATGACAGCAGCCAATGGCAACCCTACTTTTAAATATACATAACCTTTCAATGCTCTAGGACTTTCAAGGCTATATGTTTGTTCAGTTCTTTCCAAAGGAGTGACTTATTCCAATGATTGACCACCCTCCATGGGAGAAACTTTGTTTGAAGGTTCCAATCTCACCAGACATTTGGCACTTTTATAAACGAGCAGCATTATATTTTCTTCAAGTTCAAGCCAGTAAACAGGACACATTGGAAGACCCAGTTCTGAAGAGTTATATTGGATTCAAAATGTTAACTCTGTTTCTCTGTCCACAGATGCTGCCAGACCTGCTGAGTTTCTCCAGCATTCTCTGTTTGTTTCACAATGACAGAATTGTTAGATCATTTTAGCTTTTACACAGTTAGCCCACCAGTCGTCAGGAATGATTAAAGACATGTAGAAGACAGCCTTTAGAAATTGCAAGATTTTTGTTAATAAGCCAATTATATTCACAGCTAACAGAAAGTAACACACCTACTTGGCTATGGGAGTTCTGCTCTTTTTCAGGAAATGGGCTTTTTCCATTCATTAATATAATTTCTCAGCCTTCTGCACAGGTTTTTGGTATTACTCTGGACACATCGACGAAATTTTAATATTTCAGTTTTGTGTGCTTGTCCCATTTTTTTTAACCAAGATGGTGGCGCCCACAAGGTAGGTAATGTTTAGCCTCCTGAGCCTGTCTGCTCCAGGTTGGCCACATTCTTCTTTCTCTTTCCTTTTTGACTTCTTTCTTTTTCTTTTTCTTCATCTTCCTCTTGTCGACGGCAGAAGACGTGTCATTGTGGAGGAAGCTGAAGTGGGACTCATGGCAAAGGTGGTAAGGTGTCACCTGCAGTGATGGCTCATGGTTGCAGTGGGCCCAGCACAGGGACTCTTAGTGATGTCGTGAAGGTGATGGCAGCAGAGCTGGAGACTCCCGGGGCATTGGCTGGACCCAGAATAGGGACTCATTGCGGCCTGAAGACTGGAATACCTTGCAGAAACCCCGGAGACCTAAAACCTGGATCCGTGCTTAACAAGAAGGACTGTAAAGTTTAACATTATTTCTTATTTTTCTGCCTTTATATTTTTCTGTCAATTGAACAAAAGATGAAGCTCTATTTAACTAATTTCTTGTTAATCCAAAATGGCACCGGATTGTGGCAACAGAACACTTTTGCCTGTATTTTCTCAAGTACATGTGGCAATAAAAATCATTCATTCATGATTGACACTACCTTGATGATTTCTGGGACTTACTCCATATTTTAGGTCACCCTCTTGATAATCGTAATTTGAAGCTGGGCTTTTTGGGCCAAATGAGATGGAACACTCTTCCTGTTTTACACTGCCTAGTGACAAAACTTACTGAGGCAAGTTGTTCATTGTGGCTTGAGGTTTGAATACCAGACATCACCCAAGAAACTGTGATATGGGTCACCAAGCAAGGCCACAGATGTTAGCTGCACAAAATTCAATTAGTTGAGTTTCTGAAATGATAACAGATTGAGGAAAATGTTGATAATATGGATGGGGCTTGAATTTGTTGGAAAAACATGTGGCTAAATTGATCTAGAGTCTTCTCCAATTTCCAGAAATTGTGTTGAGATGATGCATGGCCAATATGGGATTAATTACTTAAACTAGGTGCCAATGGGAGATCATGTGGAAGTCTTGCACTGCAGTCGGTCTCCCTAACTCTGAGCCAAAAGCTCTGGGTCCAAGTCCCACTTCAGTCAAACATGTTGAGTATCAACTTGGAAATCCTTTTAACACATGCCAATGGCCAGCAGTAAGAGTGGGAGAGATTCCTGGTTAGCTGTGTGATGGAGGGAAAGACAGTGACGGAATTGTCGGGCCATTTCAGCTTTTAAAACTGTCAGCCCATCAGTCATCTAGAGTGCTGTAAAAGATGTAATGAGCTCTACAGACAGCAGCCTTTAGAAATTACAAGATTTTTGTTAATCAACCTATGATATTCACAGCTGACAGAAAGCAACGCACGTACTGGACTATGTGAGTTCTACTCATTTTTAGAAAATGGGCTTTTTCCCATTCATCAGTATCAATTCTCAGCCTTCTGCAGAGGTCTTTTGTGTCTATCGTCACTACCCATGCTGCCACAGCTTTCCTGAATGAACTGTAATACACCAGCATATGGTGTGACCAGTCCAGAGATTTAGATAAATTTCAAAGGAATTCACCGTTTAAGACATATAATGAATAAAGCTAATGACAGAAGTAAAAATCTGAATATTGTAAGTAACTGGGTCAACAGAAAAGTGAATCACACTTCTATGGACATTCAGCCCAAATATAACCCTACCTTGGTTTGTAACAGCTTAGAGATTTTGCACACAGCGTAGTATAAAGGAGTGAACATTGTACTGTCTTTCAGTAAAATATTTTTCCAGGTTAGAAGATAATACAGTTCATTGACTAGTTTAAAAAAAGTCAATTATCAGAATTGTATGAATGATCTATCCTTCTGTGCTCTGATTCAATACTGTGTGAGGAAACATAACTTCCATAATGGTTATAATATGCACTAAGGACAAATGATGCTTAAATTAGCAGAACGTATGAACAACAACTGCAAGACTACAAACATTATAAGGATCATCAAAAAGCCTGCAGTTAGCATACTGAAAGATGTAACACATTGTGAGAACTTCAAAAATACTGACCAACCATTTAGGGTTTGAGCTCATAACTCTCCCTTGATTAAGTCTTGTAAAACAGATACAACATCTGCTCTTCTCCATGTATCAACTTCTGTTGTGCATAAATCTGGTTCTAGGAAATCATCTGATTCCAAAATCCCACTGCATTAAAACCCTCAGAAGGAGCAGAGATATTATGTGGAGATGTACAGTAATCTGTCTTTTGGTATCTATTTCCATCTACAGGAATTCTCTTTGGCTCATGTGGCAACTCAGTTCACTGCCAATTTGTCGGAGAATCATAGAATCCCTATTCAGCCTATCGAGTCTGCACCAACCCTCCGATGAGCATCCAACCCAGCCCGAGCCCCCCCACCCTATCCCTATAATCCTGCATTTCCCATGGCTAATGGCTAGCCTGCACACTATGGATAATCCACCTAAGGTGCACATCTTTGGACTGTGGGAGGAAATCGGAGCACCCGGAGGAAACCTACGCAGACACAGGGAAAGCGAACAAAACTTCACACAGTCACCTTGAACACAGACCTCGCAACCCTGATTTCAACCCTGGGCAGGAATGCAAAGTGGGTAGGGCAAGGCAGATAGTAAGCCTTTCTGATCTTGGCTGCAGGAGGTCCAGTTTATTTTAATCCCCAGGCTTTGCCTGCGTGACAGCTTCCTGCACGTAACTGTTGGGAAGCAATTGCTGGTCAGAAAACAGCAGCCCAATATGAGGTGGTCAGAGACTTGACTCTCTAGCAAATGTTCCTTCTCCTCGCCCTTCACAAATAGAGTAAGAAGGACAATTATCGATTCTGACGTTGTTGAACTTCTCACCTCTGACCCTCTTTCCATTAGGTTCACCACAATAGCTACGCCACTCTGTATCAAGGGTGAAAAAGCAGTTAGGTCTGAATAACATAATTGGATAATAACTAAGTAATTTAAAGAAGGATCACTAACAGTTTCTGGTGAGTATCTCTCTTGGCTGTCAGAGATCTGATTGTACTAACAAGTCCATGATAAACCCTTAATGGTCCAACATCAAGATAAAGAAGCAGGAAGCTCTGGAGAAACTCAGCAGCAGCTATGGAGAGAAAAACAGAGTTAAAGTCTTGGGACTAGCATCACCCTTCTTTCAGATCTCCAGCATCCATGTCCACAGCACTTTGCTTTTAATCGAGGTTAAGATGGTTGATTTAGCTGCGTGAGTGTTAGGAGTTGACTCCCGTACACCCTGATCTCCCTCAATCGAGAATACAACACAAAACACCAATGAGCAAAGTCGCCATAGACCCAGAGGACCATAGGGCTGCTTTCCTAATAGAGAGGGACGTCTGGTGCTGAGCTTAACCTGAGGGTCACCACGTCTCAGGCAAGGGATGACATTGAGAAGGAAAGTCCTTCATGGTAACCATTGCCAGTAAGATCCTGTTGAATCTATGATGAACATAATGTATCTTAAAAAATTTCACAGGTCAAATCTGAAGGATGCTATTAAAAGCATTTTGAAAAACTGCCGGAGTGAAGGAATACATTTACAGTTCTCAACCCCATCCATACCCCTCTCCTCTTGCTGCCCCCTGCTCCCAGCCTTCTAGGCAATCGACTGTGCCAATTGTAAGATAAATGTTTTCTTATACAGTGGAAGGTGAATCATGGTCTCGTTGTTGTTTCTTATTTAGTTAAAATGCAGTTACAGGTTTGTTGAAGTAAGAAAGTGCTATATTGATGTCAGGTGCTGCTCACATAACATGCAATACAGCAATATAGCAACAGATTATTTTAAAAGAATAGTTTCCTCCTTCCGATTGTTCTCCTTCTCTTCTGAAGTGTTAAATTAGAGAAGCAGATTGGCTTTCCATCTGCTACCCTCTGATTTTCTCCTGCCCTTGGATCAGTATCCAATAGAGATACCATACCATAAAGTCAAACATCAATTCTTCAAATTCTGCCAAATAAGCATACATACAAACAAACAATATTAGGCCACTCAGTCTTTAGAGCAGTTCCACTATTCAATTAGATCATGGCTGAGCTGATTTTAACCTCAACCCCACAGCCCTGCACTCCAGATAAACTTTCATCCCCTTGATAATCAAGAATCTATTTCTGCTGTAAAAGCATTTAGAGATTCTTCATCTACTGCCTTTTAAGGAAGGGAATACCAAAAGATTCACAACCCTCTAGAGAGAAAAAAATGTTTCCACATCTGTAGCTTAAATGGGCGACTCCTTATTTTTAGATGACCCCGAGTTCTGGGTTTTCCCACAACAGGAAACATCCTTCCAACATCCACCCATGTACCCTCAGGATTTTATGTTTGAATTAAGTCAGCTGCGACTCTCCTAAACTCCAGAGGATACAAACCTAGTCTGAATGGCCTTTCCTCATTAGACAGTCTGCCCATTCCAGGTATTGGTCCAGTAAACCTTCTCTGAACTGCATCTGATGCAGTGAACAGAACTGTACAAGATGGCAGCTTACTCATTCCAGTTGTCATTTGCCCGTGATTACAGACTATGATCAAAAGTGAAAATCACAGATTATTGTTCCCCATCCAACCCCCTCCAACTCCACTTGCTAACTCAGAGGAAAATGAAAACAATATTAGTACCTCTCACTCACACTGAGACCAGCTAGCACAGTACAAACTGAGAATCAAAACCCCAGACTCCTGAAACAAATGGCTTAAGCTACTCACTGTTTAAATTTGCTTCATTATTTGGCAGAGCCTTTGCTGTTCTGAAATATTTGCCACTTAATATTATACATCTGGAGCACAGGCAGAAATATTTCTACATTTTGTGACTGATCACAATGACTAGTGCAACTAAAGTAGAAATTCTCCTGTGCAACTTTACCAACAGAATAAAACATAATTAGCAAGAGGTAAATGCAGAAAATGCTGCACAATGCGGGTGTGCTGGTGTAATGCATTTTGCTTACATGAGGAGGGTATATGTAAACAGATGCACCAATACAAAATGTGTTTGTTAGCACAAGTATGCATGAATTCTGCAGATGTACAGTAAGGATATACATGCACAGATGCACATCACACACGTATGCTGTTTAATGAATATACACAGACATACAGTACATGCATGTATACACATGTATGTGCCTGCATATACATATTTACAGGGAAAGTGCGTACACGGGATTGTGTACAGTTAGGCAAAAAGGGGACATTTAGAAAAGAATTGTCAAGCAAATCGCCCATTGAAAGGCCCGTCTTTACCAGAGACTTAAAAGAAATGGAATACTTTTTGTTCAAAGTGCTGAATCAATGTCGAAAAAGAGTTGCAAAAAATATTCCTTGAGGTTATATTTTTCAAAGAAAACATGACATTCCGTAACTTCATGTTCAATGGAAGGTACTGTCACTTTGGATCCTTTTTGCTTCTGGCTATGGCGGTAATGTTAAAGCTGGAGGGTGTCTACTTCCACCTGTGTATCATACCAGGGTGATAATTTGCAAAGGACTGCTTGGAACAGTAACTCTTGCAATTATGCTCTGTTAGAGTTAGCTGAGCTTCTCTGGGACAGAGTGTAGCTCTTTCCAGTCAGCAAGCTCACAGGAGCCTCAAGGAATATTTCTTTGAAAATCACATAACGTACTTCTTCAGAACAAAATGTGGACATTGTGAAATTGCTTTGGCCGAAATTCTGTTTTGGTCTCCTTCAAATACTCCATTTCTCCTTCTTATTAAAAATTCTGATGTTACCTAAATAATTCAACAATGCATTTTTGGAGAATTTGAGGGGGCTTTTCTCACATTGAGCTGTCAGGATCCCTTTTCAGTAAACACAGCTGGGTGCGATACATTTATGGGGAGTGCTAAGTCTGGAATGTCAGTAACTTCTGTTTTGGATCAGAAAGCAGAGAGGAGCATCATTCTCTGGGGTGTGCACTGGGAAGACTCTGGCTGATTGCAGGAATCTCATTCTTTCTGCCCCTTCCGTGGGGTTATTCATATGGAAACTTCGTATTCCCTGGTATCCTGAAATCAAACAGAAGAGGAAAGGTGCAGCATTGACATTGGCATCTCCTCAGAAAAGCATCATTAAAGCAACTAGCAAAACACCTTGAGACAAAGGGATATTTTAAATATAAAGTGAGTTATAACTGGAATGCTCTATCCAAGAGCGTGGTGGAATCAGAATCATTGATAATTTCCAATGTTGGATAAATACTAGAAGGGGTGAAATCTGCAGGGGTACCAGGGGAAAGGAAGGAGAATGAAAGATTCTCTTTCAAAGAGCTATCACAAGCACAATGGGCTGTATGGCCTCCTTCTGTGCTGAAGTAGTTTTTCATAGGGCTTCTTCACCTTGATGCTGACTGCTGTCTTGGGCAAGTGGCATTCATCATGTGCAAAACTAATCAAACAGAGCCTGACAATCTGTTCAATTTGGGATCCAATGTGGTCAGCCGCAGTTCTATTCTGTCAGTGTTTACAACATGAGTGCTGTTCAGGGTGGGGCTGCTGTATATTGATCAGGGGCTGGATCCCTGACTAATCAGACCCCTGTCTCTAGCCCAAGAATACAATTGGTTAATTTTTGAAGTTGTTTTGGCCACTTGAACTAACTCAAAGCAGAGATTGGATGTCAGACTTTATTGGACTTTACAATTAGCTACCAGAATATGAGTTCTATTTAACTGCTGAGAATAAAAGTCTTATAACCTAAGAGGTTGGGGAGCCTGTTGTTCTGAGTAGTTTTCTCTATGGCAACACCTCAACCAATCAATGTCAACTTGACGACCAGTCAGCACCCTTTCCTCCTGTAGCATAAATTGTTGCAATGGGTTGAAATTCAACATTCTTGAGTTTGTCCTGATGATTGAAAATATCTGTCAACTTATAGCAACACCAAAATTGTCATCCTTCACCTGAATGAGTAATCTGACCCCTCTCTGTAAATGTTGGCAAACTTTCATTGAAATTCCCAGTGAAATATTGGTGGAGAAGTGAGGAAATATCTCATATTACAGTATCTTCTCCTGAATGAACCCATTATCCCCTTCATGGCCTCTGTAAAGTTTCTAGGCAGAACCTTTTGAGCTTTTCTCAACCACACATAACTGACTGGTATCTTGGACCATGTAAAGACTCCTTGCAAAAAAGGGTTGTAAACACACTATCCTTTTTGCTGGAAAAGCTCAGCAGGCCTGGCAGCTTCTGTAGAGATAAATCAGAGTGTCGGGTCCAGTGACTGTTCTTCAGAACTGGACCTGACATGTTAACCCTGAATTCTCTCTTGACATGCTGCCAGACCTGCTGAGCTTGTCCAGCAAATTTCTGTTTCAGTTTCTTATTTCCAGCATCCGCAGTTCTTTCGGTTTAATTCCTTTTGTTTCACATTGTCGCCACATTTGAACATGACATTGACATGTGATAATGGTTGCACTCAGCTCCCTCAGAATCGAGAAATATTTAGCCATTTTTATGGGTTCCATGCTCCCCCTTCCACCCCACTTTAAATACATGGACACATACATACAAATACATCTACACCTAACCCGCTCTGACACAGCGGATGTTAGAAAACCAGTGACATACGCCTGTCTCGTAGATGGGATTGTCAAACGCTGTTTCTACGGTGATCTGACTGTATGGATGAGAAGACATGAGGGGCAGACGCAGGTTTGAGTGATATCGGCACCTGAAATAAACAGATACAAAGGAAAATTGGGGAGGCAGTAATTGCAATAACACTAGACTCGACCTTTGCTATTGAAGTGTTAGGCTTTGCCTGCTATGCAATCTTCCCCAAGGTGTAAGTAGGGCACATTTACTGACACGTACGATACCTGTTAACCATGCTGTATTTTCTATGGAGCTGATTACTGGCACAGATGTCAAAGCATAGAAAACATCTTTCACCTTATTTAAGTGCAAAAACAAAAAAAAAATCCCCAAAATAAATTATAATTGCAACCCAAAATGATAAGTGGATTATCATTGAAATTGGATAGTTCAAAGCTTCATTAAAATTAATGTGTTCATTCTCAGGATATGGGTATCTGTGCCCATCCTTAGTTGCCCCCCAGGAGGTAGTAAAGGGATGCCTTCCAAATGGCTATGATCCAAGTGGTGAAAGTGCTAGCCCTGTACATTGAAAGATGGCGTTTATGTCCAAGTTAAGATTGTGTGTCATTTGGAGTGGAATATGGACATAGTGGGGCTGTGCTTGGTGTATCCATTCACATGTTGCCCTTGCCTATCTCAGTCATGATTTTGGGAGGGCTGCAGGTTCATAGCTCCTTGAAAGTGGAGTCACAGGTAGACAGGGTAGTGAAGAAGGCATTTGGTACACTTGCCTTTATTGGTCAGTGCATTGAGTATAGGATTTGGGAGGTCATGTTGTGGCTGTACAGGACATTGGTTAGGCCACTGCTGGAATACTGTGTTCAATTCTGGTCTCCTTGCTATGGGAAAGATGGTGTGAAACTTGAAAGGGTTCAGAAAAGATTTACAAGGATGATGCCAGGGTTGGAGGGTTTGAGCTATAGGGAGAGGCTGAATAGGTTGAGGCTATTTTCCCTGGAGCATCAGAGGCTGTGGAGTGACCTTATAGAGGTTTATAAAATCAAGAGAGGCTTGGATAGGGTGAATAGCCAAGGTCTTTTTCCCAGGGTAGGGGAATCCAAAACTAGAGGGCATTGGTTTAAGGTGAGAGGGGAAAGGAACCCAAAGGTCAACTTTTTCAACACAGAGGGTGGTGTGTGCATGGAATGAGCTGCCAGAGGAAGTGGTGGAGGCTGGTACAATTACAACATTTGAAAGGCATTTGGATGGGTATATGAATAGGAAGAGTTTAGAGGGATATGGGCCAAATGCTGGCAAATGGGATTAGATTAATTTAGGATATCTGGTTGTCATGGAAGAATTTGACTGAAGCATCTGTTTCCATGCTGTACATCTCTGTGACTTGGTGAGATTGCACCATCATATCAAATCTTTGAATACTCAGAGGAGCAGAAAGTGTTATTGTTTGCTTACCTGGTGACATATATATATGCGCTTCCCAGCAGTATAGAGATGATGAGGATAGGAATGAATATGGCCAGAGCCATATTTCCGCCTTCCATTGATGTCTCCACAGCTGTTTCTGCTACTGGAGGCAAAGCAACTGAGAAGTGACTTTATTATTTCAAAGCTCCCTTAATTGGTTAATGATTTTCATCTCCACACCTTCCCTTCCACTGTCAATGTTTCGCCTGTCTTTCCTTGAAAGCACTGACTCCTGCTGGATCATATATCTTTGGTGGTGCCTACCGAGCCTATGGTATATTGGACAGCACCCGCTCTTTGTGAGTGTGATATGACGAGTTTGACACTTCTCAGTTCAAGGGAAACTGGGTGGGTCATGTGCAGACCACTTCTTGATGAAAAGGAACTGGCTCTGTGATGATTTTAACAGCATCAATGAAGTACTCTTCTCTTCAGACATCTTTGCTATCTTTGTATAGAAGTTCTGATTTTAGTTGTTGATGGTAGTAGAGATAAGGTGAACAGAATTGCCTTACTTTATACCATGCCTGGTTTTGCTTGTCTTGGGATTGAGGGAAAAGAATCAATCAGCTGGGTGGCGATGGCCTAATGGTATTATTGCTGCACTGTTAATTCAGAGATGCAGGTAATGTTCTGGGGAGATAGTAGGAACTGCAGATGCTGGAGAATCTGAGATAACAAGGTGTAGAGCTGGATGAGAGCTGGTGTAGAGCCTAGACTAGGCCCGAAACGTCAGCCTTCCTGCTCCTCTGATGCTGCTTGGCCTGCTGTGTTCATCCAGCTCTACACCTTGTTATCTCTAATGTTCTGGAGACTTGGGTTTGAATTCATGGCCAATGGCGGCATTTGAATTCAATCAAAATCTGGAATTAAGAGTCTGATGATGACCATAATCCATTGTCGATTGTTAGAAAAACTCATCTGGTTCACTAATGTCCTTTACAGAAGGAAACTGCCATCTTTACCTGGTCTGGACTGTATGTGACTGCAGACCTACAGCAATGTGGTTGGCACATAACTGCCCTGTGGGGTGGCCAATAAATGCTGGCATTGCCAGCAAGGCCCTCAACCCATGAACGTTATATCTGGCCTACGAAAGTTTGATAGGACATAGTTTGAAAAGACAAACCAGAAGGTACATACTTTTCATGCTGTACCTTTCTTGAAGAGTTGGATGTGAATATTAGGATTAACAATGTGGAGGGTGAATGATATTCTGTGTAAACACGCATGATGTCCTCAACCAGCAAATGTTTGATGGAACCTTTAGAATCCAAACTGCACTGTACGTTTCTGGCGTGAATCTAAATGGATATTACTGAGGGGATAATGCTTCACATCAAACATAGCTACACTTGGCATGGGAGAGAGCTTAATACCGACATTGGATGCCATAAAAGTAAGAAAAATTATTTAATCAAGAGTCAGAACTTGTTTAATATAACATACTGTCTAAAACTCTTTACAAAAAAATCTAGAACTGCATAAAAGAAAGACATTCCTTATTAGAATAAAGTAGTTATATTGTCATCACTAAAGCCATTTGACATTAATACCCAGCTAGTTATTAAATCTTCTTATGGTCAGCCCACAGTCACAACTAAAGCACTGCATCTAACTTACCTTCCAATGAGTGTTCAAAGCCATACTGTGTGGCTGGAAATAAAAACAAGAAAGTGATTTTTTTGAAAATGAAAATCGTTGAACAGTTTGTATGATTCCTTGTAAGGATACATACTGGCCAGATCAATCCAGTGAGTAGGTGTCACAGCACAACATTATGCAAATAAACCATTCGTTCTTCAAGTACCCCAGGCTTTCCTATACAAACCTAGTCAACAGGGCCTTGAGTAGATACGAGCAAAACACAAAACAAATCAATTGTCCGATTGCTAAGGAACATAAAAACAAAGAAGATTGCGTTTTGTATTGTTCAAATGTTTGGCGATATGTATTCAAAAATTTGATGCGGGAACCATGAAAGACAGGGAGATCCAAGCCACCTTCACCAATAATCTTTCACAATCGTTGTTTCCATTGCCAGGCAGTACAGTACAACATGCTTTCTCCCTGAACTCATCTTGCCAATGTAGAGGGCAGAAAATCTACCAACGTGGTCAAATTTTGACGGACCTGCAGAAAATGGTAGAGTGTCAGGAGAGAAAGATGATAAAGATTTTTTACTGACAGACAGTATTTTTGCAGAGGGCTGCCTGTCCATGAATGAAAGACGACTTTAGCCTGAGGGTCACTACACCTCAGACGAGGGCCATTTCCCCCAAGGTGGGGTGAGGGTCATGGGGTGGGGGGGGGGCGGTGGCGTGGAGTGGTGTTGGATGACGGAGGGAGAGAGGAGGAGGAGTGGAGTGTGGGGTATGGCCTGTGGTTCAGGGGTGTTGCAAGCTGAATTTTGGGATCCTGAGCTCTAAGGCATCAATGGCCGTAATGGAGATCCAACCGCACAGTTTATAACAGCTGTGTTTCCGCTCGAACAGGCCCTTGGTACCATGTCATAGGGTCATGGAGGTTTATGGCACAGAAAAAGGCCCTTTGGCCCATCAACTCTGCACCAGTCAAAAACAATCACCTGATCCCATTTTTCAATATTCTGATTCCATTTTCGAGCATTTGGCCCATTGTCTTGTAGGCCTTGGCATTGCAAGTGCACATTTCAATCTTTTTTAAATGTTAAGAGGGTTTCTGCCTCTACCATCGTTACAGGAAGTGAGTTCCAAATTCCCACCACTCTTGGATGGGAATTTCCTCATACCCCATTAACCTCTTGCCCCTTAACTTAAATCTATGCCCCTGGTCACTGATCCCTCCATCAAGGGGAAAAGTTCCTTCATATGTACCCTGTTTATGTCCCTCATAATTGTATACCTCTCAATCATGTGTCTCCTCAGTCTCCTCTATTCCAAGGAAAATCCCAGTCTGTCCAATCTCTCTTCATAAGTGAAACTCTCCAGTCCAGGCAATATTCTAGTAAATCTCCTCTGCACTGTCTCCAGTTCTATCACATCCTTCCTGTAATGTGGATTCCAGAACTGCACACAATACTCTAGTTGTGGTCTAACCAATGGTTTATACAATTCCAGCATAACCTCCCAGATCTCAAACTCTTAAACCTTGGCTAAATGTCCCATGTGCCCTCTCAGCCAGTTTATCTGCCATCCCTCTGCTCTCACACAGGGAGGTCATGACATGGCTCGATATGGGGTCACACTGGTAAAGGTTGAGAAACATTGTCTAACACGGTACAATGTGGAGCTTTTGCTAGACTGCCAATTGTCTGGTGCAATGTCTGGACCGTAGAAATGACAGACGAATCTCCTCAATGATCTGTTCTCTCTTTCTTGCTAATCCAAGACTCTTGGGAGGATTGCCAACAATGCTGTGAGCCACCAGCCTGAACCCTGTTTCTTTGGCAGTACATGGCACTCTGAGTGTCATATGGACCAAGACCTTACCTTTACACAGAGGCAGTGGCCCACTCCAGTGAGATGGGTGAGCTATGATGCATCGGATGGTGACCTCCCCGACCAGCTCAAACCCTTCGTAACACATAAATGTCAGTGTCTCCCCCGGCAGGTACAACCGCTTGTAGAGGATCTGGTAACCATTTTCAGGTAGTCCAGGGTTCTCACATGCCACCGACTCCTCCGCTGGAACAAGAAAGCAGGAAATATTTCAGATAGCTATTGGCAAAGGGATATTGCAGGTAAGTTGGAGCAATAAGAAAGAAATACACAGTTATAAAGTGCCTTTCAGGTCCGTGTCGGCATCTCAAATACTTTTTCTTTTATGTGTTCATGGGATGTGGGCATCACTGGGTAAACCAGCATTTATTGCCCATCCCTAATCGCCAAGAGGGCAGTTATGAGTCAACTATATTGCTGAGGGTCAGATGTCACTTGTAGGCCAGACCAGGTTAAGGATGGCAGCTATCCTTCCCTGAAGGACATTAGTGAATTATTAGTGAGTTCTGAGGAAGGGTCACCCAACCCGAAATGTTAACTCTGATTTCTCTCCACAGATGCTGCCAGATCTGCTGAGCTTTTCCAGCAATTTCTGTTTTTGTTAGCGAACCTGATGGGTTTTTACAACGATGGCTACATGGTCATAATTAAACCAGCTCCTTACTTCATATTTTATTGAATTTGAATTTCACCATCTGTAATGGTGGGATTTAAAGCCAGGAATAAAGTCATTTTGAAGTGTAGTCACTGTTTTCAGTGCGGGAACCAGAGCAGCCAATTTATGCACAGCAAGATCCCACAAACAGCAATGTGATCATGAGCAGATAATTTGCATTTTGGCTCCTGGTGTCACATTAGAGCTGGGATTCCTATGACATACAGCCTTTTTAATGAGGTATTTCCAAATCAACCTATTGAGATATCTTATGACACAGTTCTGGAGCAGGTGGGACTCGAACAAGGTTCCCCACACACCCCCTCCTCTAGCTTAGAGGTAGGGACACTACCACTGTGCCACAAGAGTCCACTGTAGCCTTTTTCTTACATGCTGGATGAGGTTAACAATGTGATAATGATCTCTTTCTTTGTGATGTTGATCAAACAATAGCTATTGGCAAGACACTGGAGAACATTCCTCTTTGGAAGTGTGCCATGTGATGTTTTACATCCGTATGAACGGGCAGATCATTTTAACGCCTCATCTGTAAGTTGATGCCTCTTACGAACGCTCCCCCAATGTTGCTCATGGGTTCTTTTGACAAGCATGGGCACTGGGAGCTCCATGCAACAGAAAAAATAATGATGGAGAACCTTGCCTCAGGCAGTACAGTGCTCCCTCACTACGGCACTGGAGAGTCAGCTTTGGTCTTTATACCCTGAAGCCCTGGAGAGGCACTGGAACCTAGTCAGAGAGGAGAATGTGACCAACTAGTGTGATCTAAGAGGGTAATGGGATCTTGATCGGCTGGGTCAATGGGCCAAGGAGTGGCATGTAGAGCTTAATTCAGACAAATGTGAGATGTTGCATTTTGGTAAGGTAAGCCAGGGCATGACTTACACGGTTAACGGTAGATGTCTGGGGAGAGTTGTCAGCAAAGAGACCTAGAATTGCAGGTGCACAGTTCCTTGAAATTGGTGAAGAAAGTGTTTGGCATCCTGGCCTTCATTGATCAGAGCATTGAGTTTAGGAGTTGGGACATCATGTTGTGGCTATACGAGGCATTGGTAAGGTCACATTTGGAGCACTGCGTACAATTCTGGTTGTCCTGCTATAGGAAGGATGTTATTAAATTGGAAAGGGTGCTGAAAATGATTTGCAAGGATGTTACTGAGACTGGAAGGCTTGAGTTATAAGGAGAGGCTGGAGAGGCTGACACATTTTCCCCTTGAGCACAGGAGGCTCAGCAGTGACTTCACTGAGGTTTATAAAATAATGAGGGGCATAGTTAAGGTGAATAGCCAAGGTCATTTCCCTAAGGTGGGGAAGTTCAAAATTAGGGATCATAGGTTTAAGTTGAGAGGGGAAAGATTTAAAAGGGACCTGAGAGGCAACTTTTTCACACAGGGGGTGGTTCGTGTATAGAATGAGCTGCCACAGGAAGTGGTGGAGGTTGGTACAATTACAACATTTAAAAGACACTTGTACAGCTACATGGATAGGAAAGGTTTAGAGGGATATGGGCCGAATGCAGGCAGATGGGACTAGTTCAGTTGAGGAAACCTGGTTGGCGTGGATGAGTTGGGGCGGAGGGCCTGTGTCTCTGCTGTATGACTGTATGACTCTATAACTGACCACTGCCCTGGACACTAGAAAGAACTTGCCTGCTCTTTAGATGACTGCTGTAGAGTCTTGGACCTTCAGACCTGTGTGTAAATTGCCTTCAGCATTCCCTACGTTACACTTGTTCAAAGATACTTTAGTGGCCCACACCTTCTAGTCTATAGGTAAGATGTACGGCCCAAAGTGCACATCGGGAGCCCATAAGAGTCTTGACATGCTGACTTCTAGGGGAACTGTCGTGTTTCCAAGGACCTCCTGAAAACGTGTCCAACGTGTCCTGAGTTTGACTTCAGACCGTTAAGGGCTACTTGCTTGAATAGCTACCGAGGAAATATTGGACAGAAAAATCCAAGTCAAACTGTTGGATAACGACAGAAGTGACCGTCGTTGTCCCTCCTAATCAATTATGCGGACCCCACTTGCTGGACTTATCCCAACATTCTCTGAATCCTAGCCCCAAACTCGACCCGACATGGATGCACCCTCTCAGGTTGACTTAACTGTGCCATCCGACATGATTTGAGTACCCTCTGACATGCCCTGTCTGACAGCCATCCTTCAACACAACCTGACTACGTCACCCTACACCACCGAGCTGATATGTACCACTTGGGCACCACACCCATTCACCCATTGATTTGCTTTATTACAGTCACATGTACCCAAGTACAGTGAGAAGTTTTGTTCTGCGTGCAGTACAGGCAGATCGTAACATACAAAGACACGAAGATCGTAGGGTGATTGAGCAGAGTGAGGAATACAAAGGAGGTGCACAAAAAGCAAGATCAACATTGGATTTGAAATTTGAGTGGTCTATTCAGAAGTCTAATAACAGCAGGGAAGAAGCTGTTCTTAAATCTGTTGGCATGTCCCACTGGACATTCAGACTTGCCCCATGGCAGCCACATCACAGGAAGGGCTGTGGCTTTACTGCCTTACTGATAAATGGATATCCATTACAATGAAGTTCTTAGTGGAATTGTGAACCCCACATTTAGAAGAACCCGGCCATTACTGTGGGTTTGCATCAACTGCAGAAAAGGTACTCAGCGGCAATCTGATGATGATTGCTATTCTTGGGGAAGACCTGGGCTGATGATTTTGGAGGGACAAACTCATGAAAGACACTATAAAAATGTGAGCCTTTCTTATTCCTATCTATCTCAGCTCAGCCAGCATATCCTTAGCAACAATGAATCCTCTTCTTGAAATGGTCACCTCGGCTCCCAATCCCTGTCCTTCTCATATTTCCCACTCCATCCATTTCCTTCTTGTTGAGCTTGAACTGGATAGTTAACTGAAGAAGAGTCAAATCCGACTCGAAACGTTAATTCTGTTGCTCTCTCCACAGAAGCTGTTTGCCAGACCTGCTGAGTTTCCCTAGAATTCTCTGTGTTAGTTTCAGATTTCCAGCATCTGCAGTATTTTGTTTTTGATACTGGGGTATAAACTGAGCCTCGTACCATCCACTACTGTGACCACTTACTTCCAACATCCCTTACAACAAACCCAGGCCGATGCACCCTTTTTAAGCACTTGCTATTCCCAGATCACTATTCTAGCAGCACTTTGAGTAGTTTCATGGGGCCCCAATTAATCCAAGTTTCTGTGTTCATATACCGTCCTATTGCTCAGTTTCAACCCTGTTCATGCCAATTTTCATTTGGCTTTCTGTTCCCAGCACACAGGAGGCACAGTGGCTCAGTGGTTAGCACTGCTGTCTCACAGCACTAGGGATCTGGGTTTGATTCCCACTCTCGGGCGACTGTCTATGTGGAGTTTGCACATTCTCCCTGTGTCTACGTGGGTTTCCTCCCATAATCTGAAGATGTGCAGATCAGCTGTATTGGCCATGGGAAACTGCCCATAGTGTCCAGGAATGTGTGGGTTAGCCATGGAATATGCAGAGTTACATGGATGGGGATGTTGGGGGGTGGGTTGGAATGAT
Source organism: Ginglymostoma cirratum (assembly GCA_024137785.1). Lineage (NCBI taxonomy): Eukaryota > Metazoa > Chordata > Chondrichthyes > Orectolobiformes > Ginglymostomatidae > Ginglymostoma > Ginglymostoma cirratum. The sequence goes on along the minus strand of JAHRHZ010000098.1, from coordinate 33,303,830 downwards.
GCTTTTCAGAAGGTTGGCTTAGACTCGATGGGCCAATTGGCCTGCATCCACACTGTATGAGTTCTATGTTTCACATCACAGCCGGAATTCTCATCACTGTCTGTATGTTTATCTATGACTTTAGCCTAGAAGCCTCCTCCAGCTCGTAAACCAGTTTCTGAGTTTGTGAAAAAGAACCCAAGTAACTGCAGATGCCAGAAATCAGAAACGAAAATAGAAGATTCAGCAGGTCTGGCTGCATCTGTGGAGAGAAAGCAGTGTTAACATTTTGGGTCTAGTCCTGAAGAAGGATCACTGCTTTCTCTCCACGGATGCTGCCAGACCTGCTGAGTTTCTCCAGCAATTTCTGTTTTTTTACTCGTGAGTTTTGTGCCCTGTGATTCCAAACTCCATAACTGTGACCCATTTCCCTCCCCACACCCTTGTCAATCCCTCATCACTACCCCACCTTTGTAGTTTAAATGTCTGTTTCTCAGCCTCTGAGTGTCCAGCTTCAAAAGTCCCACTTCCAGGGATTGCTTGCAAACATTCGAAGGCTGTCACTCTGGTGCAGTCCCTCAGGAGCCCTTCACTGCTGACGATGCCGTCAGCTCGAGGCGGTGTCTTCCAGATAAGACATTAACACTGAGGTCCCATCTTCCTGCTCAGGTGAACATAGAAGCTTCCATGGCCATCGTTCCCTCTTAGCTGTGCCACTGCTCTGAGGTTCTGCATCGTTGGCGTGCATCTCAGTCAATGCTGTGCATGGACCTTGAAGGTCGTCGTACTGCGAAAGATGAAGTTGAGGGAGCAATCCCCTCTGTCATATTTCGAAGAAGAGAAGGGACTTATCCTTGGTGTCCTGGCCAATATTTATCCCTTAGTCAACTTCACAAGAAAAAAAAACACACTGTCAGGTCACTATCACGTTACCTGTGGTGCGAGCTTGCCATGTGCAGAAATAGCAGCTACATTTCCCATTCACTTCACACGTTGAGATGTCCTCCGATTGTGAGGTGCTAAACAAATGCAACTCTTACTTTCCTCTTCCCAATCTCTGCCTCATCTTCCTCTGCTTTACTTCTTCCCACCATCTCCTCTAAAGGGCTTCTCAAAGCTGTGGGTATTTGTAAGCACAAAAGCTGTTTATAAATGCAACCACTGCCCTTTACCCGTCACTCATTGTGAAAGTTGGCTTTCTTATGTTCTTGGTAAAACACAGGCAGATGATCCTTTAAAAGGATACCTTACTCCCCTTCAGATCTCTAACTGAGTTGATACCTGTGTTCTCTGCCTATCTGTTTGAGGGATACTGCAGTGACAGCAAGGGGAATTAGACCACAAGCTCCCTTCTGCCTTATGTCAATGTTTTGCATAATCAGCCACAAAAATGACGGGACGTGACAGTAGTCTCATTTACTTCTCTCCTCTCCTAGGTATTGCAATCCGCAACACCATATGGAAAAAGAGGTCACAAGTGCAGAAGCTAAACCTGAGTGACAGACGGTCATAAGAGTCCAGGCGCACTGCCATCTGGTTTGTGTTGCTCTCTTGTCAGCACTTGGCATGATGGAACACATTGTCTGGCATGTGACCATTAGCCTCTGTACCTTTGTCCAGTGGAACGGCCTACACAGTGACGTTAGTCAAAGACAGGGCGGTCAGGGGGCTCGGGGACAGACTGAGTGAAAGCTTGGCTTTTCAGTTCCCAGAGGTTGCAAAACGACCTTGTCGCGTCTGACAGCCACACTTGGATAGAGGCACAGTGGCTTTTGGTTCCACTGAGGTCCAAAATGGAAAAAGGCAACACCACAGTGTGGAGAGAACTTGTCTTCTCGTATAAATTTGACAACCGGGGATCGGATTTCCCTGAAAACTCACCTTGTAAGACTGCATACACGGAGCCTGTGATTTTGTCCAGGAGCCGCATCAGATTGGTTTCATTTTTGGCTGCAGTTTATCATTTATAAAACTGACGTGCATTATTAGCTTTCCTTAAAATGTACTGAAACATCCCAACTTGCTTCAGGGGGACTGTCACATCAATCAAAAATTTATTGCAGAGCCACGTAATGAGATATATCGACTTATATTGGTTACTTAAAAGGGATGGATTTTAAGAATGTTTTAAAATGAGAAGAGAGAGAAAGACAGAAAGGTTTGGGATATGAATTCTAGAACTTTGGCCTCAGGCAGCCTCCAGCACAGAGAATGAGTGCTGAGTCTTGGAGTGTTGTTGGGTTGCAGGAGATCAAAAAATCAGCAGCAAAATCAGATATTGCTTCAAAACTCAGCAGATCTGGCAGCATCTGTGGAGAAAGTGCAAAGTAAATATTTTGCGTCCAGTGACCCTCTTTCAGAACCTTTTGATCTATCCAGTTGTGGCTGTCAGTCATGACAAGGTCGTTTTGCAATTTCCGGGAACTGAAAAGCCAAACTATCACCCAGTCCATCCCCAAGCCCGCTGCCCACTCTGTCTTTGATTAAAGTCACTGCGTAGGCCATTCCACTGGTCAAAGGTACAGAGGCTAAAGGTCACTGTCTGACCTACTGTTTAGACCAGATAATGAGCTCTGTTTCTGATTTCCAGCATCCACAGTTCTTTAGGATTTTTGCTCAGAGAGATAAATGTGGGCAAGGCAATGGCAGGATGGGAATGGACAAATTGGGAACAGGAGGAGGCTATTTGGCCCCTCAAGTCTGCTCTGCCATTCGATAAGGTCATGGCTTATCTTAACATAGCCTCAACTTCATTTTCCTGTCTGTCCCTAATAACCCTTTGAATCCCTTCTCTCTGGCTGGGGGTGATGGACGATGTGCCCAGAATGCAAGGTAGGGATGGTGTGAGCATCCGGTTAGGTTCAAGATGGGGGAACATTCAGACAGCAAGCGAGCAGCCCGGAGGTACAGCCTTATTCTATCCAGCGAGCTGGCTGCATGTCCGTGTGGACAGTGTCTTTTGAGGCAGAGTGCAACTCCTGCATCTCGAAATGCAGCTTTAAACCACAGGAGAGAGCCCTGAATTGGAAGGGGGCCCTGAGGCTGCTGAGAGGCTGGCAGGTTTAGGATGCCAGCACCTAAGGACAGGGAGGGTGAATGTTGCCCTGGAGTATGTCCTAGGGGTTGTTTGATGGGTGTCTGCGATGATAATCTGGAGGAACAAGGATTGACCTGGAATGTCAGGAATTCTCAATATCCAGTTTCCTCACACCAGGTAGAGGCTGCATATTGATGAGGCACTTAATGAGGTCAATGACCATAAGGCAAAGGAGCAGAATTAGGCTATTTGGCCCATCGAGTTTGCTCCACCATTCGATCATGGCTGATACCTTTCTCAACCCTATTCTCCTGCCTTCTCCCAGTAACCTATCATCCCCTTACTATTCAAGAACCCGCCTAAAAAAATGTACTATTTTCTAATCAACCCATTCAGAGGTGTTATTCCTCACTGCTGGAGCAGCTGGGACTTGAACCTGGGCCTCGAGGCTTGGAGGGATGGAGACCCCTACTGCACCACCCCTTAAGGACCTACCTAGCTCTGTCTTAAATACACTCAATGGTTTGGCGTCCATAGCACACACCGGCAATGAATTCTACAGACACACCACCCTCTGGTGTAAGAAATTCCTTCTCTTCAGTTCTAAATCCCTTCCCTCTGAGGCTGTGCCCCTCCGGTCCTAGTCCCCCGCACTATTGGAAATATCTTCTCCACATCCACTCTATCCAGGCCTCTCAGTATTCTGTGTATTTCCATCAGATTCACTCCTCATCCTTCTAAACTCCTTCGAGTACAGGAACAAAAACAGAAATCGCTGGAAAATCTCAGCAGGTCTGGCAGCATCTGTGAAGAAAAAAAATCAGAGTTAACGTTTCAGGTCAGGTGACCTCTCCTCAGAACTGTACTGCTGAGCTTTTCGAGCCATTTCTGTTTCTTGTTTCTGATTTACAGCATCTGCAGATTTTTTTAAAAGGTTTTTCTCGCCATAAATCTTTCAGGCTCCCATCATTTTGCTTTTAAATATGCAATTCCTGTAGGTTGCCAGGAGATGGCAGCAGAAACCTTCTCACGGAATCATGACAGGGACTGCAAAGAAAATTGAATTCATTTCAAACAGTGCCAACTCTATTAAACTAAGGCTTTGCAGAAGCTGGAGGATTTATGAGCACTTCTGTCTCACACTTCCTTCATTCCAATTTCCAACTCCACAACATTGTCAGACTCTGCCTCCACCTCAGCTCATCGACTGCTGAAACCATTGTCCTTGCCTGATGTTCCTCCAAAAGTCACTATTCCAGCAGCCTCCTGGTCAGCACCTCACCTCTTACCCTTTGCAAACTTGCACTCATCAAAAATTCTGCTGCCTTTATCTAAGTGCAGTAAGGCCTGGACAACATCCGGCCATTGGCTGATTAGCAGCAAGCACACCATACAAGGCAATGCGATGTTGCGAAAAGGAGAGAATCTAATCATTGCCCCTGGACATTCAGTGAACTCTTCCATCACTGAATCTCCTATGCTCAATATCCTGGGGCTTACCATTGACCAGGAACTGACCTAGACCGGCTATTTAAATACTATGGCCACAAGAGCACGTCAAAGGCCGGGAATGGAGGGTTGGATAGGGAGAGAGGAATAGAATTAATAAACAGAAAGTGCTGGGGAAATGCATTATGTCTGACAGCATGAGTGCACGGGGAGAAAAGAGAACACTTTGAGTCCGATATGACTCTGATATGACTATATAAGATATGACAGAAAAGCCATATTCAACTCAAAATATTAATGTTGTTTCTGTCTCCATGGATACTGCCTGCTGAGGTTTTCCAGCACTCTGTGTGTTTATGTGTGTGTGTCTGTGCTTGTGTGTCTGTCTGTGTCTCTGCATGCGTATGTGTCTGTGTGTGTCTCTGTATGTGTGTGTGTGGGGGTGTTTGTGTGTACACACGTGCATGGGTGTCTGTGTCTATGCGTGCATCTGTGCCTGTGTGAGTGCATGTGTCTGTATCTGTGTGTGCACGTGTGACTGTATGTATGTGTGTGTGTGTGTGAGACTGTGTGTGTGCGTGACTCTGTGTGTGTGCGTGACTCTGTGTGTGTGCATGTGTATATGAGTGTGTGTATGTGACTGTGTGACTGTGTATGTGTGTGTGTATGTGAC
>JAHRHZ010000098.1:33282176-33298682 GCA_024137785.1 Ginglymostoma cirratum | reverse complement strand
GTATGTGACTGTGTGACTGTGTATGTGTGTGTGTATGTGACTGTGTGCCTGTCTGTGTGTGTGTGTATGTGTATATTTGTGTGTGTGTGCACGTGTGTGTGTTTTTGAGAGACAGAGTGAGATGGTGCAGGACACACATGTAGAACCCCCTGAGCCGAATGGTCTGTTTCTGTGCTGTAATTCTCTGCTATGATCACGTTTCTGTTTGAACATTCTTGCCGTGCATAAATTGGTTCCTGTGTTTCCTGCCTTATGACTAAGCACACTTTCAAAGTGCTGTAAAGCATTGCGGTCAGGTGACGAAAGGCAGGATATCTGAGGAAAGGCTAATCTTTCTTCCTTTTACTGCAGCACATTGATAGCCATTTCACAAAGCACCCACTGGCTCTGGCACACTGAACGCATGTGAGTGCCACTCACCTCCGCTCTAGAGTGACGTAGTCGCTCAGTGCATCCAATTGCATATCCCTGGATATGTTTCTTAATTGCAGAATATGTTAATAGTCGTTGCTTGAAATATGCTGCACCAACAATTTTGTCACATCATTTGAATAAATGCTTCAAAGATTTATGAACCGGCTCTCTCTCTTCGGGGGACTATTAAAACAATTGTGTGCTTTGTAGCTTAGTCTGTTGTTGATAGATGATTGCAGTAACCTGTACTGCAGTCTCCTGCAGAGCATGGAGAACTAATGTAGTGACTAATAATCTGGGGTAGGTGGTGTGAGTACAAATAGGCAAGGTAGACAAGAGAACGTATCTGCAAGCAGTCTGACTCTTACAATCTATCTACAACAGGACACGGTGTTTAAACAAACAACATGCCAGAAACCTGTTCCCCCTACTGATTCTGTGATTATGCGACGTCCACAAAACCAACTTAACATTCATGGGTGGCTTTTGGTTTAATAAAGCAGTTCACAGGAACACAAATTGCAGGAGAAACTCAGCAGGTCTGGGCAGCATCTGTGGAGAGAAATCAGAATTAACACTTAATGTCACCCCCTTCATCACGCACGGTTACAGATCACAGGAGTCCTATGAAGCAAAATTAGACGCAGAGGACTCAAAGAGCAGATGGTCCAAACTTTGGTCAAGGAGCAGGTTTTAATAAACCTGTCTTAAATGAGGAGAGAGATGCAGAGAGGTTTGGAAGGAAAACATCAGAGCTTTATCGTATGTAGGTAGCTAAAGGTGTGACTGCAATTAAGGAAGTGATTATGGCTGGGGAGGCTGAACAGGCCAGAATTGGTGGGTTACAGAGATCTCAGAGAGTTGTTGGTCTGCAAGAAGTTACTGTTATACGGAGGGAGGAGGCCATGGAGCAATTTAACACACAAAGGCAAAAGTTAGTTGAGAAACAATTAGCTCCAGCTCAAGAAGAAGCTAGATAAGTCAAAAACCCACAGGGCTCTGCACCCTGTTTATATGTCAGGACTAACTCACAACTTGGATGTCTCAAAGCACAGTGCAAGCATATAAATGTTCCTGATTGGCGTGAGTTGTTGCACCTATCACACAGTGTGAAAAGAAATAGGAACAGGAGTTAGAGACGGTAAGAACTAAAGATGCTGGAATCAGGGATAACACAGCGTGGAGCTGGAGGAACACAGCAGGCCAGGCACCATCAGAGGAGCAGGAAAGCTGACGTTTTGGGTCAGGACCCTTCTTCAGAAATGGGGAGGGGCTAGGGAGCAGGGAAATAAATAGAGAGAGGAGGGGTGGGGTTGGGGAAGGGAGGTGGGATGTTGATACGTGATTGCAGGTAGGCATGGTGGGGATTGGTTAGTGGGAAGGGAGGGGCAGATTGGTGGGAGAGAAGGCAGACAGGTTCTGTCAGGTCAAGGAGGCAGGGATGAGAGGGAGGGTTGGACATGGGATGAGGCTGGGGGTGGGGACACTTAAAAACTGGTGAAATCCATGTTTAGGCCATCGGACCGTGGGCTCCCAAGGTGGAATATGAGGTGCTGCTCCTGCAGCCTTCGGGTGGCATCATTGCATTTTTTTTTTGGAGGCCCAGGATGGACATATCGTCTGAGGAATGGGAGGGGGAGTTGAAATGGTTCGCGACTGGGAGGTGCAGTTGTTTGTTGCGAACCAAGCGCAGGTGTTCTGCAAAGTGGTCCCCAAGCCTCCGCTTTGTTTCCCTGATGTAGAGGAAGCCACAACGGGTACAGCGGATGCAGTATACCACATTGGCAGATGTGCAGGTGAACATCTGCCTGATGTGGAAAGTCTTCTTGGGGCCTGGGATTGGGGTGAGGGAGGAGGTGTGGGGGCAGGTGTAGCACTTCCTGTGGTTGCAGGGAAAGGTGCCGGGTGTGGTGGGGCTAGAGGGGAGTGTGGAGCGGACAAGGGAGTCGCGGAGGGAGTGGTCCCTCCGGAAGGCAGATAAGGGTGGGGAGGGAAAAATGTCTTTGGTGGTGGGGTCTGATTGCAGATTGGTCTCATCAGTGTAAAGGGGGTCACATCGGGAGCAGCGGATACAGCTGACCAAGTTAACGGATGTACAGGATGTACCTGTCTGATATGAAAGGTTTGTTTAGGGCCTTGAATGGAGGTGAGAGGGGAGGAATTAGTTATTTTGGCCTTTGAGTCTGCTCTGTCATTCAACAAGATCATTGTTACGACAGAGGAGCATGTTACAATGTGACATGATGCCTGGGTGGCTTGTGTGGGGTACAGCAGTGTCACTGTCCCTCCTTCCTACACTAATCTTTAAGGCTGTTACAGTAAACTCTGGTGGACGATGGACCATTTATAAGCCTCAGGTGGGGAGGCACTAGTCTTTGACAACAAGATGGAGTTGATTACAAATCAACAATTATATACAACTTTCATGAACTTCTGGCATATTAACTCTCACTATCGAGTGATACATGTGCCTTCATCAGGAGACCGGTCCAGAGTCCAGCCAACTGTCTGTTTGCCCTTCCCAATGCTCCCTTCATGGTTGTGCTGTAAATTAGAACAGGTGAAGTTCCTATTTAACTCTTTCATATCCATCACAACGATCGTGGCTGATCTTCTACCCTAACCTCACCTATCTGCCCTATCGAGTTTAGTTTGGGATTATGGTTAGCATGCATTGGTTGGACTGAAGCGTCTGTTTCCGTGCTTTATGACTCTAGCTCCCTTGACCTTAATTCCCAGCATTCAAAAATCTACCAGCCTGGCTTGAATATGCTCAGTGACTGAGCATCCACAACCCTCTGACTGAAGAAATCATCCCTCATCTCAATCCTTAAATCCTTTCTAGAGCAGTATGTCAATAGTCCAACTAGGGAAGGGGCCATATTGGACCTCGTGTTGGGGAATGAGCCAGGCCAGGTGGTAGAAGTTGCAGTGGGGGATTTCTTTGGGAATAGTGACCACAATTCGGTAAGTTTTAGAATACTCGTAGACAAAGATGAGAGTGGTCCTAAGGGAAGAATACTAAACTGGGCCAAGGCCAATTATATCAAAATTCGGCAGGAGCTGGGAAATGTGGATTGGGGACAGCTATTTGAAGAGAAATCCACATTTGATATGTGGGAGGCTTTCAAAGATAGGTTGAAGATAGTGCAGGATAGGCATGTCCCTTTGAAAACAAGGGATAGGAAAGGAAAGATTCGTGAACCGTGGATGACAGGAGAAATCGTGCGACTAGCCAAGAAGAAAAGGGAAGCATACATAAGGTCCAGGCAGCTAAGAACAGAACGGTCCTTGGAGGAATATCGGGAGAGTAGGACCAATCTTAAACAAGGAATCAAGCGGGCTAAAAGGGGTCATGAAATAACTTTAGCCAACAGAATTAAGGAGAATCCCAAGGCCTTTTATTCATATATAAGAAGCAGGAGGGTAACTAGAGAAAGGGTTGGTCCACTAAAGGATAAGGAGGGAAGGTTTTGTGTCGAACCTGAGAAAATGGGTGAGATTCTCAATGATTACTTTGCATCAGTGTTCACTGAGGAGACGGACATGATGAATGTTGAGATTAGAGATAGAAGTTTGTTTACTCTGGATCACGTTGACATAAGGAGGGAAGATGTGTTGGGTAGGCTAAAGGATATTAAGGTGGACAAATCCCCAGGACCGGATGGGATCTATCCCAGGATGCTGAGGGAGGTGAGAGAGGAAATAGCTGGGGCCCTGACAAATATCTTTGTAGCATCCTTAAACACAGGTGAAGTGCCGGAGGACTGGAGAGTTGCTAATGATGTCCCCCTGTACAAGAAGGATAGTAGGGATATTCCAGGTAACTACAGACCAGTAAGCCTGACGTCAGTGGTGGGAAAGTTGCTGGAGAAGGTACTGAGAGATAGAATCTATTTATATTTGGAAAAGAATGGGCTTATCAGTGATAGGCAACATGGTTTTGTGCAGGGGAGATCATGCCTTACTAACTTAATAGAGTTCTTTGAGGAAGTGACCAAGTTGATAGACAAAGGAAGGGCTGTAGATGTCATCTACATGGACTTTAGTAAGGCGTTTGATAAGGTTCCCCATTGTAAACTAATGGAGAAAGTGAAGTCACATGGTGTGCAGGGTGTTCTAGCTCGGTGGATAAAGAACTGGTTGAGCAACAGGAGACAGAGAGTCGTAGTTGAAGGGAGTTTCTCGAAATGGAGAAAGGTGACCAGTGGTGTTCCACAGGGATCAGTGCTGGGGCCACTGTTGTTTGTGATATACATAAATGATCTGGAAGAGGGCATAAGTGGTCTGATCAGTAAGTTTGCAGATGACACGAAGATTGAGGGAGTAGCAGAAAGCATAGGGGATTGTCAAAGAATACAGGAGAATATAGATAGACTGGAGAGTTGGGTGGAGAAGTGGCAGATGGAGTTCAATCCGGGCAAGTGTGAGGTGATGCATTTTGGGAGGTCTAATTCCAGAGCGAACTATACTGTAAACGGAAGAGCCTTGGGAAAAGTTGATGAGCAGAGAGATCTGGGAGTTCAGGTCCATTGTACCCTGAAGGTGGCTGCACAGGTGGATAGAGTGGTCAAGAAGGCATATGGTATGCTTGCCTTCATCGGACGGGGTATTGAGTATAAGAGCTGGCAGGTCATGTTAAAATTGTACAAGACTTTGGTTCGGCTGCATTTAGAATACTGTGTACAGTTCTGGTCGCCACATTACCGAAAGGATGTGGAAGCTTTGGAGAGGGTACAGAGAAGGTTTACGAGGATGTTGCCTGGTATGGAAGGTGCTAGCTATGAAGAGAGGTTGAGTAGGTTAGGATTGTTTTCATTAGAAAAAAGGAGATTGAGGGGGGACCTGATTGAGGTCTTCAAAATCATGAAGGGTATAGACAGGGTTGATAGAGATAAGCTTTTTCCCAGGGTGAGGGATTCAATAACGAGGGGTCACACGTTCAAGGGGAGAGGAGAAAAGTTTAAGGGGGATACATGCGGAAAGTACTTTACACAGAGGGTGGTAGGTGCCTGGAACGCGTTGCCAGCAGAGGTAGTAGAGGCAGGCACGGTAGATTCATTTAAGGTGCGTCTGGACAGATGCATGAGTAGGTGGGGAGCAGAGGGATACAGATCCTTAGGAATTAGGCGATAGGTTTAGACAGTGGATTTGGAACGGCACAGGCTTAGAGGGCCGAAGGGCCTGTTCCTGGGCTGTAAGTTTTCTTTGTTCTTCTTTGTTCTTTGTTCTTTGTTCTAAATGGCTTCCCCCTTACTCTGAGAATGCAAATCTGTGTTCTTGATGGCCCAGCCAAGAGGAATCGTATTAACAACATTTACTCCGCCCGGTGCCTTACAGATGTTCCAGAATTCAACTCGTAACCTCTCATAGGCTTGTCTCTTCAATGTCCCCTCACGGGACAACCCCTTCATCCAAGGAAACAGTCAATGTGCCTTTGTTACACTCTCTCTAGAGCAAGTATGTCCTCCCATATTGATGCCATTAGCAACTGTTGTAAAACTGTAGAACTGTAGAAACGTAGAACTGTTGTAAAACTTCTATGATCATATAGTCCAGTTCCTTCCTGACAAAACCTAACATATCACTTATCTTCCTACTTGCTTGACTTTATGTGCACATGAACTTTCTGTGTTTCATGTAGAAAGAAACATTGCCCTTATTGTCAGGGCAGGTGATGGCCCAGTGGTACTATCACTGGACTGTTAATCCAGAGACCCAGATAACTATCTGGAGACCTGGGTTTGAACCCCACCAGAGCAGATGATGGAGCTTGAATTCAATAATGACCATGAACCAATTGTCAGGGAAAATCCATCTGGTTCACTAATTCCCTTTAGGGAAGGAAACTGCGATCCTCACCTGGTCTGGCCTATATGTGACTCCAGACCCACAGTAATGTGGTTGACTCTTGACTGTCCTCTGAGTGGTAAATACTGTCTGGTCAGTGACACCCTCATCCAATGAATTAAAAAAAAAATCTGCCTTTTATTTTGATGTGCAGAATCATGCAAAAGCCCCTTTGGCCCATTGAGTCTATACCATCAAAAATGCAGTATTACCTACACAAGCCTCACTTCCCTACAGTAGGCCCATAGTCTTGATTGTTATGACATTTAAAGTTCTCAGCCAAGTATTTTTTAAAGATTGTGAGGTTTCCCGCCTCAACTACCCTCCCAGGCTGTGCATTCCAAACCCTTATCATCTTCTGTGTGAGAGATAAAAGGTACTGCAGATGCTGGAGAATCCGAGATAACAAGGTGTGGGGCTGGATGAACACAGTAGGCCAAGCAGCATCATAGGAGCAGGAAAGCTTGACGTTTCGAGCCTAGACCCTTCATCAGACCCTGCTTGGCCTACTGTGTTTATCCTCTGTGTGAGAAGATTTTTCCTCAAATGCCCTCTAAACTTTCTGCCCTTCACTTTAAAATTATGCCTCCTTATTGTGTTATTGACCAAACACTAAGGGGAACAGTTGCTTTCAATTCTCTTGTCCATGGCCCTCATAATCACATATGCCTCTATCAGGTGCCCTCTCAAAACCTCCCTGCTCCAGAGAAAACAACCCAAGCTTATCCAGTCCCTCCACATCGCTGAAATGCTCCATCCCAGGCAACATCCTGGTGAATCTCCTCTGCACTTCCTCCAGTTCAATCACATCTTTCTGATAGTGAAGTGACCAGAACCGCGCACAGTACTCCAGCTATGGCCTAACCAGAGTTCCGCAGCAGTCATGTGGTGATGAAACTCTTTGGACATTTACTGCTTTAAATTGCCATCAGGACACTCCTACTTTGAAAGTCATTTCGACCACAAACATTTTCTTTTTAATTATTAATGACGCTTCTTCTACCTCCTGTTCGTCGAACAGCAAACAACAAGCTTGTCACCAGTCTCCTTAGAGACTATATGAAAGTGCTGTGAGGTGACACTGTTCTGCAGTGAAATGTTTTGGTTTTAAGCAGAATTATTCGTCAGCTATGAGACTTTCAAGGAATCAATATTCAGGATCCCATGCAAGTGTGTTTGTTTAAATTCAAAGGGTTTGTTTGTCTCCAGTTTCTCATGCTGGAAACTGAGCCCACAGTCAGTATCATTAGCTGGTAGAAATGGTTAGTTTAGACACTGGTTAGCACATTCTTAGACAGGACCATATTTTCAACTGTTGAGTCTGTAAAAGAGCAGTAACAGCAGGAACACCATCATAACAATGAAAATCTGATCAGGTAGACAATTAATTAAAATTAGTGGCTTATAGTCAATTAATTAGAAAGAAATTAACATTGGGTTACGAGTTCAAATTTAAGAGTGAGGGACCTTTCTGAGCAGGGAGAGAGGAAAGAGAGAGAAGGAGAAGTTTAGAGAAAGAGAGAGGAGGGAGCAGGGAGAGGGAGAGGGAGAGGGAGAAAGGAGGTGAAGAGAGAATGAAGGGAGAGTGTGGTGAATTAGGAAGACAAAGAGGGATGAGAAATGGAGGTTAATTAGACAGAGGGTAGAGAGTGAGAGAGAGAAAAGTGTGGGAGAGTCAGGGGAGAGAGAGAGACAGTAATTGGGAGTGAGCTGAGAGAAAATCAATAAAATGGATTGGGCAGGGAGGGAGATGGGAAGGGGGGGAGCAGAGATGGGAAGGGGGGGAGCAGAGATGGGGAGGAAGCTTTTTTGGCCATATTCTCCTCCTGCTGGTTGATACAAGTTGCATCACACCAACCACTGTCTTAGATGATGAGATAAATGAACTCACGTTAAACCAGGTTAAGCGAAATTGGTTAAGTAGATGTTGCTTTTACTGGGTTAACTACCGAAGGAGTTCAAATCCACAATAACAATGAGGCTTTGCAAACTTTGCCTCGGCTCTCTTTGACTCACGTGCACAATAAGGAAGTCTGGAGGTCCATTGTGGGGTACCAGTCTCACGGCTGTAGCAGGTTATCAGCGCATTTCCATCCAGTATGAAGCCTGGGTCACAGCTGAATTGTATTGTGGACCCCACCAGTAGCTTGGTATCAGAAATGGAGCGACTGGCATGTTTGACTTCCCCGGGGTCTGTGCAGTACATAACTTGAGCAAGACAGAGAAAGGGACAGACAGATAATTTAAACCTTTAGTGCTACTATTCATGGGCTGCATCATAGAGATGTTTCATTTGAAATACAACCTGCTACAATGACCAGATTATGTCAAAACCCTAAAATGGAGATGAGTTATACTCACTCTTGCTAAGAAAGGGCGTAATGCACAAGTTCACAAATGATTTATGTGTATGATTTAATTGTATTAGAACTTAACGATGGAAATACATCATGTGATTAACTGGAGTGCTTCAACTTCCCCAGAGTATGCACAGTACACCTTATTATAGGGTCTGCCTCCAAGCTCCAGTTCATTTGATTTTCGGGGGAAAAATGCCCACTCTAATTACTGCTTGTTTTCCAAGCGTGATCAAACAAAGACCCATCCTCACATTCCTAATGGGGATCCTGGAGCCTCATTACCCTGACTATTTTCCTTTCTTTACTCTTGGAATCATGATATGTGTTCCCATTGGCTCATCATCAACTGGATACAAGCTGGTTACATACTCCAGCCTCTTGTGGATAATCCATGCTCACTTGTTCTCACTGAAATAACTGCACAGAGGCTAATATCCCATCATCAACCACCTTTAACACTGATTACCCTCAAGCCAGGAGATCAACCCTGGTTCAATGGAGCGTGCAGGAGGGCATGCCAGGGGCAGCACCAGGCGTACCTGAAGATGAGGTGTCAACCTGATGAAGCTACCAACCAGGACTACTTGCCCGCCAAACAGCATAAGCAGCAAGTGATAGGCAGAGCTAAGTGATCCCACAACCAAAGGCTCAGATCTAAGCTCTTGCTCAATTCTGCCACATCCAGTCGTGAATGGTGGTGGACAATTAAACAACTTACTGGAGGAGGCGGCTCCACAAACAACCCCATCCTCAATGATGGAAGAGCCCAACACATCAGTGCAAAAGATAAGGCTGAGGCTTTTGCGACAACCTTCAGTCAGAAGTGCCAAATGGATGATCCATCTCTGTCTCCTCCAGTGGTCCCCAGCTTTACAGATGCTAATCTTCAGCCAATTTGATTCACTCCACGTTATATTAAGAGATGGTTGGAGACGCTGGATACTGCAAAGTCTCTGGGCCCTGACAACATTCTGGCAATAGCACTGAAGACTTGTGCTTGACAACCTGCCACTCTCCGAGCTGAGCTGTTCCAGTACAATTGCAACACTGGCATCTACCTGACAATGTGGAAAATTGCCCAGGTATGTCCTGTACATAAAATGCAGTACAAATCCAACCTGGCTAGTTATCATCATTGAATCCCTACAGTGTGAACACAGGCCCTTCAGCCCAACAAGTTCACACCAACCCACAGAACATCTCACCCAGACCCGTCCCCCTATAAACCACCTGATCTACACATCCCTGAACACTACAGCCTGCCCATCTTTGGACTGTGGGAGGAAACCAGACCATCCGGAGGAAACCCACACAGACACAGGGAGAATGTGCAAACTCCACCCAGACAGTCACCCAAGGGTAGAATTGAACCTGGGTCCCTGGCACTGTGAGGCTACAGTGCTAACCACTGAGCTACCGTGCTGCCCAATTACTGCTCCATCAGTCTACTCTTGATCATCAGTAAAGTGATGGAAGGTATCATCAACAGCACTATCAAGCAGCACCTGCTCAGCAATAACCTGCTCAGTGACGCCCAGTTTGGGTTCCACCAGGGCCACTCAGCTCCTGATCTCATTACAGCCTTGGTTCAAACATGGACAGAAGAGCTGGATTCCAGAGGTGAGGTGAAAGTGACAGCTCTTGATATCCAGGCTGCATTTGACCGAGTGTGACATCAAGGAGCCCGAGAAAAATTGGAATCAATGGGTATCGGGGGCAAACTCTCTGGTTGTTGGCGTCGTACCTAACACAAAGAAAGATAGTCATGGTTGTTAGAGATCAGTCATGTCAGCAGCAGGACATTTTTGCAGGAGATCGTCAGGGTAGTGTCCTTGGCTCAATCATCTTCAGCTGCTTCATCAATGACCTTCCCTCCATCATAAGGTCAGAAGTGAGGATGTTTGCTGATGATTGCATAACGTTCAGCAACATTCATGACATCTCAGATACTAAAGCAGTCCGTGTCCAAAGCAACAAGATCTGGACAATATTCAGGCTTGGGCTGAAATGTGGCAAGTAACATTTGCACCACACAAATGTCAGGCTAGGACCAGCACCAATAAGAGACGATCTAACCACCACCCTTTGACGTTCAATAAAGTTACCATCACTGAACAACCCAGCATCAACATCCTGGGAGTTATCATTGACTAGAAACTCAACCGGACTCACCACATAAATATGTGGCTACAAGAGCTGGACAGAAGCTAGGAATACTGAGGTGTGTAATTCACCTCCTGACTCCTTAAAGCCTGTCCACCATCTACAAGGCATAAGTCAAGAGTGTGATGGAATACTCTCCACTTGCCTAGATGAGTGCAGCCCCAACAACACTCAAGAAGTTTGATACCATCCAGGACAAAGCAGCCTGCTTGGTTGGCACTACATCCACAAGCATCTACCCCCTCTACCTCTGATACTCAGTAGCAGCAGTGTGTACTATCTACAAGATGCACTGCAGAAATTCACCAAAGATCCTCAGACAGCACCTTCCAAACCCACAACCACTTCCGTCTAGAAAGACAAGGGCTACAGATACACAGGAACACCACCATGTTCAAGTTCCCTTCACCATCTTGAGTCACTCACCACCCTGACTTGGAAATATATCGCCGTTCCTTCACTGTCTCTGGGTCAAAATCCTGGAATTCCCTCCCTAACGGCATTGCGGGTCAAACCACAGCAGGTGGACTACAGTGGTTCAAGAAGGCAGCTCACCACCACCTTCTCAAGGGCAACTATGGATGGGCAATAAATGCTGGCCAGCCAGCGATACCCACATCCCACAAATGTATACATTTTAAAACAATCCAACTCCCTCAGAGTGAGCAAGATGTCTGGCATCCTGTTCTTATCGGTCAGCCAGGGCTCCTTGATTGGACCAGATTAACAGCCCCAGTTAGGGAACGCCTTTTCTGTGTGGTCCACCAGGCTGACCTCATTACAATCACTACACTCCCTGTGCTGGAAATAGACAAATGGAGGGTGAAGGTTTGTCTGAAGATCCTCTGTCATTACAGTTTGGGACGGTGGAACAGACGACAAGGGTTTAGAGCTGTGGTGAGTTGTTGAGAGTTTAATCATATTGCTTTCTGCTTTTGTCTTTGTTCCAATAATTTGTTACCTTCAGGAGCTCTGCAATGATGGATTTCCCTGCCGCATACATCGAGTTTCTCCCCTCCCCCAGTGCCCTACGTTGTGCTGTAGGGATGTGGATCAATTCTCAGCAGAGGACAGGAAAAGGAAGTCATGTGCATTTTGTGCTCAAAAGGGACTAACAGAAATTTATATGTTGAATGTTTCTCAATCAGAGCGTGTTTTTATTGATTTTGATTGTCCTTATTAAGGGTGGTGATTGCATTCTGCAGTATTTCAATCACTTTCTGTCCCACATTCAGTGATGGATTTGACCTTGATCTGAAAAAGACAGCAAATCTTATTTTCATTAGCATCCCATACATGCAGGAGAACATCATCAAATGCTATCTTTAAGTTGCCTTATATTAGTTTGAATTTAGTCCCAATCTCATTTAAAACATTTTAAAGTAGTATTCCTGGTTAGAAATTTAAAACCAGTTACCATTGTCTGTATCATAACCTATGGAACATACACTACAAGAGCTGAATTAGATCATTTGGCCCCTCAAGTCTGCTCTCCCATTCAATAAGACTATGGCTGATTTGTTCATTTTTTGAATTCCGCACTCGTGTCTACCACTGATAAACCTTTATTCCCCTGCCTAATAATCTATCTATCTTTGCCTTAATAATATGCAATGATTCAGCCTCCGCTAACTTCTGAGGGTATGAGATCCATAGTGACTTAAACTTCAGAGAGAAAGTTTTCCCCCATTTCTGTCCTGAAAGAGTGACCCTTCATTTTAAAACAGTGTCCTGTAGTTCTGGACTGATTCACAAGAGGAATCTTCTTTTCCACACCCACCTTATGAAGACCATTCAGGATCTTATACACTCCAATCAAGTTACTCCTCACTCTTCAAAACTCCAGTGGAAACAAACCCAGCCTGCCCAATATTTCCTCATAAAACAATCAATTCATTCCAGTTATCAATCAAATAAACCTCTTCTGAACCATCTCCAATACATTTACGTTCTTCCTGAAATAAGTAGACAAAAGCTGCACACAGTATGCACGATAGTGTCTTACCAACCCTCTGTTTAAGCGAAGCATAATATCCTTACTTTTATGTTCAATTCCTCTTGTAGTAAAGGATAGCCTTATCCCATTAGACTACTTGTGCTGTACCTGCATACTAACTTCTTGTGGCTTCTGAAGCAGAATGCTTAAATCATTGTGTACCTCAGAATTCTGCAGTTGTTGTCCATTTAAGTAATGACCTGCTTTTTTCATTCTTTCAATCAAAGTGTACAACTTCACACTTTCGCACCTTATCCGTCATATTTTTGCCCACTTAACTTTGCTGTATCCGTTTGCAAATTCCTTATGTATTCTTCATTGCATATTTTCCTACCCATCTTACTGTTACCTGTGAATTTAGCTACCATTTAGGTCCTCTCATCTATGTCTTTGATGCAAATTGTGAACAGTTGACACATCAGCATGGACCCCAATGGGATTCCACTCATCACTTCCTACCAACAAGACAAAGACCCATTTTTGCAAACTCTCTGTTTTCTGTCAGCCAGCTAATCTTCTACCCATTTATTGATTTTGATTGTCCTTATTAAGGGTGGTGATTGAAATACTGCAGAATGCAATCACTTTCTGTCCCACATTCAGTGATGGATTTGACCTTGATCTGGAAAAGACAGCAAATCTTATTTTCATTAGCATCCCATACATGCAGGAGAACATCACCAAATGCTATCACCCACAGGGGTGTTACCACCTGTACCATGAGCTTTAATATTCCCTAACAACCTTTGATGAGTTCCTTTATCAAATGCCTCATGAAAATTGAAGTCTATAGGCTCCCTTTAACCACAGCACATGTTACTCATTCAAAGAACTCCCACCAAAGATTGGTTAAACATAGTTTCCCTTTGGCAAAACCATGCTAACTCTTGCTGATTACCCTGCAATTTTCTAATTGTGTAGCTATACTCTCTTTAATGATTGATTCTAACACCATCACCATGACAGAAGTCAAACTAACTGCATGAGAGTTTCCTATAGTCTACCTCACCCTATTCTAGACTAGAAGAATAATATTTATTCCTTTCCAGTTTGATGGAGCTTTTTTTTAATCTATGGAATTTTGGAAAATTAACACTAACGCATCAGTAACAACCTCTTTTAAGACTCTGGAATAAGGTCCATCAGACCAAAGAATAGACAGCCCAGGGCTCCATCAGTTTGCTTCGTGATTGTAATTTCACTAAGTTCCTCTTTCCTTTCCACCCCTGATTTACTGTTACTCATGGAAACTTCTTCACATTCCCTGTTGTGAAAATGGAGCAAAATATTTGTTCATTACATCTACCATTACCTCATTAACTCCTCATTCTCAATCTATGTAGGACCAATACTGTCTTCCTTTGTAAATGCCTCTAGAAACTCTTGTTATCTATTTTTATATTCTTAGCTAACTTCTCTCATGCTTTAATTCCTTCCTTGAGATTAGCCATTCAGTCTTTCTCTGCCAATCTTCAAATTCTGCCTAATTATCTGACTTGCCACTCACTTTTGCACAATTATATGCTTTTCCCTTAATTTTAATTCTTCCTCTAAATTCTTTGGTTAACCTAAGAATGTAGCTCCTCTCTTTAGAGTTTTTCTGATAAGATTACCTTTCTGATATATCCTATATAGTTAAAGAACTGAACAGTAGATTCTTGATAGGTAAAGGAATCAAGGATTATGTGGAGAAGGCAGGAGAATGGGGTTGAGAAAGATATCAGCCATGATCGAATGGAGGAGCAGACTCTAGACTACCCTCACAGCACAGACATTGACATTAAAAATGAGTCAAATGATTCTACTTTGCAGTACTCCTCACGTTCCAAGTGTGATTGTCCTTTCTGCTTCTTGGCGACCAGAACTGGAATTAATGCTCAAGGTATGTTCTAACCAGAACTTAGCACTGTTTGATTATAACACAGCGTGGAGCTGGATGAACACAGCAGACCAGGCAGCATCAGAGGAGCAGGAAAACTGACATTTCGGGTCGGGACTCATCTTCAGAAATCATAGCTCCCTCTGACTTGAATTCTACTATATTGGCTGTGGGTGAACATCCTATTCATTTATCTGATTGCTGCTGGGGATGGTGAGTCTATCACTCTCCAAGGTTTCTTTCAATTTCATCTGTACATATCTCAACACCTTTCATAGATTACACAAGTTGCTCACTTACCCGCCAATCTGCAATGCTTCACACTTGTCTGATTTTAATTTCATCTGATAACACAAGGATTGGTTGCAGAGTAAATTGTGAAGGGGAATTAGAAAGTCTGTAAACGGATATAGGCAGGTGATGTGTAAATTTGGCAGATGGAGTATAATGTGGGAAAATTGAACTTTTCCATATTTGCAGGAAGAGTAGAAAAGCAGCATCTTATTTAAATATGGGGATATTGCAGACGTTCGGGTTACAGAGGGATCTGGTGTCCTGGTATGTGAATCACATGAAGTTAGTTTGTAGGTACAACAAGCAATTACAAGGCAAATGGAATGTTGTCAATTATTGCAAGGGGACTGGAAATTAAATATTTTGCTACGGTTGTACATAGTGGAATGCTGTGTGTAGAGATTTGGCCCTTTTATTGAAGCACAGATATAATTGTCTTAGGACCTTTACTCAAATGATTCCTGAAATGAAGGGACTATCTATGAGAAAGGCACGGACAGGTTGGGCCTTCATTCATTGGCATTTTGAAGAATGAGAGGTGATGTTATTGAAAAATTCTGAAGATACTTGATAAAGTAGATGCTGATAGGATTTTACCCTTGCAGGACAGACTATAAGTAGGAGGTCTCAAAATGCAAGGATCCATTTAAGATGGAGATGAGGAGAATATTTTTCTCCTCACAGGATGGTTACTCTGTGGGATTCTCTTCTCCAGAGCACAGCGGAGGCTGGGTCACTAAATATATTCAATGTTTAGTTAGAAAAATTCCTGATTGATAAGGGATTCAAAGGATAAAGGGCAGAAAAGTGGGTTGAGGCAACTACCAGACCAGCTGTGTTCTTATCCAATGGTGGAGTAGGCTCGAGGAGTGGAATGGCCTACTCCTGTTCACTAAATTGTTTACATGCATTTTCATATCTGCCATCGTTCAGCCCAAGCATATTTTGCATTATCTTAATTTCTAATGTCTGGTTGTCTTCTTGGATTCCACTGCTATCTTATCATTGGCCTTTTAGTTTCTACTGCGTTTCTGCATTCCAGTCATTGAGGGAGAGGAGAAAGAGCACTGGTGCCAATTCTGGACCTTTGGGACAAACCCTCAGCACTTTTCCACTCTGATGCTTTCCTTTTCACTAATCCATATTTTTCCTACTATTCAGCCAATTTGTGAGCCTTGCAGGCATTTTTACTTGAATTTCCACAGCTTTCAGCTAAGTCAATGTGCTTTCATGTGGAAATTTACCAAAAGCCTTTGGTGATTCTAAATATACACCATTGTACGGTTCAACACAGTTGTCACAATGTGTACATTGCCTTTGAGAGAATTCACCTTAAAAGACTCCATGTGTTATGTGCACATAATGTTGTGACTGCCTGCCAGGTAGTCGGCTATAGGTCTGCAATCTGCACAGACAGAAACCTGTTCGTTTGCAGTGATAACAAGCATGGGGCTGGATGAACACAGCAGGTCAAGCAGCATCATAGGAGCAGGAAAACTTGACGTTTCGGGCCTAAACCCTTCATCAGAAAATGATTTTCTGATGAAGGG
>JAHRHZ010000098.1:33262861-33277176 GCA_024137785.1 Ginglymostoma cirratum | reverse complement strand
CAGTAAGTATTCTTTAAAACAGAATACTGCAATTTCTGATGAAGGGTCTAGGCCCGAAACGTCAAGTTTTCCTGCTCCTGTGATGCTGCTTGACCTGCTGTGTTCATCCAGCCCCACGCTTGTTATCTCTGTTGCAGGGGTGTTGGTTAAAGGATAAAGATTGGCACCAGCTGACCTCTCTGCTCTTCTTCAAAAGTAGGTTTAAGCTGAGGGAGTAAAGGGACCCAAAGGACAGAGGGTGGTGCCTCTGTGGAATGAACTGGCAGAGGGAGTGGTAGAGGTGGGTACAATTACAACATTTAAAAGTCCAGCTGGGTGGATATATGAATAGGAAGGGTTTAGAGGGATATGGGCCAAATGCTGGCAAATGGGACCAGATTAATTTAGGATATCTGGTTGGCATGGATGAGTTGCTGTATATCTCAATGATGCAATGTAATGCATTGTTCATCTGAGAGGACAGGCAGGAATTCGGTTTAATATACTATGGCACCTCCAACTGTGCGGCACTGCCTCAGTACTGCACTGTTGCTGCGGATTATGTGCTCACATTTCAGGGCAAGGTGAAATCTAATTGCACAAAAAACGTGCTGTCCCTTTAACAATAAGCTTTCAGTCACATGATACAGAATCACAGAATGATAACAGCTCAGGAAATGATAATTCAGCCCATTCTACCTGTGTAGGAACATAGGAACAGGAATAGGCCATTCAGCCCCTTCAGCCTGTTCCACCATACAATGAGATCATGCCTGATGCATGACCTAGCTCCATAAAAGTGCCTTTAGCCCATATCCCTTTATACCTTTGCTTTAAATCTATCTCAGAATTAAAATTAACAACTGATTCAGCATCCACTGCCATTTGTGGAAGGGAATTCCAAACATCTGCCATCCTTTGTGTGTAGAAGTGCTTCCTAACACCTGTCTGGAACTGTCTGGCCCTAATTGTCAGGCTATGTCCCCTAGTTGTAGAATCCCCAACTAGTAATGGGAATAGTTTACCTTTTACCTAAAACAAAAATAAAACAAAGAACTGCGGATGCTGGAGATCCGAAACAAAAACACAAATTGATGGAGAAACTCGGCAGGTCTGGCAGTGTCTGCAGAGAGAAAGCAAAGTCAACATTTTGGGTCCGGTGACCCTTCTTCAGAACTGACTGTAGCTAGCACAAGGTTGGTACATATGCTGAAGATCTTTATTTACCTTACCTTTCTCACTCACACCACAATCTTCTTTAATAACTGTACATAATCTTCCTCTCCAAATGATAACTCAATTTCCTCATGAAATGACCTTGATTGACTCTGCTGCTACCACAGTCAAAGGTGGTGCATTTCAGATCCTGACCTCTCACTTTGTGAAAAGGCTTTTCTTCATGTGGATGTTGCCTCGTTTTGCTAACACCAAATCTGTACCTTAGGCTGAGGCAGCCCTGCAATGGTCTCTGCATTGTCCTCTTCATGTACCCTAATTATTTATGAGGAGAAAGGAAATTATGCAAGAACAAAATTGAAGCTGCTCAATTATATTATTCAGGGGAAATGTGATTAATATTTTTTCTGTCTGTTTGATATACAGCAATGTGTCGGACTATAAATCAAAGCAAATGAAGCAAGAAAGATTGTAAAATTGTTCTGTCACTGGCAGATGTAAAACCATCACATCTAAGACAGTGCAAGGCTAATACTGGTCTGCATGTAGGAATGTAAATGGCCAAATCCTGTCAGATCACATGCCCCAGGCCATTCCCTAGCCAAGCTGTTCTAGTACAGCTACAACACTGGTGTTGACCAGATGAAAAATCATCCAGGTATGTCCTGTACACAAAAAGCAGGACAAATCCAATCCAGCCAATCACTGCCCCGTCAGTCTACTCTCGATCATCCATAAAGTGATGGAAGGCATCATCAGCAGTGCTATCAAGCCGCACCTGCTCAGCAATAAGCTGCTCATCAGTTTCTGGCCTCATTACAGCTTTAGTCTAATCATAGAGAAAAGAACTAGATTCCAGAAGTGAAGTGGGAGTGATACCAAGGCTGAGTATGGCATCATGCAGCCCTCACAAAACTGGAATCAATGGGAATCAAAGGGAAAACTCTCTGCCATTTGGAGTCATACCTAGCATATCGGAAGACGGTTGTGGTTGCTGGAGGTCAGTCATCTCAACTCCATTTGTTCTCTGTCGGGTTTCCTCAGGGTAGTGTCCTCGGCCCAACCATCTTCAACTGCTTCATCAATCGTCCATCATAGGGTCAGAAGTGGGGATGTTTTCTGGTGGCTGCGCAATGTTCAGCACCGTTTGTGACCCCTCTGATACTGCAGGCTTGGGCTGACAAGCAGCAAGTGGCATTCACATCACAGAAGAGTCAGGCAGTGACCGTCTCCGAAAAGAAAGAGTCGAAGCATCAGGCCCTGACATTCAGCATCACTGAATTCCCAATATCAACAACCTGGGGTTACCATTGACCAGAAACTGAACTGGACCAGTCATATAAATGATGTGAGTACATGAGCAGGTCAGACGCTTGGAATACTGCAGCAAATAACTCATCTCCTGACTCTTCAAATTACCTCCACCATCAAGGTGCAAGGTGCAAGTCAGGTATGGGATGGAATACTCGCCACTTGCCTGGATAAGTGCAGCTCCAATGACACTCACAAAGCTTGACACCATCCAGGGCAAATCAGCCCGCTTGATTGGCACTACATCCATAAGCATTTACTTCCTCCACCACCGACACTCATTAGCAGCAATCTGCACTATCTACAAAATGTTCTGCAGAAATTCACCAAAGGCCTTATACAGCACCTTCCAAACCAGTGACCACTACCATCTAGAAGGATAAGGCCAGCAGATACATGGGAATAGCACCACTGCTATTCCTGTCTGAGCTGCTTACCATATTGACTTGGAAATAAATCACTGTTATGAACCCTGGAACTCACTCCCTAACAGCATTTGTCCCTGCCCAGAATGGATTGCAGCAGCTCAAGAAGGCAGCTCACCAGTGCCTTCTCAAGGGCAACTGGGGATGGGTAATAAATGCTGGCTCAGCCAGTTACGCTCAAATCCCATAAAATAAGTGAAATACTACTTAAATGGCAAACACTCTTTCCCAATGTGTTCCAGGTTCACCAGCCTGCGACAAGTTATCAGTTTGCACTTGGTGTTTCGTAATTGAAATCCCTCTCACTAAGTCAGTGAGGCCTTGTTGTGCAGTGGGTTGCACTTCTGTCTCTGAACCTGAAGCACTGGGTTTGTGTCTCACCCCTGGACCTGACAGCCACATAAGGTAGATTACAATGCAGTGGGACATGCTGAGTATCAATCTGCAAATCCTTTCAACGCACACCAATGGCAGGCAGTAAGAGCAGGAGAGGTACCTGGTCAGCCGTGTGATAGAAATGACATTGGAGCCTCTACCATCACTATCCACAACACCAGACTACAACATGCAGGTATAAGCATAACTTGCCCCAGCAACTCAAGGAAGATGATGGCAACGTGGCATTGTCACTGGTCTAGTAATCCAAAGGAGCCAGCTAATGATTTGGTGACATAGGTTCATATCTCACCACAGCAGCTGGTGGAATTTAAAACTCCGGTTAATAACATTTGAAATTGAAAAAGTCTCATGAAACTAACAATGATTGTCACTAAAATTCTACCTGCCTCACTAGAGTCCTTTAGGGAAGGAAATCTGCCATCCTTACCTGGTCTGGTTTACGTGTCACTGCAGACTTACTATAATACTGGTTGATTTGTAACTGCCCTGGGAAATGGCTAAGCAGTCATTTAATTCAAGGGCAACTTGGGATGGGAAACAAATATTGACAATAACATCCACATCTCAAAAAAGAATAAAAGTAAAATCTCCCTGGGTGGACTATAACACATTATGGCCACCACTGAGTTATTTTTCTTTCTTCAATGAAACTCTCCATTGCAGCAAAAATGGGTGAAGTACGAGGGAAACACTCCTGCCTCTGTAATCAGAAAGTTGTGCGTCGATGTCCTGCTCCAGTTATCTGAATGCAAAATCTAGGCTGACATTCTGCTGTGGTACTGAGAGAGCACTTCACTGACAGTCTTTTGGATGAGGTATAAAATGAGGCTCTGTCTGTCTTCCCAAATGAACATAATTATTTATCCGAGATAACAAGTTGTGGGGTTGGATGAACACAGCAGGCCAAGCAGCATCATAGGAGCAGGAAAGCTTGACGTTTCGGGCCTAGACCCTTCATCATAATTATTTACCATTCAGGTAACATTGCTGAAGGAGATTTTCTAGTTTCAACAGCTCCAATTTGTGGGAGCTACCTGTGCATGTTTCCTAGCCTTTGGTCACAATTGTATAAGGGCTGAAAGATTTAATACTAAGGAGTGTGTTAGGCACCATCCACTATGATGATGTTATACAGACCCAGTGGGAGAATAGCTCTTGAAGGAAATCCAAACCCTCTTCATAGCCTCTGTTACAATATCTATCACATCACTTGCACTTGGTGCTAAGATGCTATAAACTAAATCTTGCCTGAAGTATAGAGCCGTTTCTTGTTAGATTATGAAGTGATTTTCCCCTACCACACCAGCAGGCCTTGTAGATCCCTGCACTAAAAGACGCTGATTTATTAATTTTGTGGGATGTGGGTGTCACTGGCTGGCCAGCACTTATTGCCCATCCCTAGTTGCCCTTGAAAAGGCAGTGGTGAGCTGCCTTCTTGAACCACTGCAGTCCACCTGTTGCGGGTTGACCCACAATGCCCTTAGGGAGGGAATTCCAGGATTTTGACCCAGCAACAATGAAGGTACAGCGATATATTTCCAAGTCATGGTGGTGAATGGCTTGGCGGGGGGAAACATGAAGGTGTTGGTGTTCCTGTGTATCTGCTGCCCTTGTCCTTCCAGGTGGAAGTGGTCGTGGGTTTGGAAGGTGCCGTCTGAGGATCTTTGGGAAATTTCTGCAGTGGGAAGAAAACCCACTGAATGTTGAGCAATACTATGAATAGCTTTATACAATATGGTGATCGGCAGGGGGCGGATTGCTCATTCAAGAATAATGAGGAGGGAAGGAGCCGAGTGTGTGGTGGAAAAGGCAAGCAAGAGGCAGGGAACAGTAAGTGGCAAACAAGTAAAATGAAATTTCATTATCGAGAAATATTTACCTGCGTTATGTTATTATAATATTTATCACGTGTGGTAATGAGAGGGATAGTTAAAAATGAAACTCTCCAGGGGTTTGCAAATTGTGTGTATGATCAATAAGTGTTCAGAATCTCTGCTCTACCATTCAGTTAATGACTGGGCTAGGATTTGGTGGTGTCGAATAGCCTCATGGTGTAGCCTCACAGCTGACGTATGGTTACTCAGTTCGATAGCAGAGAGCCATATTGTCTGCTGACCACAGCTTGAGTCAGTATCTTGTGGAGAGGAGGGGGAGGAGATGAGAGAAGAAAGTCCAAGTCAAAACGAAGCAAGGCAGAGAGCACCAGGTGTCTGGCTGCGATGTTGAAGCAATAATTCAATCCCATGGCTCCACTCACGCTCATAAATCACTTAAGCTTCATTTTTTCTGTTTATATCAAACCAGCCAAGAATGAATTACTGCCTTATACATCACTGCCAACAAATTTACTGTCTTGTAATTATACAGTTTAGAAGTGTCTATTAATGACTTAGTTTAATTGAAGCCTTTGGATGTGTTTACTTGGTACCTCTAGATCGTCGCTGCTGTGAATACATTAAAATACTCATCTGACAAGAAAACGGACTGTTCTGGTTATGAGGTTGTGAGTACCTCTCAGAAAACCACATATTACAGGCAAGTGATAAGGTGTTTGCAACAAAGAGACCATTTTATTTTCTCCTTACTTATTTTAACCGATGCCAGTTTTATTCCTTTCATAGATTCATACTGCACAAGAGAAGGCTTTTCTGCCCATTCTGTCTGTGATAGCTCTTTGAAAGAGCTGTCCAATCAGTCTCACTTCCTTATATTTTTCTCAATTGTTTTCCTTTTCATTTGTTTATCCAATTCAGTGTTGAAAGTTACTATTTAATCTGCTACCTCTGCTCTTCTAGACTCTGCTTTTCTGACAGTAACAGACTGCTGTGCCCAACAAAAATACTCTCCCTTTCCCTCTGGTCTTATACCAATGATTTTAAATCTCTGTCCCCAGGTTACCAACTCTGCTTTCAGTGGAAACTGTTTTTCCCTAACTAGTGAAAACCCTTCCCAATTGATACTGCTGTTTAATTCTCACGTAACCTTCTCTGCTCTAAGGAGAACAACCCCAGCAGTTTCTCCACATTTGGTGAAGTCCCTGTTCCCTTATAAAAATCTGGTAAATCTCCTCTGCTCCCATCTCCAATGCCTTGACATCCTTCCTAAAATGCAATCCACAGAGTTGTACTCAATGACGCAGCTGAAGCCAAACTAGTGATTTATCAGGAGTTGGCAGAACATTCTGCACATTTGTGATGGTTGTACTCTACAATCCTGATTAATAAAACCAAGGATCTGGTTGTATTTTCCGTTAGTCTTTACCCTCTGTTTGAATTACAGTCAGCTTCACTGGCAATGACCCACAGTCTGATATTTCACACCTTTTGTATCCTTTGTCTTGCACAATTTGAGACATTTACATTGGCAGGACTGTTGGGTGCCATTGGGAAGGTTGGGTTGGGGGGAAAAGGCATCTCATCTGAAGTCCACCATCCAATCAGTCAATGCATAACAATAAAAAAGGAGACATTGCAGGAGTTTTGCTTAGTCCAGGGACACTGAAGACAACTATCTGCTACTACACGGATATTTAACTCCATATAAATCAATGTAGTAGCAGGTAACAAGGCAAGAATGACCAGATAAAAACCAAAAGAACTGTGGATGCTGTAAATCAGGAACAAAAACAGAAGTTACTGGAAAAGCTGAGCAGGTCTGGCAGGAACCAGACCCGAAACGTTAACTCTGATTTCCTCTTCACAGGTGCTGCCAGACCTGCTCAGCTTTTCCAGCAACTTCTCTTTTTGAACAATGAACAATTAACAAGAATTAAGTTTATTCCAACATTGCCACAGTTAAACAAACTATCTACATATAATTTTTCTAGTTGAAACTCTAACTGCCTATACAAAAATACAATAGGCACAAACAAATAAAAAAAGACATTGTGCTACAGGTGAAGGGAAAGGAAAACCTGGGGAATCACAGTTCAATATTATCAGTCCTCAGGGTTTGATGAGATGTTCTCTATGCTTCCTAAGAGTTTCTGTTGTTTGATCTCTTTTCTCCGAGTTCTTTCATTTCCTTGCAAGAGGCACAGGGTGATTGGTACATTACAAAGTCTCTTCATTACTAATTAAAGGCAACAGCATGCAGCAGCTGTTGGAGAAAGATAATTGCCTTTCTTCAGGCTTCATACATTTGTACAGCAGAAAGATCGGGACATAGAATCTGCTCTTCCAGAAGCCTAGAGGCCTCACATTTTCTATTGTAGACACACAAGCTGTCCATCTGCCCGGGAGCCAGTCAGAGACCTGTTGTCAGGCTGATGACTGCTGGGATGCACAACTAGTTACATTTGCAAACCAATCAGCAGACTGTTGCTGGCTGAATTCACTTTACACTACACCATGCTGTTTTATCTCTCCCCTCCTCAATGCATGCAAAGCAGCAGTGTAAGCAAACCTCACAATGAGTTCCAGTAACTTGTATTTGAAAAGTGGAGCAATTCCTAACCCAATTCTTTCATGAAAAACAGACATTTTCTCATTTTAGTCCATAATTAAATCTACTGATAAGTAAAATAAAAATATATTCATAAAGTCATTGAGCTATACAGCACGGAAACAAACTCTTTGTTCCAACTTGTTCATGCCGACCAGATATTCCAAATTAATCTAGTCCCTTTTGCCAGCATTTGTTCCATATCCGTATAAACCCTTCCTCTTCAGATACCCATCCAGATGGCTTTAAATGTTGTAATTGTACCAGTCTTCACCACCTTCTCTGGCAGCTCATTCCATGCACGCACCACTCTCTGTACAAAAACATTGTCCCTTAAGCCCCTTTTAAATCTTTCCCCTCTCACCTTAAACAGACGCCTTCTACTTTTGGACTCCCCTACACTGGGGAAAGGACTCTGGACTATTCACCCTATCCATGTTCCGCATGATTTTAAAAACTATTGTAAGGTTACCTCTCAGCCTCTGACATTCCAGGGAAAATAGCTCAGCCTATTCAGTCTCTGCCTACAGCTCAAACCTTCCAATTCTGGTAACATGCTTGTAAATCTTTTCTGAACCCTTTCAAGTTTCACAACATGTTTTCTATAGAGGTCTTTGCAAAATCTAGTCCTCTGGACCACAGTGGTTCAATCCCACAACACAAATAGAAGGGGAACCAACAGAAATGTCAGCTGTGCCCCTTAAAAGGAAAGCACTGTCATTTTATATTCCAAATGCAATTAATCCAAACATTTAATGCCCATTTTGTAGTTAAGAGAAAATAAATATAGTATATTACTATTTACAAAGGTTTCATTTGCTTGCTGGACCTGCAATTACCATTCATAATGTTGCAGCTGTGGGTTGTCAACAATACAATGCTTCACATCTAGATTCCAGTCACAGTTTATTTTAAATCAAATTTTGTTTCAAGGTCAAGTGTGTTCAGAAATGAATTCTGCTTGCACACACTGCAACTTGCACAGAGATGTAACATAGAAAACACAGCAGTGCTTTTCCTTAGACAGAGGGATAAAGCCATTTCAGCAACTGCTATGGAACTTTCCAGATCCAGGAGATCACAGCCCAGATCTCCAACTCTCTGAAACGTCCATCTCAACATTCGCTGAGATTGACCTCCGCTCCTGATTTTCCACCTGCTGGGGGTGGTGGGGTGCTCCTCATTCTCAAGAGGTAGCCCAACCACTGAACTCTCACCCGTTGTGTTGCTTTCAGACATGATTTATTCCAAATTATGCATGGCCAGTCTACCAAACTTCACTCTTAACCAGCTTATGTCAACTTTTGCCATCCATATTGCATCTACCCACAATTCCCAGTTGTCTTTGATGACATGAATCAATTTCCCCCATGTGTCAAATTTAACATGCTTAACCTGATATATAAATCCCCGCATACCTTGTCTGTCCTGATTTCTCTAACATCCTTCAGGCCTGCAACATTCTCCTGAACATTCCCCTTGGCTATGCTTTCTTTTCCAAACTGTCTCCCTTTACCCCATCACTTCAGTCACTTCCTTGCTGACCTCTTTGGTCACCCCTCTCATATTTCCTTCTTTGGCTCAGGGCCTATTTTGTTAGTCAAGCCTTTGTGAAGTTTGTTGGGCTAATAGAAAGTTGCTGCGATTCTAAAATATTATAGTTGTTGGAATGGAAATGCTACTCACCATAATAATTCATGATAAATCCTTGTCCCTTTCCGAAAATCAAGCCAGCAGGATCTGAATGAAATCTGACTGTAAGGTCAGAAGTAGTGGAGTACACTTTCAATGGGGCATTGCTTCCAACATATTGTCCAAGAATCCTCACAGTTAAGTCATCTCCATCATACAAGGATAAAATGTCGCTGTTAGTGAGGTTCAGGCTGTGAAAGAGGAAGAAGAACAAATTCACAATTAACATTCACAATTTATTCTTCTGTTTTCCTTTTCTTTAGAAGAATGAGAGGAGATCTTATGGAAACATATAAGATTATGAAGGGAATAGATAAGGTGGAGGTAGGGAGGTTGTTTCCGCTAGCAGGTGAAACTAGGGCTAGAGGGCATCGCCTCAAAATAAAGGGAAGCAGATGTAGGACTGAGGTCAGGAGGAACTTCTTCACCCAAAGGGTTGTGAATCTTTGGAATTCCCTGCCCAGTGAAGCGGTTGAAGCTACCTCGCTGAATGTTTTTAAGGCAAGGCTAGATAAATTTTTGAACAGTAAAGGAATTAAGGATTATAGTTGTGAGTGGGCGGGTAAGTGGAGCTGAGTCTCAAAGATCAGCCATGATCTTATTAAATGGTGCGGCAGGCTCAAGGGGCCAGATGGCCTACTCCTGCTCTTAGTTCTTCTGTTCTTATGCCCTGACATTGTTGTCCCACATGAGGGTTTGATTTCATGGAGAAGAGTCAATCCTCACTGCCTCATGTTACATTCTTTAGTTTAATGCAAACTTACCAAGCCTGCAATAAGGATGATAAAAAAAAATGAGGGTTCTTTATTTGAAGATGAAAGCCCTTCTACATAATGGTAACTGGGAGGCTAAATAGACATGTATGACCTGTTAGGATTAATGCTATGTTCTGTCTACAGAGTCATCACATCCTGTCTATAAGTGAATAGTGATGGACTGCACTTTTAGGAATATCCCCAGATGGATACATGCACATCACACCTCGAATCTAAATGCTGTTCTTATTGGATGAACCACACAAGAGCACACACACGTACACACACACACACACACACACACACGCACACACACACACTCATTCTTTGTCAGTAAAAAACCCATCTGGGTTTCAATTCTGTCCTTTAGGGAACGAAACCATTGTCCTTACCTGGCCTGGCCTACATGTGACTCCAGAC
The DNA here is from genome assembly GCA_024137785.1 of Ginglymostoma cirratum. Classification (NCBI taxonomy): domain Eukaryota; kingdom Metazoa; phylum Chordata; class Chondrichthyes; order Orectolobiformes; family Ginglymostomatidae; genus Ginglymostoma; species Ginglymostoma cirratum. The sequence continues at coordinate 33,266,576 of JAHRHZ010000098.1, read as the reverse complement.
TCACAGCAATATGGTTGACTCTTGACGACCCTCTGAAATGGCCGAACAAGCCATTCAGTTGTAACAAATGCTAGAAAATCTACCTAAAGCACATGGATTGCACTTATAGACAGGATGTGATGACTCTGTAGACAGAACATAGCATTAATCCTAACAGGTCATACATGTCTATTTAGCCTCCCAGTTACCATTATGTAGAAGGGCTTACATCTTCAAATAAAGAACCCTCATTTTTTCAGTTCAAGGCAGCTCACCACCACCTTCTCAAGAGGAACTCGGAATGAGTGATAAATACCGGTCTGGCTGGTGATGCCCATATCGTTTGAGTGAATAAAATGAAATTGCACACCTGAACTAAAGAAGCCTGAACCCATTCTGAAACCGGGTCCCGGATCTTCACCTTCGTATTTAGGATCAACTGACCTGGGCCTGTTACGCCTCAACACATCTTGGGCCACAAATAATGGTCTTTTCGTAGGATCTTGGGGGAGGGAGTATTGGTTTGGAAATGAGCTTGTGGTGGCGGTGGGGAAGCGGTATTCAAGGAAGATGCTTCCCTCCCTCTCCACAGTAAATTGAATTTTTAATAACTCATCACCTTTTCCAGCTGCTGCAGAAGAATCCTGCGTGTCTGTGCACCACATTGAAAACAAATTTTAAAAAGTGTATACTTAACAGGAGCTAGATAATATGATAATCAAAGGGCCTAAAGCTTGTTTTTTTATTTGGCCATGTTGATTGAGAGAAGCACAGCAGACAGGACACTGAATGTTGTGTGGCACTCAACGTTCTTCATCAAATAGAACTTTAAAGCCTCATCTGACATGATCTTGATTTGCCAATTCAATCAAAAAGGACAATGTCTCCCAATAGTCCACTATCGCTCAGTCACGTACTGTCATGAGAAAAAGAGAAGAATTTTTCACCTTTCCTGCCTGGAAATTTATGGTTTGGATACACCGGCTGCCTGGAAATCCTTTGAGTGAACCCAAGCTTGGGTTCCTGACTACCCAGGAATTCAGCCCTGAGCACTCAGATATAGGACCGCAAGAATATCATTGACCTCACACGACTGGTCAGGGTCGGCCAATGATTCTGCAGGTGTCATAAGCTAGCAACCGGACCACTCACCTCAGGCCTGCCACAGCTCCATCGTTCATTTCTAACAACCTTGATAAATCTGACCGACCATTCACAGCTTCATGTTACCCTCACACACATAATGCTGCTATAATCCTTCCATTCACATCTTGTTCTCAAACATTACGGTGTATTGAATTATGTACAGCTAGGGTTGGAATAGAGTTAAACCATTAATGAAATAAAGTAGGCAGAGCCTGAGGAAGTTAAACTGATGAGATCTGATTGAATTGCTTTGCTACAGATAATGGGAAAACAAATTATGTCCAATAGGGACTCAGGCTTTTCAAATGCAAGCCATCACCTATGGCTTCCCCAAGGCCTCCTTTCTAGTCGTGGCAAATGTAGCCCACCTCCTTCCTGTACAGCGAATCTCCCATCAATATTCATTAAAGTCTCCTCAGTACCTTGTCCTAATAGTGCCACTGTCCCATTAAAAAACAATCATACAGTATGTCTGCCAATGAGAATAGCATGTTAACAGAACACGTTCCCATTAAATGATTGACTGATTTTATTTGGTTCAGGGCTGGAACTAAGGCTGAGTTTAGAATGTTTCAAGCTGGTTGGAGTTCTGCAGAATCAGTCCATATAGGTTTTGTAAATAAAAAGTAAACTCCTTGGTTTTCCTGACGGCAGCCTGCTCAATAACTTTACCATAGATCATAGAATCTCTACAGTGTGGAAGTAAACTATTCTGCACATTGAGTCCACACCAATCCTCTGAAGATCATCCCACCCAGACCCACCATATCCCTGTAGTCCAGCATTTCCCATGGCCAATCTATATAACCTACATATCCCTGGATACAATGGGCAATTTAGCATGGTCACCTAACTTGTATATCTTTGGACTGTGGTAGGAAACCCACTCAGACACGGGGAGAATGTGCAAACTCCGCACAGACAGTCATCCAAGGCTGGAATTGGACCCGGGTCCCTGGCACTGGGAGTCAGCAGTGCTAACCACTGAGTCACCGTGCTGCCCTACTTCCTGTGCCGTTAAATGATTGCAGACTGCAGACTTGTATTAGGTGAGCAGTTGAGCGGTTTCATGCATTAGCAGGGTGGGAATGGGCTTTGGGCAGTGGGAAGTTTATGCAAGGTTAACATCTCTTAAACCCAGACAGCATCGTTTAGAGGGAGGGCATGTTCTAAGTGCAGCAGCTGCTGGAATTGGCTGGGGAAAACTGTCTGAGCTGCAGAAAATGGAGTGATGGAGGTAGGAGGCACTGAAAACACATTCCAACCTTCTCAGATGCCACGCTAGAGGATTTGTTGCAAGAGCTAAAAAAGGAAGAGAGATGTCCTTTCTCCGCGGGGCCGAGGGGGGGGGTGCGGGGTGCCGCTAGGATGTCTTCTGGATGGATATTGCAAAGGCAATGAGAGCAGTCAGCTGTTGCTGACAAAGGCAGAAGTGTAGGCCTGAGCACTCAGATGAATGACAGGAAGATCACTGACCTCACATGATTGGTCAGGGTCAGCAGATGAATCTGCAGACAGATATAGAGTCATAGAGATATACAGCATGGAACAGACCCTTTGGGCTACTTGTCCCTGCTGACTAGATATCATAAATTAACCTGGTCCCATTTGCCAGCATATGGCCTATATCCCTCTAACCACTTCCTACTTATGTACCCATCCAAATGCCTCTTAAATGTTGTAATTGTACCAGCCTCCACCACTTCCTCTGACAGCTCATTAAATGCACCACCCTCTGCGTGAAAAAGTTGCCCCTTAGGTCCCTTTTAAATCATTCTCTGCCCACCTTAAACCCATGCCCTCAAGATTTGGACTCCCTCATCCTGGGGAAAGGACCTTGTTTATTTACCCAGTCCATGCCCCTCATGATTTTATAAACCTCCATATGATCACCCCTCAGCCTCCGATGCCCCAGGGAAAATAGCTCCAGCCTATTCAGCCTCTATCAGTAGCTCAAACGCTCCATACCTGGCAACATGCTTGTAAATCTTTTTGGAGCCCTCTCAAGTTTCACAACATCCTTCTTATAGCAGGGAGACCAGAACTGCACACAGTATTCCAGAAGTGGCCTAACCAATGTCCTGTACAGCTGCAACATGACCTCTCAACTCCTACACTGAATGCACTGACCAATAAGGGCAAGCGTACCTGTCATAACCTAGCAACTGGGCCACTCACCTCAGACTTACAACAGCACCATCATTCATCTACGACAATCTTGATCCATCATAGCTCGGACCATTCACAGCTTCATGTTACCCTCACATGCGAAACACTGCTACAATCTTTACAATTCATCTTGTAGCCTGAATACTTTATTCAACAATGTTAGTCAAGCAAATTAAAGCATGCTCGCTGAACTGGTTTTGTCACACATCACAACCCTAACCTTGTACCTTTCGCATTTCAGAGCGTTGAGAGCTGCCACCGGGCACAGCATTGGTTGGAGACGGAGAAAGAGAGCAGTAGAAAAGCAGGCAGACAGGATTGGCATAACAAGCATGGGGCTGGATGAACACAGCAGGTCAAGCAGCATCATAGGAGCAGGAAAACTTGACGTTTCGGAAGGGTTTAGGCCCGAAACATCAAG
>JAHRHZ010000098.1:33202045-33257861 GCA_024137785.1 Ginglymostoma cirratum | reverse complement strand
CCTTCATCAGAATGATGAAGGGTTTAGGCCCGAAACGTCAAGTTTTCCTGCTCCTATGATGCTGCTTGACCTGCTGTGTTCATCCAGCCCCATGCTTGTTATCTCGGATTCTCCAGCATCTGCAGTACCTTTTATCTCTGAGGGAATTCAGAAGAAACTCTTTACCGAAAAAGTGGTTTTCGCAGCCACAAGGAGTTGTTGAAGCAAAGAACATTGATGCACTTAAACATCATAAACAACATGGATCAGTTGGGTTGAATGGCCTGTTTATATATCCTATGTAACTTTGAACACAACTATTAAATGTCTACTTAACCACTTTTGCTCCAGCAGCACAATCCCAGCTTCTCTCGTCTTTTATTCTTGCTTGTTATTGTGTAAGATTCAAAGTATAAACCCAACTTTTATTGTCCATCCTTAATTATCCTTGACAAGGGATTGGAATTAGATTTATTGTCACATGTACTCAAGTACAGGGATACACAGGTACAGCGAAAATTGTTCAGGAGTTGCTATTTCTAGTGTCATCTCAAGTGCAAAGATATTCTGGTACAAAATCTTCGTTTTAAGTTAGAAAAATGAAACAATAAGGTTGAAAGTTCAGCATTACAATCCTCATAAGATTTAGCTGCAAAAAATCTGTGTACAAAACCTTGGGTATGAATGAGAAAAATGAAGGTATAAAGGTAAAAGTTGATGGAGAGCTATCTTCTTGAATGGCTGCGATGCAAGTATACCCACAGTGCTGTTAGGAATAGACACAGTCTAGGGAGATGGAAGGAATTAATGACAAGAAAGCTGATTTTGTGGCTGGAACCGTTTCGTTTTAAGTCTTTATCGGGATATTGGTGTTGCTGGCAAGGTAAGCCTCGTTTACATCCCTAATTGCTCTTGAACTGAGTGGTTTTCTCACTCAAAGGCCTGCTGTATTCATCCAGCTCTACACCTTGTTATCTTGGACATCAGAGACCCTTTGTTTTTTTCATAACAATCAACAGTTTCAAGGTCCCATTTCAATTTCAGAGTTACGAATTCTTGAACAAAGGCATTTTGTCAAAAGTTTTTCACTAAGCACTCATCAGGACAATTTGCAAGAAATACTAACGTAACAGGGAAACAATAAATACAGGAGTATGAACACTGTTTTCCCCTTACTTTCCTATTTCTCAAAATTGTCCTGATGATTGCAATGCAAAAGGCTCTGACAAGATATGTTTTCTCTTCAGCAATGCTCACGCTCTGTCCTATCAAATAGTTTTTTAAATGAATAAATTAACAAACTGAGTTTAAATTCCACTGGTGATGGTTGTTGGATCTGAACCTTCGCCCTCAGCATTAGTCTGAACTTCTGGACAGCTAGCCCATTGCAATTACTGCTGTGTGACGAAGAAAACATTGCTTAGCTACCTCTGGAAACCGGATAAGCAATCTGATGTTTTAGAGACCTAGACAAACTAATTGATTTGTTGCTGATTTCTTTTTGAATTTCCAGTAGCTGCAGAGAATTTGCTTTCAGCTTCTAATCTTTGCAGCACTGGCTAAGAATGAGAATAAGTTGGAACTAAATTCCATTTCTCCTTAGCTGTGTGACTGTTAAGTGAGGTGTTTAACTGTTAGCTGTCAAGTTAAATTTGCTGCTCTTCTGTAACTGGTCGGCGTTGCATTTCACTAGGTATTCAGTTCAATATGAAGCCAGAGCAGATCGAACTAGCACTATTCGTTAGATTTCACATCAATTAATGAACAGCAGAATGTCTCTGAGCACCAGCTCACATTAAAGCTTGGTTATGGTTCCATTTCTAGACACTTATGTTCTGCAGAATGCGAGAACGAACTGCAGAGCTTAGGGACATAGTACAGTAGCTGATGGTGGGGTGAAAGAAGTGAGGCAATATAAGATCAAAGACAATCTTTTCTTGCATTTATTTTGTTCCTACCCTATCTTTTCACGATTGGGATCTCTGCCTTTTGCAGTTGCATTGTTTCAGCTAAAAGGCTGCATTTTCCAATTGGATGAAAATACAAACTGATGCGTGGGTCAGGGACCCTGTTCAAAGTTGTGGAGTCAGCCTTATTATTACGACTTCAGACTTCAGAACTCTCTTACATCAGGAGCTCAGCTGTCAGGCAGAGTGGATTTAAAAAGCACGTCCGTACTTAAAGGCACAGCATCATCAACCATTTTTGTTGTTGCAAAATCAGAAGATGTAAAGAAATTTTGGATGAGGACAGAGGAGTCCATAGATTGACAAACAAGACCAATAGAAATGGTGCTGCAAGAAAAGAGGCTGAGAACAGGCACGGTGGCTCAGTTGTTAGCCCTGCTGCCTCACAGTGCCAGGGTCCTGGGTTTGATTCCACCCTAAGGTGATTGTCTGTGTGAAGTTTGCACATTCTTCCTGTGTCCGCATGGGTTTCCTCTAGGTGCTCTGGTTTCTTCCCACAGTCCAAAGGTGTGCAGATGAGGCAGACTGGACACGCTAAATTGCCGGTGGTGTCCAGGGACCTGCAGGTTAGGTGGATTAGGGAAATGCAGGGATTGGGTGGGATGGTCTTCAGAGTGTTGATGTGGACTCAGTGGGCCGAATAGCCTGCTTCCACACTTTAGGGATACTATGACAGGGAATCTTTATTTCTGTGCGGGGTTCTTCAAATTTCAAGGAGATCTCAAGTGGTGGAACAGAAGTTGAAGATCCTATCGTCGTGAACCTTTTGGGACAATACCTTGTATGACAGGCTTTTCTCCCATCATTAACATGTGCATTTTTGTGTATATGTTTATATTTACCATACCCTAACAAATGCCTGATTTCACAAGTTCAGGTGGTCTGGAGGTTTCACAAATTTTTCAGAATGGGTTGCCTTCAGACTTGGGGGATGGGCAGGCCTTTGACTTGAGGACAGGCCTTTGCCTCAAGTATCTTGATTGTGTCCTGAATGTGTGGATGTTTGTCACTCTCAGCCCAGTGGTGGCTTCTGGGGATTCTTATGCAGCTCACCTTCAACTTATGCAAACAAACCTTCAATCTCAGTTTGCCGGCCACCTTATTGAAGTGTGTGCATACTGTTGATGAGTTTTGACATTTTCACTCAACTCCAGGGAGTGTTTTCCTGGTGAAACCAACAGTATTCACTTTCTTAGTCATGCTAATTGAGGATTGCTGTTTACTGAACTTCACCTCTGTCACTCGTATGGATTATTCTTCCTTAAAAAAGATTTGATTACGTCCTAATGAATTTTTTATTAGGCTTTGTTGCTGTCTGGATAACTTCAGTTAAAGACTCATTGCTGAGCTAAAGTGGGTTGCACTGCTCATTGTGTTTCCCATCATTTCGGTCATGCAAACTTTGCTGACTCTTTTCGCTGTTGTTAGGATTGGGAAACATTTCTGGCAATCCTGTATAGTCACAAATATCACAATGAGTTCTGAGGTCTTCATTATCTTTGTAAAACCCAGGCCACCTCACCTCTGACTCAGATCTGACTCTGCAGCTGGTGATCAATATCCATCGCCTTACCATTTTAATAAGTCTTTCCATTTGCTTTAGCGCCTTCTCCCAATGAATCCAGGTTTCTACAGCCTCAGTCAGAGATAGTAAGAACTGCTGACTGTGTGCTGCTGACTGTCTGAATGAGTCATTCTTAAAGCTTGAACTGGAAATTGCTCCTGCGTTCTTTGGAATTTGTTCTGTACAGCTAAATTGAATTTGAATCCACACCGCTGCTCACCATGTTGTATGAACAGACGATGCCAGCCACTGCCAATGTGTGGTTGGGTGCATTGATGTCACCATCTTCATATTATGACTGTGTCCATAGGTTCTACTTAGTCTAATGTTTTACAGGAAATCCACCAGGTAATTTAATGAGATGAGGCTCTTATCTTGAACAAGTTATCATATATGAAATGTGTCAACCTACATAGGTAAGATAACCCTGGTAACAAAGGTTTTGCAAAGACTGGGCAGAATAGGCCTGTCGTCTTTGAGATTGTACAATGGCCTGCCTTTCACTATATAAGGCCTTATGATGTCATTAGATTCAGTGGAGCTCAATGAAGTCTTCAGTATTAACCCTTTCAGAACCACTACCTTATACAACAATGACACCCTGGACAATCAGTACCAACTAAACCATGACTAAGCAGTACAGAGAGAGAGGTTGTTACAGACCAGAGAGAGAGTCTAGCCATGCCATATATGAATGTACTGTTTCTGTGCTTTGTTAACACTTCTGATCACTGTCTATGGATTAATCTTATACCGCTAGCTGATATTCCAAGTAACCAATTTTGTTACCCTTCAGAGTGCCTTACGATGTCTCTGATACTACGTCTGGTGCTTGCAGCTCTATGCTAACATACGAGTGAGGTTCACCAAGTTATAGTTGCTGTAAGCTTTGCCACCTCCTTAAGTGTGTACTACCTCAGGTGCATCCGGGTCAGGTCCTCACTGATCCAGTTCCTAAGGCCAGAATCACCATTGATCATTAAATCACTCCACACAGCAAGAGGCCGATGGTCCATTGGCACACGTGCTAGCTTTTTGAAAGAGCTTTCCGAATGCTCCCAATTCCTTTTGCTGTTTGCCTCATTTTAGCCTTGCAAATTTTTCCATCTTGAGAAAATATTTTGTTTTCAAAGCTACTATTGAGCCTGATTTCACCGTTCCGTGAGGGAATGCATTTGAGAGTGTAGCAAAGAGACAAATTAATTTCACGACACCCCACCCCCATTTATTAGCAATTATCATAATTCTGCATCTTACCAGGCCTCCTGCCAATGGGAGACATTTGCCTATCTACTCCTCACAGGCCTTCATCATTCAGAGTGATGCCCTATACTAAAGATTCAGCTGTTCAGGTTGCTTTCTCAATGAAAATAAGCACATTCCTGCAACATACTCACAGCTGAACATCGAGGAAGACTCGCTTGTCCTCCCCAACATGAATTCTCCAGATGCAGTCCTCGCCTTCATCGTAGGGTTCAGGCCAATTCGGAGAGAGAATCACTCCTGCAGGGCTTGACAACTCCCCACCACAAACCGCTAAAACAGAGCAGAGCAAGAGTGAAACAACAGTATGAAAAACACACCCCAATTGTTCACAGGCATCTGGTGCTTTCTCCCCTGGGGATTCGAGGACTACAGACACAGTTTCAGAAGAAGGTGGTACACATTTAAAATGGTGATAAGGAGGAATTTTTTTCTCTCTGACATTCATTAATCTTTGGAGTTCTCTATTGCAGAAAGCAGTAGGGGTTGGGTTAAATTTGTTTTTGATCCACAAGGGTCGGGGTTGGAAAGAAAAGCAGAATTAAAGCCAGATCCGTATGATCTTTTTAGATAGTGGAACAGGCTTGAAGGGCCAAATGGCCTACCCATCCTCCTCCCATTTTTTTTCCTTCTTGGCTTCTGCTGTGGGGAGGGATTTTTCTAAATTTCAGATGTCCCTGATGTTACAACACTTCAGAAATGCCCAAACCTGTGCCCCTAGTTACTATCCAAGTTGTCACTAGGAACAGCCCCTCTACTGACCAAGAGGTCTTCAACCTGATTCATTAACTCTGTTTCTGACTCCACAGATACTGCCTCAACGTTGCAATGTTTCCAGCACTTTGCTGTTCTTCTTTCAGAACAACTTTATTTGCCACAAAATGGTGAGTACATCACTACAGGAGCTACTTCAATGTAACTTTGATTGTTTGCTCCTTTACCTAGCTAGAAAACTGAGCAGGGATTTGAGCCAATGGTAATCAAGCTGTTCGGATGTCTTATGTCACAGATGAGGTGGGGCTTGAGCATGGCCTGCTGGCTCAGCGATAGGGACACTATCACTGCACATGTGCCAAGCCAGAGATTTCAATGTGATATTAAAGGAGGATCCTTCAACCAATACCAGCACAAATTCATTGGACAAGATTTCAGAAATGGTTTTAGGCGCTGTGTAGCTCTATGATTTGAGAATGTGCGAAGTGGCACTGCATTTGACTCCTTGTAATGATGCCTGTGGAGACCAATAAAGTTTTTGTTTAGAAACTGGAAAACCCAAGTATTTACTAAAAGAAGGAGGCCACAAGGTTCATGTTTTAAACAGAAGAATTTAACTACTCCAAAATCAAAGAGCTTGGATAATACAAACACACTAACATAAATGGGCAGTGGGGTTAAAATACAATGCACAGTTGCTTATAATCAGAACCAAATGTCCTTCGAGACACATTTCACACACATCACCAATAACTGAAGTCAGATACTTAACAGAAATCGGAAGATTAGCCCCTTGAACATATTCGCATTAATATAACACCTTTCATGACCCTCAGGATGTCCCAATGAGCTTCTGGCCAATAGAATATTTTTGACATGAGAGCAGGAAGTGCTGGAAAAGCTCAGCAGGAGAGGCAGCGTCTGTGGAGGGAGAATCAGAGTTAACATTTCGAAGATTCACACAAGGACTGAGATTCTTGTGCTTTCCACTGACTTCCAGCAAGGCTGTTCTTTCAAATTCCCTCCCATTGTTGTAGGTTACCTGTTCAATACAGGCATTGCTAGTGTCTTAAGCATAACCTCCAGGTTTGAAGCCGCCTACGTTATTCAGCTCCATCGTTAGGCTCTTCATGCAAAACTAAAGTGCAATTTTGGTCTACCAGCTATGCGACCGATGTTGTGAAACTTAAAAGGGTTCAGAAAAGATTTACAAGCATGTTGCCAGGGTTGGAGGGTTTGAGCTATAGGGAGAGTCTGAATAGACTGGGGCTATTTCCCCTGGAGTGTCGGAGGCTGAGGGATGACCTTATGGAGGTTTATAAAATCATGAGGGGCATGGATAGGGTGAATAGCCAAGGTCTTTTCCCCAGGGTGGGGGAGTCCAAAACTAGAGGGCATGGTTTAAGGTGAGACGGGAAAGATTTAAAAGGAATCTAAGGGGCAACTTTTTCACGCAGAGGGTGGTGTGTGTATGGAATGAGCTGCCAGAGGAAGTGGTGGAGGCTGGTACAATTACAACATTTAAAAGGCATCTGGATGGGTACATAAATAGGAATTGTTTAGAGGGATATGGGACAAATGCTGGCAAATAGGCCTAGATTAATTTAGGATATCTGGTTTGGCATGGACGAGTTGGACCGAAGGGTCTGTTTCAGTGCGGTACTGCTGTATGACTCTAAGTGTGTCTGTGAGTCTGGGCCTTGTAGATGCTGTCTTCAGTCTCTCTTTGTTCAGTCAATGTTGCCTTATTCGAAGAATCCTGCTGCCTTTGTTAATATGTTCCATCGATTAACACCGTGTTGAAGCATGCTGGTCAATCTATTCAGATCACTGCAGGGGCTGGTTCAGAATCACACTGCATTAATTTACAGAATAACACGCCCTGCCCTCCAAAGGTAATAAACTTTGGCATGTTTTAATGTGATGTAGTGCGACATAAATTGGGTCTTATTCACAATTCTTTAAATAGAAGAAGCCTTTGATGAAATAAAAAAGGTCAACCTATCTCCTGCTTGAAGAAAACTCATAAAAAGTACATAAGTGGTTGAGAATTTAATGAACTCAACCTGCCAAAATAGGATCCATGGTAGCGTTTCCCAAACATTTTACTACTGTGGCCCCCTTTCAAGGCCTGAACATTGTCACAATCTGTCGGTGAAAACTGAGCACAGGGTGGTGGGGTGTGGGGGAGTAGACTGATGGGAGCATGGGAAGGCATGAGCTGTGAGACCTGTGGGAGGAGGGGAGCCTTCAAGCTCACACCCTCAATATTTCAGCTGGTGATCCCATCTGGGGCTTTGATCCCACTCGGAATGCCCTGAGCTGTGGACTTCAGTGCAAAGCGCAGAGAGCAGCCAAACTTCCTGTAAATTAAGGAGAGCTGCTACATATGGAAATTATTTTACATACGAAAATGTTCCGAATTCTGCCATTCTTATATACTTCTTTCTTCTTTAAATGATTGTCTCCAATTATGTTACGAATTTTGAGTATTCATTTTATTTGCATCGCCGTCATAATTTGGCACCGGCCGCTAAGATGATCATTTGATAAACAAATATCTATCTGTCTAAAAATTAAAAGGTACATTTTGATGTACCTTTATACATTGGATCATCCATAAAAGTACAATCGCTGGGGATTGTATTATGTCAGACCGCTCTCATCACTGTTTGTGATATGCAAAATAAATATATTTTAAAACCCATGTTATGTTCATCATACCAATGGCCAAAAGGTTTTCTTTACCTCTGCAAAGTGGTTCAGTCTCATTCCAGTATGGCTCCCTGATGTCAATGCACTCGATTACTGACGATCCGTGTTCCATCGTGTAACCTGGGTCGCACGTGAACTCCACCACTGAGCCTACACTGTAGGAAGGATTGGTGACTGTGAAGTTCCCATTCTGCATGTAAGGCTCGAAGCAATGTCCACGCTCAAAGGCTGAGGAGAGACAAAACGTGACTAACTTGATGTTGAAACTACATACATATTAAAAAAGAATTACACTAAAATATTATTTGGTCATAGCTGAATACCAATAAATTTGCATTGGTCTTTTAGAAACAAACAGCTTTCAAAGCAAAGGGAAAGCTATAATGTTGCCTTTGGGAATGACACAAATTTGGGTCATTGTCATAGAATTGGAGCCAGATCTTGAGAAGGGAAATGAAAAAACATTGCACACAAATGCATGGTAAAAGTTTGGAACACTTGCACAAATTGCAATTAGAAATAGATCATTTGTTAAAAATGGGATAGTTAGGCTTTTATTAGCCAAAGGTCTTTGTGATATGAGCAAAGGTGGGTACAGTCTGGCTGCAGATCAGCCATGATCTCCCTGAATGGCTCCAGAGCAGGCTTGAGGGATGAAATGGTCTATACCCCAATTTTCAGGCTTTAAGTTTCGCAACTCCCCTGGTTTTCAAATCTATTTCTCCTGAACAAAACTTGATCCCACTGAATTAACTCTTTCAATTTGCTTTGTATCAGAATCTCACCACTCCTTGTACTATCCATTTCAACCTATTATTAAACACATTACTTTCATGGCTTGAAGAGAAAGTGTTACTGTTCTATTGTTCTCTAAGGCATATTCTCACACTGTTATGCCTGGCCTGATTCTGAATCCAGGTCCCTTGCATTACAGAACTGAGTCGTATATTAACTACTGGCACCTCTTTCCAGTTGGTGATTGAGTGGGAGGGTGGTGGAGAGGGCTGGAATAAGATTCTACCCGTACACTGGATCCCCTTTCTATCTTGAAATGGAAAGGTTATTTGCACCTTCGTATCGAATGTTGAATCCCCCTGCTGTCTTGGTTCCATCGGAGGTGAACTCAATCCGAACAAATGGCTCATTACTGATCAAACCTTCCAGAGGGAAGTACTCATTCTTCCAAGAGTCATATAGAGCCGATGAGAAGGCTTCCTCTCCACTGTAGATGATCAGTCTGATCAATAAAGGAGGAAATTGAATAAGAATTACAAAGCCTTTACAGACATTCTGTCCAGCAAGCCCCATCCCAGTCTTTATGTTGCTCACAGGCCTCCTCTATTCTTTTCTTCCTTGTGTATTTGTCTAATGTCCCCTTGAATATTTTTGTAATGTCAACTGCTAGTAGAGAGATAATAGGAACTGCAGATGCTGGAGAATCCGAGATAACAAGGTGTGGAGCTGGATGAACACAGCAGGCCAAGCAGCATCATAGGAGCAGGAAAGCTAGACATTTCGGGCCTAGACCGAAGGGTCTCCACACCTTGTTATCTCTGCTTCCTGTAGTAGTAAGTTTCCCTTCATAACCATTCTCTGAGAAAATTTACCATTGGCTTCAGTAGTAATTTTTTATAATCCTGGCTCCGAGTTCTGGTCCCACCCATGGCTTCTCTACATTCACTCTGTCAGACCCCTTTTGTAACCTTGAAGACCTCTAACAGGCCACCCTTTGTCTTCTCAGCTCTGTAGAAAAGAGACCCAACCTATTCAATCTTTCTAGAAATGACAATTTTCTCAGGTCTGATGTAGTAAATCCTTTTTGAAACTTCTCAAGGTATTGTCAAGGTATTTAATGGCTTTATTTGGCTGCATCACCAATAGGACTGATCTGTCTATCTGTATGGTAGATCCTTCTATACCTTTACTTAATTCAGACACTTATTTTCCAAAGCAACCTTCGTCAAACCTGTGTGGGGTGATCTCAGCAGATGAGCAGCTAAGTGGCTAGTTTTTTTTTGTAAGTCTACAATAGTGAGTACATTGGGTACTGTTTCATTATGTGTTTTTCTTGAGATCTGTCCCTAGATTAAACTTTAAAAATATAAAACAGATGTACTAAGTTAGCCTGGAAAAGTGTTTTCAGAGCAGTAAGACTGTGCTATTTTCTGGGTCTGTATATTGTTAAGGTGCAAAGATGGCTTTTAGTAGAGCGATGTGCTCTTCCTGTCAGATGTGGGAAATTAGGGAGAGTTGCCATAATACTGATGATTATGTCGACAGCAAGTGTGCTTGGATGCGAATCCCAATTGATCACATGGATCAGTTGGAGTGGCAGTTAGAGGCAATGAGGAATTTACAGGATCTAGGGAGTGTAAAGGATGGCAGTTGCAAGGAGGGAGATAAACCAAAGATATAGTCAGGTAGATGGGTGACCTCCAGGAAAGGTAGGAGAGGGAGGTAGGTAGTGCAGGAGTCTCCTATGGCTATCCCCATCTCAAACAAGTATGCTGCTTTGGAAAATGTAGGGTGTGATGGAATCTCAGGGGAACATAGCACTGACAGCCAGGTTTCTGGTACCGAGGCAGGCTGCAATGTAATGAGGGGTATGCCAGGTTCCAAGCGTTGTATTGTCACTGGGGACTCTCCAGTCAGAGGTAAAGCCAGATGTTTCTGCAGCCGACAGGGCGACATCAGAAAGGTGTGTTGCCTCCCTGGTGCGAGGATCAAGGATCTCTTGGACAGGGTGAAGAATATTTTCCAAGATGAGAGGGACCAGCAGGAGGTTGTTGTACACATTGGAACTAATGACATTGGAAGAGATAGGGACAAGATTCTCAGGAGACAATATAAGAAGTTAGGCAGGAATTTGAAAAGTAGGTCCTCGATGGTAATAATATCAGGATTACTCCTGGTGCCACAAGCTAGTGAGGATAGGAATAGGAGGATAGAGCAGATGAATGCGTGGCTGAGGAGCTGGTGCAGGGTAGAAGGATTCACATTTTTGTGTCATTGGAATCTATTCTGGAGTAGAAGTGACCTGTATGAGAAGGATAGATTGCATCTAAATTGGAAGGCGACTAATATACTGGCGGAGAGATTTGGTAAAGCTGCTCAGGAGGATTTAAACTGGTAAGGTGTGGCAGGTTGGGGTGTGGGGCGGGGTGGAGGGGGGTTGGTGGGGCTGGGGGCAAGGCTGTTGGGACCTGGGAAGACAGCGAGGAAGGAGAACAGTCTGAGACTGATACAGTTTGAAAAGGAGTAAGTCAAATAGTCAGGGCAGGGAGGAACAAAGCAGAGAGTGAGGTAAGACTGATAAATTAAGCTGCATTTATTTCAATGCAAGCGGCCTAACAGGTGAGGCAGATGAACTCAGGCCATGGCTGGGAACATGGGACTGGGATATCTTAGCAATTACAGAGAAATTGAAGTTTTGGTCAAGAAAAAGAAGGAAGCATATGTTGGGTGTAGACAGCAAGTGAATCATTAGAAGACTATAAAGGCAGTAGGAGTACACTTAAGAGGGAAATCAGGAAAGCAAAAAGGGGATATGAAATAGCTTTGACAAATAGGGTCATGGGGAATCCAAATGGATTCTACAAATACATTAAGGACAAAAGGGTAACTAGGGAGAAAATCAGC
Source organism: Ginglymostoma cirratum (assembly GCA_024137785.1). Lineage (NCBI taxonomy): Eukaryota > Metazoa > Chordata > Chondrichthyes > Orectolobiformes > Ginglymostomatidae > Ginglymostoma > Ginglymostoma cirratum. The sequence continues at coordinate 33,246,020 of JAHRHZ010000098.1, read as the reverse complement.
AAGACCACCTGTGTGTGGAACCACAGGAGATGGGGGAGATAGTAAATGAATATTTTGCATCAGTGTTTACTGTGGCAAAGGATATGGAAGATAGAGAACATGGGGAAATAAATAGCAACATCTTGAAAAATGCCCATATTACATAGGAGAAAGTGCTGAACATCTTAAAATGCATAAAGGTGGATAAATCCCCGGGACCTAATAAGGTGTACCCTAGAACTCTGTGGAAATCTAGGGAAGAGATTGCTGGGCCCCTTGCTGAGTTATTTGTATCATCGATAGCCACAGGTGTGGTGCCGGAAAACTGGAGGTGGGCTAACGTTGTGTCACTATTTAAGAAGGGTGGTAAGGAAAAGTCAGGGAACTATAGACCAGGGAGCCTGACATCAGCGGTGGGCAAGTTGTTGGAGAGAATCCTGAGGGACAGGTTTTAAAGATATTTGGAAAGGCAAGGACCGATTAGGGAGAGATAACATGGCTTTGTATGTGGGAAATTGTGGCTCACTCGCTTGATTGGGTTTTTTGAAGAAGTAACGCAGAGGATTGATAAAAGCAGAGTGGTGGATGCAATCTATATGGACTTCAGTAAGGCATTTGACAAGGTTCCCCATGGTAGACTGATTAGGAAGGTCAGATCACATGGAATACAGGAAAAACTAGCTGTTTGGATACAGAACTGGTTCAAAGGTAGAAGGCAGAGGATGGTGGTGGGGGGTTGCTTTTCAGACTGGAGGCCTGTGACCAGCAGTGTGCCACAAGGATCAGTGCTGGGTCCGAGATAACAAGGTGTGGAGCTGGATGAACACAGCAGGCCAAGCAGTATCATAGGAGCAGGAAAGCTTGACGTTTCAGGCCTAGACCCTTCTGCAGTACCTATTATCTCAGTGCTGGGTCCACTGCTTTTTGTTGTTTATAAATGATTTGGATGTGAATGTGGGAGGTATGGTTAGTAAGTCTGCAGATGACACTAAAATTGGAGGTGTAGTGGACAACAAAGAAGGTTACCTCAGATTACAATGGGATCTTGGTCAGATGGGCCAATGGGCCATGAAGTGACAGACGAAGTTTAATTTAAATAAATGCATAAAGGTGGATAAATCCCCGGGACCTAATAAGGTGTACCTTATGTTCTACATTTTGGAAAGGCAAATCAGGGCTGGACTTATACACTTATTGGTAAGTTCTTAGGGAGCATTGCTGAATAAAGAGACCTTGGAGTGCAGGTTCATAGTTCCTTGAAAGTGGAGTCGCAGATAGATAGGATAGTGAAGAACGCTTTTGGCATACTTGCCTTTATTGGCCAGTGCATTGAGTAAAGGATTTGGGAGGTCATGTTGCAGCTATACAGGACATTGGTTCAGCCACTTTTGGAGTTTGTGTGCAATTCTTGTCTCCCCTCTTTAGGAAGGATGTTGTGAAACTAGAAAGGGTTCAGAAAAGATTGAGAAGGATGTTGCCAGGGTTGGAGGGTTTGAGCTATAGCAAGAGGCTGAAAAGACTGGGGCTATTTCCCCTCGAGCGTCAGAGGCTGAGGGGGTGACCTTATAGAGGTTTATAAAATCATGAGGGGCATGGATAGGGTAAATAGGCAGGGTCTTTTCCCTGGGGTGGTGGAGTCCAAAACTAGACAGCATAAGTTTAAGATGAGAGGGGAAAGATGTAAAAGGGACCTATGGGCAACTATTTCACGCAGACAATGGTGCATATATGGAATGAGCTGCCAGAGGAAATGGTGGAGACTGGTATGATTACAACATTTAAAATAAATTTGGATGGGTATATGAATAGAAAAGGTTTTGAGGGATATGGGCCAAATACTGGCAAATGGGACTAGATTTACATAGGATATCTGGTAGGCATGGACAAGTTGGACTGAAACGTTGACTACTCCTTTCCTCCAGATGCTACATGGTTTGCTGTGTTTTTCGACTCTCCTGTTTGTCTACCTTGGATTCCAGCATCTACAGTTTTTTTTTTGTCTCAATAAATATTGGAGTTTGTTTCCCAATCATGTTCCCATTCTGGAAGTTCATTTATGCTTTCTTTCTTGTAGGCCTCCTCGAAATTAGCCAAATTGCCAGGTTACATCCACCTGCAAATTTAGAAGTTGTATTCGCTCTAACTGTGTAACTCCTTTACAGGTCTCGTGATCAAGAGCAGACCCAGCACTTGTAGAATTCCATCTGTTTCTAACTATCTTTAAACCGCTATTGTCTGTTTTCTGTTTTGTAGCCAGTTTGTTGTCCATTTTGCTACTTCACCACTGACCTTACTCATGAATTTACTGTTCAATGGTTTATTAAAGGATTTTTGAAATTCCAAATTTATTGCCTGCTATGTTATCTTTAACGATCCTTCTGTTGTTTTTTTTAAACAATTCAATAAAGATTGATCAAGTATGGCCTTCTCTTCTGGAAAATCAGTTTTCTATTTTATTACATTTTCAGTTTTAGATGTATTTCCATGACGGATTTGATTGAGGATTCCACTATCTTTCCAAACCACCAATGCTAAGGTAAATGGTCTGTGGTTCCCTCAGCTTGTTCCAGCTCCTATTTTGCATGTAAGCATCATATGAGTTGTCCTTACTCTGGCACCCTTCCTTTTTTGAATGAATGTCATAATGCCTCTGCCACTAACTCCTTAAATTCTTTAAGAGATGTGAATGTAATCCAAAGTTCTGAAGAAGTCTTATTGGACTTGAAACATTAAATCTATTTCTCTCTCCACAGATGCTCTCAGACCTATCAAGTTTCTCCAACAGTTTTTAAAAAAAATTTCAAATTTCCAGCATCTGCAGTTCTTTCCATTTATGTGGATGTAACGTGGGCCAGATGCTTTATTCTCTCTCACAGAATCATTGAATTTTACAGTACAGAAGGAGGGCATTCAACCCATCATGTCTGTAGCAACTCCCAAAAGAGCTGCCTAGTTAGTTCCATTCTCCAGCCCTATGTCTGTAGCCCTCTAAACTCATCACTTTCAAATATATATCAAGCTTTCGAAACCCCTCGATGGAATCTGTCTCCACCACTGTCCCAGGCAGTGCATTCCGAATCCTAACAACTCTCTGAGTAAAGTGAGTTAGTTCTGTTTCTCCTCATCTCAGTCCTGGCTCTCTTGCCAGCAATCTTGAAATTATGACCCTTAATTACTGAATACCAAATGGTGTGAACAGAATTTCCGCTTTAGCCTCATAATTTTTAAACACTTCAAAAAAGTCATCTCTTAATCTTCTCTGCTCCAAGAAAAATAAACCCAATTTCTGTAATCTTTCCTTGCCCTCATTCCTGGTATCATTCTAGTAAATCTCCTTTGCACTGTCTCCTGGGCTTTAACACCCTTCCTTAAATAAGGTGCCCAGAACTGAACACAACACTCCAAATGTGATCTGACCAATGATTTATACATTTGTAGACTTTTGTGTTTTATTATTTATCAATAATCTTCCTCCCTTCTATTTTGAATGTCTCTATATCTTTTGTGACCTCTTCTGCCAATGTCATGTGCACCATGTTAGTTCCCCCCAGTAAATACTAAACCATTGTCATGATTTAACATTTTTACGATTTGATCATCATTGCAGTGAATATATTCTTTAGCAAATTTGCTAGTGACCATCTTTGTTTTATTCATTTTGTCTCTGAAGAACATTTTACGATTTTAACTCAGTGTATCACAGAGTAACATCCTATCAAGCAGTACAATGGACTCCCAATATAGGACACTATGAAATCTCAGTAGAAAGTCTTGGATATGTGATTCCCTCCAATGGATACTATTTTTCTCTGCTTCCTAATTTTGTTGTGATGTACATGTGAATAAACCAGTATGCAGTGCCTATGGTTAGTGTTAAATGTTATCCATTTAAGTTTCACATAGCTATGAGGATTGTTGAACATTAAGGGAAATCTCAGACGTTAAAGAATAAAACTTTGCTTCTGAGGGCCTAATTAAAGGCCATTCAAGAGATCCACCTGCAGAATTACACTGGGTGGAGGGTGAGATTCAAACCCGTAGTCATTAATGAATTCTAGAATCGTAGAAACATACAGTACAGAAGCAGCCCTTTGGCCCATCAAATCTGAACCACCAAAAATATGCTACTCCCTACACTAGTCCCACCTTCCCACACTGGGCCCATGCTATGACATCCCAAGTGCTCATCCAAGTACTTTTTAAAGGTTGTGAGGTTCCCATCTCAACAGCCCTCCCAGGCTGAGTATTCCAGACACCTCTACCCTCTGGGTGAAAATGGTTTTCCTCAAATCCCCTCCAAACATTTTACCTTTCAATTACGCCGCCTTGTTGACCCTTCAACAAAAGACATTGAGGTAAGTATATGAGTCGGAAATGATTTGGAGGAATATGGGCGAAGTGCAGGCAGGTGGGTGTAGTTTAGTTTGGAATATGGTCTACATACATTAGTTGGACTGAAGGGTCTGTTTTCATGCCATATGACTCCATGACTCTATAACTGCTTTCTATTCACTCTGTGGATGTCTCTCATAATCTTATACACCTCAATTATGTTCCCCTCAACTTTGTCTACTCTAGAGAAAACAACCTGAGCTCATCCAGCTTCTCTTCATTGCTGAAATTCTCCATCCTGGGCATCATCCTGGTGAATGTCCTCTGCAACCCCTCCAGTGCAATCAGATCCTTCCTATAATGTGGTAACCAGAATTTCATACTGTACTCCCGCGGTACTCTAACTAAAGTTCTGTACAGCTCCAGCATAAGCTCTCTGCTTTTATAACCTATGCCACGACTGGTAAAGGCAAGTGTTCTGTATGCCTGCTTAACAACCTAGTAGCCTGTCCTTCTGCCACATTCAGGGATCTGGGGACACGTGATAGGGCTAGGGTAAACCCTAATCCAAGGTCCCCCTGTTCCTCTGAATTTCCTAGTGTCTTGTCATTCATTGAGTATTGCTTTGTCCTGCTCCTTCTTCTAAAGTGCATCACCTCACGTTTATCAAGGTTAAATTCCATCCGTCACTGATCTGCCCATTTGACCAATCGTTTCATAACTTCAAGCAACCTAACACCTTTCTCCTCTCTGTCAACCATCCAGCAATTTTGGTTTTCATCCTTTGTGTCATCCATCTAGATTGTTTCTGAAATAATCAGCCCGATGGGAAAGCCAGCTTCCTTTCTCTTAAGGCACAAAAACAAATAATCGCGACTACAGGAAATCTGACAAACTAGAAAGGCTCAGTAGATCAGAAAGAGAGAATCAGAGCTAATGTTACAGGTTAATTGTTCAATTTTGATGATACTTTTGAGCTACGTTGATGCAAATTCTGTTTAACGTTGCTTCACGACCCAAGAGTAGAGGAACAGTTGTGGGTCACTTTATCCATAAATTAATTAGTGAGTGTTGTCAGCAGGGACAACATTCATAACTCAACATAACTCAACCCTAATTGCCTTTGAGAAAGTGTGGTGAACTGTTTTCTTGAACTGCTGCAAAATTTGGGTTGCAGTGCATCCACAATGCAGTCAGAGAGGGAGTTCCAGGATTTTGGCATGGTGGCTCAGCAGTTAGCGATGCTGCTTCACAGCGCCAGGAATCCAGGCTCGATTCCATCCTTGGGCGACTGTATATGTGGAGTTTGCACCTTCTCCCCCTGTTTCCCCTGTGTGCTCCAGTTTCCTCCCACAATCCAAGATGTGCAGGATAGATGGATTGGCCATGCTAAATTGTCCATAGTGTTCAGGGGTATGTAGATTAGATGGTTTATAGGGGGATGAGTCTGGGTGGGATGTCTGAGAGTCGGAGTGGACTTGTTGGGCCTTAGGGCTTGTTTCCACACTGTAGGGAGTCTACAAACTCGACGAACAGCGACATGGTTGCAAGTCAGGATGGTTTGTGGCCTGGTGGAGAACTTTAGATAGTGGTATTTCCAGTTATCTGCTGTTCTTGTTTTTTAACTTGGTAAAGATCATGCATTTGCAATGCCCTGTTGTACCTCTTTTGTTACCTTTAGTTGAGGGCAATTATAAGTGTCTGATAGAATACTAGGACAAAGAAAAGCCATTGACTGAGCTTTCCTACCTTGGCATTCAATCAACTGGATACAATATTGAGTTCCCCATAAAGAGGATTTACAAAAGTTCATTTTTTTTTCTAAACTGGTTGTGTAGATTCCTTTTAGCTATGTAAACATTGTGAAAGCATCATTACATATCATATTTAATTGTTTGCCAAATCTCACCATTTCGCAAATGACACAAAGATAGGTGGAAGGACAGGAAGTGTTGAGGAAGCAGGGAGGCATTGGAAGGATTTGGACAGACTAGGAGAGTGGGTTAAGAACTGGCAGATAGAATCCAATGTGGGAAAGTGTGAGGTTATGCACTTTGGCAGGAAGAATAGAGGTGTAGACTATTTTTGAAATGGGAAAGCCAGTTTCGCCCCTTTAGTCAATGATAGGTCTTCCATAGAGCTTTCCCTCCTGCTCCATCTAAACTCCATGGAAAAGCCCAGCAACAGGCTGAGGCAGTGGAAGAATCTCAACAGTACAGTTCCAACTTGTTGCTGGATGTCGGTCTGTTGTTATTGGCTGGAGGATTGTTAAGGTGCACTACAATCTAAAACAGAAGTGGTGAGAACTTTTCAGAACTAATCTTTATTTACATTTCCCTAGCAATGTACATTCTAACTCAGCATGAGAATGTTGCTCCTCTTTACAGAGTATTTTCCTCACCTTGTAACAATTACATCATCATTAACGCAGCTTCCCATGCACTTGCTCAAGCGTTAACCCTTTACTCTACAACCAACAGCAGAGGGTATTCTGCTCTCTGGACATTTTTGTTTCCATTGTCCATAAAGCTCCAGACTGGCACTCCTGCCTGCCCATAAGGCTGAGGTAGTCCTGATTCAGAAACATAGAAAGATTTACAACGCAGACAGCGACCAGTTGGCCCATCATCTCTGTGGTGGGTTGGGATTGAGACAGAGCCTCATTTTGATTCTGCTACACCCACCAGAATCCTGAATAATTGTGTTATAATATTCATGTTGGCAGCAATAACAGGAAATGGGAGCCTTTGTGGGAAAATAGCTTGATTCAACGAAGAGTCTAACAAGTAGCTCACTGAGAGTTGCTTGGCCGTTCTGTTTCCTCTGCATTACATTGAGCGGAGATGTATTCCAAATACTAGCTTTAACCTTTGTGTATGTGCGTCTAAGGTGAGAGAGCTTCATTGTTCAAGGGTTCATTTGTTGGCAAAGCTAGCTGTAACCCAAACTCTTCATTAAAAGAGGAATATGAACATTAGGTCACTGTGTGAGACAGCCTATTTTACAATGCCCCTGGAATTTATATTGTCAAGGTAGCAAGATGTTAATGAGTCATGAACAAGAGAATCCACAATGAAATGAAGTGAAGATTTCAGTAGTTTTATAAGTTAAAAACATCTGTTTCAATTGACAAAGTGCAAGCATTTTCTTGTAGTTGCTCATGGTACATTATGAAGCTGTTTGTAGTTTGAAGCCCAAGTGAATAATTCCTGTGCATCCATCTTTTAAATGCGGCCTGACAATATTGCACAGATGGGCAGGAGAAAAACTGCAAGGAGAAATCACTGGAACCTCCCAAGCACCAGCAGTTTGGCTCCCTATCTCTAGCCGTGCTCTGCAAGCAAAGACTGGCAACTGCTCAGTGCTTACTGAAGCATGAGCGAGTTGCTGCATGGGGTTGGCATATACAGTAACAGAAGCCCTTCCTGGATTTGACCCTGAAAGATTAGATTGACAGGGTCACAGTTATGATGTAATTGTGCTGGTCAGATTATGATACAGCACTGAGGGAAGCCATTCAGTCTGTTGTGCCTGTTCTAGCGCTTTGAAGGAACCAACTAATTAGTCCCACTCTAGTGTTCCTCCCTCATAGCCCTGTAAACATTTTCTTTACAATGATATATTTCTCTTAATTCATTCATCAGATGTGAGCATCACTGTTGCGCCAGCATTTATTGCCTATCCCTTTCTTGCCCTGGAGAATTTGGTGGGGAGCTGTCTCCTTGAACAGCTATAGCCTTGGGATGTGTGGATACCCATATTGTTGTGAGGAAGGGAGTTCGAGGATTTTGACTCAAGGAATGGTGGTACAATTCCAGAACAGTATATATCCAAGTTACTATTCCACTTTCTTCCACTCGACCCCTCACCACCTAATTCCCTGTTTCTCCTTCTTCATAGTGCTCCAGATATGGCTCGTTTTGATTCATAACATTCTTGTTAAGCAAGATGGGACACGTTACTCAGTGAAAGGCTGTATGTAAATGCAGCTTCTTGTTGTTGAGAACGCTAATTAGATCTTTCGTATCTATGATTGATAGCTCATTATATTTTTATGACAATTGAATTGTTCTCAAACATTGAAACTACATTTCTCAGGAAGCTTATCCTTCTCCAGAGTTTGAACAGATATTTAACTTGGATTTAACAGAAACTTGTAAAGTGAAGCAACAGCGTTCAGTGAAGCATATAATCTCCCTCACAATGAAAAATCATATTCCCTTGACTAACATCATGCTTATGATATGCATGATTTCACAGTCATTTAACAGCTATAGCAGAGGAAAAACCTCTGGACATGAGGTCTGCTAACAAAGAGCAGGATCTTATGTTTCAGTCATAGAAGCCCTACAGTGTGGAAGTCGGCCATTGGCCCATCGAGTTGACATCTAATCTTTGAAGAACATACCACCCTCCTGCCCCCCATAACCCTGTGCTCCCCATGGGTAATTCACCTAGCCTGCACATCTTTGGACCGTGGGAGGAAACAGGAGCATCCAGGGGAAACCCAGACATGGGGAGAATGCACACACACACACACACACACACACACACACACACACGCACACACACATGCACGCACGCGCACAGAGTAACCCAAGGCTGGGATCAAACCTGGGTCCCAGGTGCTGTGAGGTAGCAATGCTAACCTCTGAGCCACCATGCTGCCCCAGTTGGCGCCCACTGTCAGGAGAGTTGGACTGGGTACAATTACCTGGCATGAATTTTCTCTTGATTGGCCAATTAACGATCATAGGCAATGCTCACTATCTAATGAAAGATAGTCAGTGGACTCTCAAGGATGGTGGGCTATTAGAAGGCTATGCCCCCTGGGAACAGCTTTAGCATGTGTCCTGAGGCAACATTTCTTAACAAGATTTGAATTTGATGAAAAATAAGGAGCCCTCTCAGAGGCAGCACATGTCTGGGAGGGTGAAGAATGTATGGAGGACATCCTGGAGCGGTGCTCCTCTCTGCCCCCTCCCTATCACCACCCTGGTCTGTGGATGGCAGCTGCAACTGGCCTGGCTCCTAGGAAATCATACACTCAACAGCACAAAGGCAAAGGATTTGTGCCACCTCTCAACAAGCCTGAAGCAGCTACAACAAGATTCTCATGCACTACTGATTTGATTTTGATGGTACAGTGTAACTTAGAAATAAAGTCAGACTGACACAGGTGCTTATGCCATGGAAATGTATCACACACTGTGAATACACTACCAGCTTGACTTTTGCACCCCAACCTACCATCAGAAATTCATTATTTTGTGCCTTGTCTAATTAGGTTACTTCTTTTCTGCCTTTGCAGGCTCCACAACCTCTCTCCCTACTACCCTCCTACATTTCACGTCCTCTAAAAGGGCAGATCACGCCTGGCTTTAACCTGGTAACCGAAATGCAACACCTTCAACGTTGCAGTGCTCCGTCATCACTGCCAGTGTGTCAGCCTACATTTATAGCACTGATATGCCTTCTCCAGTTACAGCTTTATTCAGTGGCTTTCCCAGTGACTGGTGTAAATCTGGTGGTTGATCAAGATTAAGACATAGGGAATCATGCAAGCCAGATGTCATTTCATGCCAGATTGACTTCAACAACTGGGAATAGTTTGCTGAAGAATCAAAATGTCCACATTGGAGCATGGGAATCTGCAGAATCATTTCTTCAGATTGCCCTGGAAGAGCACCATGGTAGGAACAAGCCCCCTGCATGAATGAATGATGACCACCAACACCCTCACTTAAACAGCAGTGCCCTCTTATAGACTGTGCTCCTACCTGAAGACTCACAGTGAGCAAATGATCTAGATCTTCAGCAAGAAGATATATCTAAATGCACATATAATAGAACCAGAAGGTTAAAATCAGATGAGTGAGGAATACTGCTCCAAAGTCCATCCTTACCTGTCTCCCTGTCCAGCCAGAGAAACCTTTTCAAAGTGCATATGGAACTTCTGGCCTTTTGTACCTTCAATTATCCAAGTGCAGTTTAAGTTGTTGCTGTAGTTTGCAGGAGAATTGGGCGACAGTACTCTACCAATGGTAGCATTGGATATAAACCCACCACAGGGTGCTAAGGAGAGAGAGAGAGAGAGAGAGACAAAGAGAAAGACAGTTGAGGTTAGATGAGAAGACTATTATTTATCATGTAAATACATGCTTTGTCCCCTCTCCAGTTTTTATTCCGTCTGAATTCTCAGATGTCTGCAGGGTTGTGGTTTCACAGCTGGAGGTAGTACATTAGCAGCCATTTGGCAAATCTGAGTGTTCAAAGACTCCTGATCCGTGGAATGACTCACAGGCAAATCTGAGCTCATTCCCACACAACACTACACAGACAGGGCTGTAATTCAGTGCGATGACATCAGCAGGGTGAGAGTGGACCAGTTGATGTCATTGGAAACAAAAAAAAAGGTAGAGAGATGATGAATGGGTTGCTGATTAACTATAACCTATTGTGCAGGAGAACACCTCTACCCCATGTACCTACCACCATACTTGCCACAGAGGTAACAAGGTGTTGCGCTGGATGAACACAGCGCCAAGCAGCATCAGAGGTGCAGGAAGGCTGACATTTCGGGCCTAGACCCTTCTTCGAAATGTCAGCCTTCCTGCTCCTCTGATGCTGCTTGGCCTGCTGTGTTCATCCAGCTCTACACCTTGTTAACTCAGATTCTCCAGCATCTGCAGTTCCTACTTTCTCTGAAGCCATACTTGCCACATCAGGAAAGCATTCAAGAACAGGAATCATACCATTTCCTTGATCGAGAGGACCTGAAGTCAATGGAACCTCCCATTGTGGCACCTCAGTTGAATATAACTAATTTGGCATATACTTTACATGGAATGTTTCTGGTTTCAAATTCCACAAGGGGCAGTGTCCTTAATCATTTGGTTAACAAGGAAGCATCTGCCCTCAAAGTGCCCTGCTCAGGTAGAATGTCCTGAAGTGGTAGTTTTCATAACATATTGAATAGAGGAATGCATTCAACCACATTTAATGGAGTTTCTCTTTATGAGAAAATACAGGGCAAAAGTTAATGTTTTACCTACACCCTACTGCGTCTGGCCTTCTACTGTATTATTCTATTGTGAGTCCTCAAAGATTTAGGTCATCAGCTATATTTAAACTGCAGTAGGAGTTGCTATTTGCAGCTATTACACAGACTGATTTTAATTTTCAGAGTGGGTAGTAACCAGGTAATAGTCAACTGGCCAATATTCACAGTGTTCCTTCCTCCTTCCCACTGACTTTAGTGAATTGACTGCTGCCAATTTTCTGCTACCATCAAAACTTAAAATCTGACCTCATGTATTTAAAGGGCTCTCTCAAAGCATTCAGCAGCAAGACCTTCTGAAAATAAATATGCAAAATGTCATGTTTGTTGGAGATGTTCCTACTTTTCTTCACACTTTCCTTTACTCAAGCTCCCTGTAACAGAGATCTGTACCTTTCACTCCCTCTTTCTCACTGAAAGTGCAAACCATGAATGTCACAAAGACCATCAGTGACCATTTGGTGGCACGGTGGCACAGTGGTTAGCACTGCTGCCTCACAGCACCAGGGACCCAGGTTCAATTCCAGCCTCAGGCAACCCTCTGTTAGGAGTTTGCACATTCTCCCTGTGTCTGTATGGGTTTCCTTTGGGTGCTCCAGTTTCCTCCCACAGTCCAAAGATGAGCAGGCTAGGTGGATTGGCCATGCTAAATTGCCCATAGTGTTCAGGGAGGTGTGGATTAGGTGGGTTATGGGGGGATGGGTCTGGGTGGGATGCTCTGAGGTTTGGTGTGGACTTGTTGGGCCAAAGTGCCTGTTTCCATACTGTAGGGATTCTATGATTCAAATCCCATTCATGTTGGTTCTAGCTAGTGATTAGAAGATACATGTGATGGAAACATTTATTACCAGCTCAGTATGAAGCAATGCCCAATGTTAAGAGAACCAAACACCATGACTTAATCAGTACTGATAGTCCACAGTAATTCACAGCTAGTATGTCCAATACACTGGAATATCATTTAGCTCATGGCAACATCCAATACAGCAGCACACTGCTACTGCACAGTAATATTAATCAATATTTGACTGCACTCAACTAGCACTCTGCAATACTTTATCAGTATGCAGCTAAACACAGCTAGTACACAAAAATAATCCACAAACATATAACTCTACCAACAGCTGGTCCCAAACTCTTGGGGGATTTCTGACTGTCATCTTAGACAATCCAAGATGGTCAGGATCTCCTGTGAAGTTGTGGTACCATCACTGAAAGAGAGGGGGTGAAAATGGAAACAGTCGATTGTGTCTTTGACGAGGATGCAGGTGGGGAGGAGCCCTTACTTTCTTCATTACTTACTTGTGGGATGTGGGTGTCACTGGCTGGCTGGGCTGGCACTTGTTGTCCATCCCTAGTTGCCCTTGAGAAGGTGGTAGTAAGCTGCCTTCTTGAACTGCTGCAGTACCTGTACTGTGGGCTGACCTTTGTCCTTCTAGATGGAAGTGGTCATTGGTTTAGAAGGTGCTGTCTAAGGATCATTGGTTAATTTGTATGTTTCCTAGCCTCTGACTTGCTTTTGTAATCATTGTGTTTGTAGGGTGGTCCATTTAGTGATGATAATCCCCCTCCCAGGATGTTGAAAGTGGATGCAGAACATTTAAATGAGCAAGGAAAGTTCTTCCATACTAATGCATGTTTACGAAGGTGAAACAGAGAGCAGATACCTTTAAGAAGGAAAGCGAGCCGGAATCAAATGAAAAAAACATATAAAGTAGAATTAGTTTCAACTGGATGTAGTTTTTACCAAGACAGGTTGGCTCCTTGGCATTCCAATGTGGCTTGGAAGCATTCATACAGGTCAGAGTTCGCAGTCCCTGCAGCTGGTAACCAGAGTTACAACGGAAGAGTGCAGTGCCATCAGCATGTAGATCCAACACAGAGACATCACCATAATCTGGCCTCCGGGGAAAGTCGCAGCTCAACATGTAAACTGCAAATAGACAGATTCACACTTAAACCTTTCATCCGTACTCAAGTAGCCCTTGATCCTTTTTAGCATGAATATCATCAATCACGATGCATTGAGGAAAAGTTACATCTAGGGTTGCCAACTCTGGTTTAACATTTTCCTGAAGGTTTCATCTGTCATCTGGCCTTATCCAGCAATTCCACTATCCTTACAATGGAAGCATTAGAGAGAATTCACTGAAGCACATCAAGTTCTTAATGCCCCTGTGGTCTCCCTCCCACTTCAAATGGTTCACAGGGGTGTCCAGAAGATCCTTCTTCACAGGGGATTGCTGGAAAGTTGACAATCGTAGATTAATCACGTTAGTGTGTAAATAATCAATAAACAGCACCTGTGAGAAACAACAACAGAAATTGCTGGACAAACTCAGCAGGTCTGTGGAGAGAAAGCAGGTTAACTTTTTGGGTCTAATGACCCTTATTCAGAACTGATTGTAGCTGGGAAAAGGTTGGTATATATGTTGATGATGGGTTGAGGGGAGGAGTAAATGAAAGGTGGAGATGAAGCCCAGAATGAGAGAACAACAGTTGGACAGGCAAAGGAAATGGTAGAGGTCAGCCTAATGGGGACCATTAGCAGTTGACAATAGGTTGGTTGTGGTAGCAGCCCATATGATGTCAAGGCCTGGTGTGTGGGGTTGGTGTAAGGACATGGCAAAAGGTGCTCAGGCACTAAAATTATTGAACTTAATATTGAGTCCCATAGGCTGCAGAGTTCACAAGTGGACATTCCTCTTTCCTCAGCAACTGTGAGTTTCAGATTGACAGGAATCTTATAGAAATGCTGTTTGAAAGGCTTCATGACCACAAAAGCACAGAATACTACACAACACAACAGTCTAAGCATGGGTTTCAATTGTACAACGACTGGATTTTAATATTCCCAATTGTGTTTTTAGATGCCTCCATTACCTTCTCTTCTTTGTTGATACCACCACTTCCAGCCCTTTATCCCATCGAGGGATCTCCAAGCTTGCTCGCTTGCATTGTCTTGATCACTTGCCACTGGTGACCATTGGCTGCCTGGGCTGTTAGCACCCTCTTTAAACCTCTCTGTCACTTGACCTCATTTAAGACTGTGTTAAAATTCACCTTGCCCAGATCTTTGGCACACTGGTAGTGTTTCTACCTCTAAGCCAGACAGACCCAGGTCCAACACCTGAGAGGTGTGTCATAACCAACAGGCTGGTTAAAAATATCTTAAATCCACTTGTTTTCACTCATCATAATATCAGTGAAATTCTGTTTGTAACATTCCTGTGAAGCAGGTTGAGACATTAAACTACATTAAAGGTGATGTTTTTGTTATACGTAGTCTCCTTAAGTGGTCTCAGCCACTGATATTTTGTCTGCTTGATCTCAGATTATTCTGATTGAATCTTGCAGACAGTCTATCCATTTCCATTCTCATTCACCAAATAGAAATCTTGTACCAAATGTTTAGTGGATTATAACAACTGAGGAAACCTGACAGGAAAGGAACATAATTAATTATCGAACACCAAAAAGGTACCACTATTTGTGGTGTTTATAGTCTAGTCCCAGCCTGGGTCAGACAGTTCTGTAGACTCAACTGCTTTATTTTCTATATCCAGAAGTCTTATCGCAGACAACTGAATAGATTCTTATTCTTTCATCGCCGAGATATGTTTTTTTTAAAAAAATCCTATAAACCACCACCAGCGAATTATCGGTGTTTCCAATTCAGTGGGTCTGCTCTGTTAATTGTTCATTTAAATGGATCTGCTATTAAATAGTTTTTTTAGAACCATCCTGTTCAGGCGTATTGTTATACACCTGTGGAGCAGGTCCTCTTGGCTCAGGTGTAGGGACACTATCACTGCACCATGAGACACTATGGGCCTGTTTTATTTATTTACTCATTTATTCCTGTTAGGAAATGTTATCACACACAACTGAACAACTTCCCCGCCTCAAGTTCACACTGACTTCTTTTTATTTTTAACTATTAACTGGATGGGTCTGTTTTATTTAATTTTTTTTTGTATCCAGAAGTGCTATCTGAGCGACACACTGAGTGACCTTTCCAACACCTAAATCACCATGACTCTTTTTTTTTGTGTTTTGTTTTCCTTTTTAAGCAGTAGGTGGATGTGGAGCCAGTTATAGTTTCAATGCAAAGTCCGATCAGTGCAAAGCAAACCATCAAAAGTGAGGGGGA
The DNA here is from genome assembly GCA_024137785.1 of Ginglymostoma cirratum. Lineage (NCBI taxonomy): Eukaryota > Metazoa > Chordata > Chondrichthyes > Orectolobiformes > Ginglymostomatidae > Ginglymostoma > Ginglymostoma cirratum. The sequence continues at coordinate 33,230,496 of JAHRHZ010000098.1, read as the reverse complement.
AGTATGGAGAGAGGGAAGGGACTGAATCAAAATGGAATTAGAAGAGGAAATAAAGCGCTGTATCCCCCCATGGTGCCCACCTCTGTCTAAAGCATTGATGGACAACTCGTCCTCTGTCTCCAAGGAAACCGAGGTACAAACATAACCACTGAAGAGGGGTAGATGGGTCTGCTTTTTAAAGGGCTCAGGTGATGAGTTCCAGTTGGGTAGGCCAAAGTCTGTTACCAAGGGAACTCATACTCAGCGAACTCCATAGGGAGATTAATTAGTGATTGTCCATGGGTCTTATAGGGGTTATCACTCTAGCTATTGACTAGCCATTCATTGCTCCCAAATCAATTGATGTTTACTGGTTTCAATATAGCCCAGAGAGATATCTACCACATCGACCAGGTCTGCCTGAACCCAGAGGAATTTTCCACGCAGAATGAAAACTGTGAAGACTGGAAGCGAAATGGAATGAGGGGCGATGACTTCATTTCTTAGAATGACATTTTACTTCTAAAACATTGCTGGGTTGGCAATAAAGAACTTTCTCATTATCCTACAGAATCATCTTTCATTTTGTTCTTTGCTGTATTTTGAGCAAAATGTTTGATTAATCAATTAGTGCAGCGTTTGGCATCAGTCGCAGACTCCCTTCCTCCTGTGAACCAGCTCATTTCAATGAGATCCCTTAAGAACTTCACATTTTCTGTGACAAAGGCCCATTCAAAGTACTGCCAAGGTTGGGATTACCTGCAGCTTCCTTGCTGAGGAGTGAATGAGGGTTCACAGGGCAAAGACCTGTTACAGGCCTAAAATGTTGGCTGTGCACAAATGCTTAACCAGAAAGCCCTGAGGACAGCGCAAGATGGAGCCTTGGCCAGCATCACAAGGGCAAGCTGTCACTCCTGCCTTGGCTTCATGGGCGGCTTGGCCATTTTCGCTAAGATCAATGGTAAGCAGCTTGCCTCACAGTTGGCAGTTACACTTGGCAGTGCAGTGGAGCTGCAAGAAACAAACCTGTCCTCTTCGGTCCAAAATCAGGGGGGGAAAAAAACCCACGTTCTTTGCTGATGGCCATCTGTTAAGTTGCATCCGTGCCGGGAAGCCCAAGCAAGATAATTTCCTCAGAGTTTCCAAAACAGCGATCGATCCATCATAAGCATTTGGGAAGTTGCCTAGTGCCTGATTTTCGTGACCAATGCAGTTACATGACAAACCGCCTGACCCACTGAGTTGGATATCTTTCTGAAATTGTCAGGATATGGCTGACGTGGACTACCAGAAAATGGATGCAGCAAAGCAATTTGAATTTACAACTTCAATGTGCATTGGTAACTCACCATTTTAGAAGTCATTTAGAAAAATAAGATGCAAAGATCTGGAATAATATTTCACCTTCAATACTAGAACATTACAAAACATCCAACAAATAACATCCTACCTTGATACAGAGCATATGTTTGGGAGTAATTGCTTGACTTTTGACAACTAAACTATCACACGATGACACTGAGCTGCACATGATGACTAGTTTCAACAATAAATGCAGAAACATAGGCCAGAATCGCGCCAGATCCTAGGCTGTACCTGGAAGTCAAAGAGGATGTCAACTTCATGTAACCAAATGGTGGCACTTGGGTAGGACATTACCACTGGCAGCCAATAAATAGGTCGCTGTTGGAACCGTGGTCCAATGGAGGAACTAACATGCCTCACTGAGCTGTTGGCACATCAGAAGGTCGGAATCAAACTTGACAGCCTCAACAGTGCCACCCTCTGAGATGGCCACTACTGCAGCTGCAGGAAGAAGGAGAGGGAGCCTCTGTGTTGAGGTGCCCTCAGAAGCCGGGTAAGTTTTTTTTACTGCTAGGCACACAGGACCCAGTGCTCGGTGTGGTGAATCTTCCTGTGATGGTGTTGGAGCTTCAGGGACCCTTCTTAGGAAAGCAGAACAGCTATAAATGATGTCCCTGCACACAAGGATTCTCTGGGAGACCTCCTGGCGATCTTTCAGATGGTGGGAGCCAATTTTAATATCGGTAAAATCCCAATACAGCAGAATTTGACCATTAATTGGTCAATTAATTAGATTAATTGGCCTCTCCTTTGTGGTCAGTGGGCAGTGCACCAATGTGTTTCCTCCTGTTGATTAAAAACCCATTTCGGCACCTAATGCCAACAGCTCATGAGGCATTCCTCTTCATAGCCCATCTTCAGACAACTACTAAAATCCAGGCCATGTGGAGAATGAGGAAAAGCAATGTCAACTTCCAGGACTCTCCTCATTTGGAAATGCATAATGCATCAAAAGCCATGAAAATGAGGATTTACTGATTTGTAGATTATTACACTGAATGAGAACACTTTCCTTCTCACCCATCACGTTATCTTGCCTTCCATTGTTTTTGCAGAAAGTACAGTCCTTACTAGGTTTAACTGCACACATGCTGGTACATCTCTAATGCACAGAATTACTTCGAATATCCAACACAGAACCAAGTCATTCAGCCAAATTGGTCTGGGCCAGTGTTTACCCCACCTGAGCACAAAACCAGCAATAATAACTTTGAGTTAAATTGCATGCTGTCGTCTAATATGAATCTAGCTGAAGGTAAATAAGCCATTATTCAGCTGTAAAGGGAAGAAATGTGACGCAGAAATCAAAATTCAATGTGTTGTAGAATAATTGGGTTTGTATGTGTTGAGAAAGAACAGATTTGTTTTTGAAAAGATGGTGCTAAGCTCGATAAGATGGATTGTAACTGATTGAACTAATCACAGTGCACATTCACTGTTGGTGAGGATCAATTCACATGGGATAGCAGAAACTTAACTCTCTAATCCAACCTGTCTGTAAATCCATAGCTCTTCTCTCAGGCGGACAAAATGGAAATGATTAAGTTCAACCTATCCAGGACTGTCAATATTGTTGTTTCAAACTTTCTTTTAGATTTCTTATAAAATCTGTAACTGAACAATAAATGTGTGAAATTAAATATTGGAAGGACTTAAACCATTGCCTTCAGATTCCAGCTCAATTTCTAACCAACAATTCTACCCTCACCCTTGCAACTGTCTGAAACTCAACCAGCCTGGTTTGTGCCATACTTGTGAGATGAACTTCTGACAATTTTTCTGAATGAACAGGGGTTAACTCATGGGCCTTGGTACTTCTCCAGTTTCTGGGTCCCTAATTGTCACCATGTTTAACGTTCTCATTCATATCTTCTGGAGGCCCAGAATTGTTGTCATAGTGAAATTGAACTATTGTATGTATATCTTGCAAAACATCTTGCGTTATATTCCATGCCTCTATTTTTAAAGCTCCTTGAAACTTTAGGTTTCAGTATGATACACTTTATAACCTTGGCTGTTTTCAGACAATTATACACAGCAACCTGCTCCACTCCTTAGAACATGGCTCTATGAAATTTCTGGGCAGCAACTACACAAAAAAAACTTGAATCTCACAAAGAAAACCAGAAATAATAATCCCATACGCTGATGAGAATATCTTGAACTGACAATGACATATTTTGTTGTTACACAATGCATGGGTTCACATTGAAGTTCAATAATTGCAAAAGCCTTTCAGTAAATTAGCACAAACCCATTCAATTGCAATAATATGCAATTTCTATTCAGACAAGTGGATTTCGATAATAGGAAAACTATGCTTTACAATTGAGTGACAAATAGTTTCTCGTTTTGAATTGAAATGAACCACATTTAAAAATGCTCAGCATGAACAAATAACAAGAAAGCAAAATATTGCAGATGCTGGAAACAGGGCGCAAAATATATTTTCTCAGAGGACACTTTTTTTGGATCTCAGGGGCTCCCTTTTCATTTGAGTAGTTCATTTAATAAGCCATAAGGTTGAATCTTACTGTTTTTTTGGGCTAAGTGTCAAGTTTCATGGAGAATTTCCCTACGTGAGCCCTAGCAAGTTTTCTCACTTTATTGTCCCAAACATGCTCCATTAATTAGCAATCCTGCCCCTGAAGTGTCCGTCACATCCAATGCTAGCCCTATTCTATCACTTGCAGCCTGAAGCATCACTGCAGGGATACCCTGAAATAGTCTGTCATCCCTGGTACCTGGGCATCTTTAAAAGGTCATTGGGCACCCAGGCAGGCACTGCCTGTCCAGAGTTTCTCTGCATGGTTCATGACATGTTTGTGGCAGAGAAAAGAACATTGTTGCGTCATGTTGTGGACAGTACCTGGAGATCCTGATGGATGTAATGGCACAGATGAGGCATTTCATCTCCCCCAGGACTGCCACACTATCAGAACCCCCTGCCAGCCTGGTTTCAGGTTGCCGCTTGGGTCATTGTGATCTCAGCCATCTGGAGGAATGTCCAACAGAGAAGGCTGAAGGTCAATGATTTCATCCGCTTGGCCAGAGTAAATGGTGCCATCTTCCTTTTGCTACTACACATTAATTCTGTCTCTGGTCCTGCACTCATCTCCTGCCAAAGCTCATGCTCTCACTATTGCATGCATTTTCTTCACTCACTCATTCTCACCCTCATCCTTCAAATCCTGCATAGCCTTTGTGCTGCCTTCTCATTCACTCAGGACAGCTCATTACCTTTCCCCCATCAGCATCTGCACTAATAGCTCTGTCACATACTTTCGTCCCACACGATCCCTCCCTTTCTCTCTTGCCAGGAGGAAACAAATTACAGTGGGGCAGTAGGAACCAAGATGGGTGGTCTGCCTGACATTCTCCTCCCTCCACCATGAGGAGAGTATCCTGACACTGATCATCCCCGAGGGGCTGAGAGACCATGCTCAAGCTTCGATTGATATCGGAGTCTGTCCTTGACTGAATATAGTGGGACTTCCAATTGAAGGTTAGCATTAGGGTTAGGATTAGGCTTAGGGTTAGGCCTAGGTTTAGGCTTAGGGTTAGGGTTAATTTAGGGTTAGGGATTGGGTTAGGGCTAAGGTTAGGGTTAGAATTAGGGCAAGGGTTAGGGCTAGGGTTAGGGCTAGGGTTAGCGCTAGGGCTAGGGCTAGGGATTGGGTTAGGGTTAGGGTTAGGGTTAGGATTAGGGTTAGCTTTAGGTCTAGGGTTAGGGCTAGGGCTAGGTCTAGGGTTAGGTCTAGGGCTAGGGTTATGGTTAGGGTTAGGATTCGGGTTAAGGTTAGGGCTTGGATTAGAGTTAGAGCTAGAGTTAGAGCTAGAGCTAGAGCTAGAGCTCGATGTTGAGTTTGAGTTTGAGTTAGGGTTAACATTAGGTCAAACTGTGAGCTGGGTGCATGTCCCTATGCACAAAATGTCCTTGCAGCAGCATTGTTGTGAGAGGTGCCTCTGCATTCTGAAGCACAGCTTTACAATACCTAAACATCCTGCAAGTGGATTGAAGAGATGCCATGAGGGTGTAGAAAGAGACCAGCACATGTCAGATGCCAGCATTCAGATGGGAGTTAAGTGCAGCCCATAAGTTTGCCCTGAGATGTTGTTGCCGCGTATCCAAAATAGCAGTCAGGAAGGGCAAGCAATGATCTGGAGTTGCCAGATATCCTCGCAAACATTTTGTGTCTGGAATTTTTGACGTTCAGATTCCTCACGGCAGGTGCATATTAATGAGGCAAGATGTACAGTTACTGAGACTGTTAACAAGTAATAATCCTTGTTAACCGGCATCTCACCATCCCCTGGTGAGAATCTTGTCTCAATATCTAGACGTTAGTTGGAAAATGCATCGAGTTGCTCCCAACATCAAGAAAGGCCTCACCTAACGTCTCATGTGATTAGAACAAAGAACAAAGGACAGTGCAGCACAAGAGCAGCCCCTTTGGCCCACCAAGACTGCACCAACATCTGATGCCTTTATGAATATGCCTTTTACCTCTATGCGGTCCATATCCCTCTATTCCCTGCCTATTCATACACCTGTCAAGGCAACTCTCAAACATTGCTATTGTAACTGCCTACACCATCTCCTCTGGCAGCCCATTCCAGACACTTGCCACCCTCTGTGTAAAAAAAGTGGCCTCTCAATTGTCCTTTAAACTTATTCTCTTTTGCCTTAAACTTATGTCCCCTCCTAATCGAAATTTCTAATCTGGTAAAAAGACTCTGACAACCCATCCTATCCATACCTCCCATAATTTTGTAAACTTCTATCAGGTCACCCTTCATCCTTAGACGTTCATGTGAAAACAAACCAAGTCTGTCCAATCTCTCCTCATTTCTGCAGATCTCCCACACATTGTTCAGAGGTCTGATAAGGTTCTATCCATTGTAATATTACTTCCTGTATTTGTGTCAATGTCTGGTCATGTGGACTCACATAGAATTGTAATTCGGAGAATTCAGCAATATTCTCAATAATCATCATCCTTTCATCAAATTTGGAGACACAGAACACACATAAAGCCTAGATGACACAGTATTTAAATTGGCATGAAGACAACATTTATACATTAGCAGCAAAGTCTTTTTAAAAAATTACTGATAAGCCCTTCTACACTCAAAAAGCCATCACTCCAAAGACACCTTCCACAAACAGGTGAGATCACAGCTAATGTTTTCCCATCATATTTGCATCAATGTGGAAGATTTTAAACAGGTGGTTACTATATTTTTTACTGCATCTTGGATCTAATCTCAGATTTAAAGTGAACAATTGTCACAATATTGTGAAAAAAAAAGACATTCTGTTGAAACATTTCTGTTCCACTCATCGGGACAATTTGCAAGAATACCAATGAAGGGGAAAACTAACATTAACAATGCATGAGAGGAGATCCACTGGATCTATTCAAGTACATTGGTAAGGCATTGTTGTGAAGTACTGTACAGCCTCCTTTTGCAACCTCCCCACCTCCACTCTGCAAATTGGCATCTGCTTCTATATGTCCCTGCCTCTGTCCTTGTCACCAAAAGGGAGGGAAACTCATGGCCCATTTATAAAGCCCATTGAAAGGTTGAGTATGAAGAAAGACTGAACAAACTTTTTTTCAGGTTTTCAGCTTTGAAAGGAGAGAGTTTGGAGATAGCTAGCGGCTAGCAGGACAGAAACCCTTTTGTCATGGGTAAGCATCAAGGCCTTACTCGATGGAGTTGCTGAGACAAATCAAATGGTCGTCCTCATTTGTATCTTTCCTGCCATCTTGTGTAAAATAAACGTACAGGCGGGGTATGCCTGTCAGATCTGTAACTCTCCCTTTCCAAAGAAACTGGAACTAGTACTGAGGTAATACACTGACGTTGTTGGGATGTTGCTGTGCAATATCTTTCTGCATTTTACAAGCTGTTAGAGTTACATATTTTACGCACGTAGGCATGATGGAAAATCAGAATTTCCATTGCAATTTGTCATTGGGATAATATTCTCATGGTGCACATATGCCTGAAGGTACAAACGTGCAAATTAATCAACTGAAATAATTGAGTTGTAAGGTTTGATCATTTACATAGCAAAACAATTAATCCTTCGAAACGAGATCCTTAATGTCTCAACTTCCCAGAGTTTGGACTCTCTACTTCCCATTTGGACACCACAGAGCATTTCACATACACTATAGCTTTGACCAATATATTTATTGCTTCCAGTTTCCACCACAGTGTGCTTATTACTTACCCTGATAATGGAGTTGGAATGTTCCAATACCTCCATATTGGAATGAGCGGAAATGCACTGAAATGGTATTAGTTGGGCTGCGGATAACCTGGCCTTCAACTAGAAGCATTTGGTTGGCTAAAACAATCCAGTTGTCCTCTTCCAATCCACGGATGGAGAGCTGTTCCCCCTCAGAGAGGTTCAGTGTTTTAACCTGAAATAAAGGACAAAAGAATTTCTCACCAACTGTGTACAAGAAGCAATCATTTGATTGAGGATGTGTCTTTCTGAGGTCACCTTTAGCAGCTCTGAAACCACAGTGCTGAAATATTTAACACAGTTATTAGATCTTAATTTTTTTTTAGCTGAACTTTGAAACAAGAGCCATTTTGCATGCCTTGGCATCTGTCATTCTCTGTATCTGTTTGGAAAGTTGGAAGTTAGCTCTGCTAATACATTCACTGCTTCAGCATTAGTGCTCTTTCCTACAAGTGGATCCCTTGTCCCTTTCCATCAGGGATTTACATTTACAGTGAAATATTTTCTCATATGATAGTGTGACCCAGAGGTCATTTCAATGCAAAACATCTTATGATGGGAATTAAACACTGTAATCCTGCATATGCACTTTCACCTGTGTTTTGAGTAGCCAGTAGAAAGTGGTCTGCTGAACAATCTGGTGAGAGTGAGCAGAGGCACATTAGACTTTACTTTTGAGACATGAGTAGCACACTATTTTGAAATGTTCACCATAAGGTAAATGTAGCCAAACTGTCATAGCCAGAAAGCCATTGATACTTTTTGACCTGTAATTTCTTCAACACCAGTCACATAAGCTTAAGGTGGGAACACTTAACTTCTGTGTCTCACTTCCTTATCAGATCACCATGTTTTAGGTTTGATCTTAGCTTCTATGAAATGCTAGGAACATTGACCCACTGTGCAAGGTTGAGGCGCTTTCACTGAGACAAGCCATTAGCACCCAGGTTAATGAGTTCCTTGATCCCTTCATGTACACAAACGTGCTTGCCTTTGCCTGTAAACTTTGGCCTGCAATGTATTAATTCCTTTGTTATGCAGTCAGATGGCTAAATGCTTTACATCTGACCTGCTCCACCCACTTCCTTCCACCACCCTTCAGCTCTCCGGTCAGTTGAGTTGGTTATCATCTTCAAAGTTAGAGCTACTTGCCAGGTCTCCTCCACTGAGCCAAATGAATGAAGGCATTCCAACATACTATGCATGAACATTTATTAGAATCTTGCCAGCAAACCTTTATCATTTCAAGTTGATGTGTTATGTGGGAACCAATACACATCCAATTGTTTTGGTTGGACTTAAACTCTTAAGTGCTGAATTACAATCCACGTTGCCAAATTGGATACTGTGGATTTAAGCAATAATTTGCAAGTACAGTCCACACAAGTGTAGCTGATCATGTTGAGTAGACTATTGGGAGCAAGCTGCTTCTCAATGTTTATAGACAACCAATGTTTCTTTCATTGGAGCAGTCCAGCTTGCTGCACTTTGGACCTTGAATATGCATGGGAAATGTTTTGACGGTAAGGCGGTTAAATTTGCCCATTGACTTTTGAGCTTGCAGTTTAAAGCCCTTTGAAGGCAGCACTGTGAATCACCACTGCGCAAAGTGGGATTACGTGCCTGCAAACCTTAAATTTTACAAACATGTTAAATGTGCAAGTATGCACGCGGGTTCAATCAAGGCATTCTAGAAGGTACTAACTGATTATTTGATCAGAAACAATGTGCAGGATTATGGGTACAAAGAATGGTGCTACATCACAATACTCCTTTGGGGAACTAGTGCAGACATGTTAGGCTGAATGGTCTCCTTCACAGAATCACAGAAATCTTGCGGTTCTGATGTACTGGAATGGAATATTATTGGCTTGCAAAAGTGGACAGGACTATTTTGATTACCATTTGATGGACAGATTCCCTCATTGCTCCCAGACAGATCCTGACACTCATAATGGGCTGGAGTTGTGGGATATAATCAAGTTCTGCCATCCAGCTTGGAATATTGTATAATTGTCCTCTGTGATAAAGTTATTCATAGCTTCATTGAACTTCAAGATTCATCTGTCTGTCTTCTTTACACAACCTTTAACTTGCTGCTAAATAAACAGACAAATGAATTTCCCACATTACGCATTTTTGCACAAATATTCAAAATTTGTCATTTCAATGCCTATCTGTCTCATCAATGCAATAGCTTAATTGGTAAACTGGTGATTTAATTTTGGGATGAGATAATCATGTTTGACCTGTGGTTAGTGCATTGAGAGTATTGGTCTGTGTACTGCCAGTATTTTCCAAATCTCAAATACACCAGCATCTACATTTCAAACTAATTCGTTGCTAGGCGTCATTGTGGCTCAGATGGTTGTTCTCTCTTCTCTCAGTTATTCTCAAAGCTAGGCTTCCATGACTTGAGCATAAAAATCAAGGCTGAGTCCCTCTCAGTATTGCCTCTGGAATAGGATGTTACACTGAAGTCCCATCTGCCTATTTTGTGCGTAGAAGTAACTTGAAGAAGAACAGAGCTTTTCCCTGATGTCATAATGAATAATTATTCTTTAAACAAGATCATAAATCATTTGTCTTGTTTGTCTGTGATTGTTTTGTCATGATCACTTTGCTGTTTGGCAGAGTTAACTGTTTGCAAATTGACTGCTATGATGTGGAGGTGCCGGTGTTGGACTGGGGTGGACAAGGTCAGAAATCACACGACACCAGGTTATAGTCCAACAGGTGTATTTGAAAACACAAGCTTTCTGAGCCTTGCTTCTTCTTGACTGCTGTGATTCCTGCACTGTAACAGTCACTACACTTCAGAAGCGCTTCTTTGGCTGTAGGGTGCTTAGGAGTGCCCCGAGATCATGAAAGGAACAAGTTCCTTTTTACCTTCTATTGCAAAAGTAAGGTAAAGCCAGTTCTGAAGAAGGATCACTCGACCTGAAACGTTAACTCTGATTTCCCTCTACAGATGCTGAGCTTTTCCAACAATTTCTGTTTTAGTTTCTGATTTACATCATCTGCAGTTCTTTTGTTTTTTTTTAGAAGTAGAGTCACCATTGCCCTACTGTCCCATTAGACAGAGAGGAGAATAGTAATAGCTGGGTGGCATGGTGGCTCAGTGGTTAGCACTGCTACCTCACAGTGCTAGGGACCTGGGTTCAAATCCAACCTTCAGTGACTGTCTGTGTGGAGTTTGTACAAACTCCCTGTGCCTGTGTGAGTTTCCTCTGGGTGCTCTGGTTTTCTCCCTAAGTCTAAAGGTGTGCAGGTTAGGTGGATTTGCCATGCTAAACTTCCCATGGTGTCCAGGGGTGTATAAGTTAGGTGGATTAGCCATGGGAAATGCAGGTATACAGGGGTGAGTCTGGGTGGAATGTTCTTCAGAGGGGTGACGTGGATTTGTTGGACCGATTGGTCTGTTTCCGCACTGTAGGGATGCTATTCTATGACATAAGTTTCAACATGCCTCTGGCAACAATGGAAGGAGTTGTTGAGAAGGGCATGCCTTCATTGCACCTGCAGACAGTGCAGAAGGTCGACCCACACTGTTGGCATCACCAGCCAGCTATCCTGCCCACTGAACTAACCAGCCTCCTTCCTTCTGTTTTGTGGTAAAGGAAGAACCTTGTAAATTAGCCTCATTCTGAAGTGGATTAGATTGGGACGATCCACTTTTCCGACGTGGAACACATCAAGAGGAATGGAGTTCACAGCTAATTCCCACCAAAACTTTACAACAGTCATCGGTGCCCCTTCCTCAGGAACAGCATAACATGGAGAGAAAAGAAAGATACAAGGCTTGGCACCAAATATCCAAGAAAACAATCCCAAAGATGACTAGCTGTATCAGCAGGAAAATGTCAAATGGCGGTTTTTGGAGAAAAGAAAGTTAGAATAAGTGGTTGTTTCGTTTGAACAACAACACCAATGGGAAACTATGAGCAGCAGAGCTACATTATGATAGTGCTGCTGAACTGCCACTAATGAGTTGGTCCAATGCTTGACTTAAAGTTCCATACTCATGAAGACGGCTTTAACCGTGATCTTGGGTTCACGTTGTGCTACATGTAACCCCCACCACAGCGTTCTGTATCTGTAAAATCTTCCTTACTGTCCTGTTTTGACACCATGACCGTGACAAATTGTCATGATCTCTCCACATTAATTAGTATGTACAGTTTTGGATTCCTTATTACTTTGGTTAGACCCTTGGCATGTGACACTTGTACTTATCATGTTATTCCAGTCATTTGGTTTGTCTCCAGCACAACTTATTTTTAATTTTTTGTAATTATCTCTCTGCCTCATTTAAACAGGTGAGAGGTCATCCCTTTGTTTGTTATTCAGCTATTGACACTTTACTCAGACCATCTAACACTTTTCATCACCTGCAGAGACTTATTATTTGACACTCCACTCACACCATTTGTATGATCTTTTGATCTCTCTGCCCATAAATCCTATGTTCTGTGTGCTTCTCTCTCACTTCACCCGACGAAGAGGTGACACTCTGAAAGCTTGTCATTTCAAATAAATCTATCGGACTATAACCTGGTGTCATGTGACTTCTGATTTTGTCCACCCAAGTCCAACACCAACACCTCCACATTAAGAGCATCGTGTAACCTTTAATATTTTACTGGGACTGATGCTTGATAACATTGTAACTACCACGAAATGGAGCTTGTGCGTAAGAATTCATTGTGCACCTTAAAAGATTTTCTGTAAAAGGTGCAATTTCAGAAAGATTATTGAGTATATAATGATTTTTCCTGGAGCTTCTCATTTTGACATTAGCAGTAGAGTAATGTGACTGTCAAGAATGAGACACGCCATTACTTTAATAGTTAACTGAGTAGAGAATGTCAAAGCATATAACGGCACTTAAAGATGAAGACTGAAATGGGCAAGAGTTGTCCAAATACAAGAAAGAGTCATTTGCATTCAATAGATTGGTGCCAGGGTTGAAAAAGCCTTAACTGGCCATCACTCTGAGGAAAACATCTTTCCAAGTCTGGCAAGGTGGCAGGGAAAATAAATCTTGGTTTCTGCTCCTGGATTGACAAACTGAGAGAACAAAATTCTCAGGGCTTCCTGTCCACTGGCTTGAATGAATCTGGCCAGTTTTCTTCGCAGAGGACAAAAGGAGGTAGGAACAAGATGTGATTTCTGTGATAGAAGGGGGCAAGATTGATTAAATGACAAAAAGAGGTGATTTTGCAAGGCTAAAGCAGATTATGGGGTAAATAAGAAACAAACGATGGTTTAGTGGAGACATAAAAGGCAAGTTCATTCACAACAAAGACACATTTTGTTGAGGTTTTTTGCGAGAAGGAAAGCTTTAACAAAGCATGTCTTATTTTAGCAATACTTAAATGGCGAAAATCAGATCCAATTGTGGTCCACCTGGTTAAGATATAATTTAATTTGAGCAAGTAAACTATGTCAATTGCAAGTTATTCCTAAAACATATTTCCGTTATTGGTTAGGACAGATGAAAAGACAATTGTGAAAGGCTCAAAAACAGAAGTTGCTGGAAAAGCTCAGCAGGTCTGGCAGCATTGCGAAGAAAAAATCAGAATTAATATTTCGTGTCCAGTTATCCTCCCTCAGAAGGGGAAGGGTCACCGGACCCAGAATGGTAACTCTGATTTTTTTCTTCACAGATGCTGCCAGACCTGCTGAGCTTTTCCAGCAACTTCTGTTTTTGAGCCTGATTTACAGCATCTACAGTTCTTTCGGTTTTTATTGTGAAAGGCTGTTTTTGTGGTATACTGGTTTCAGTATCAATGACTAAGGGGAATTTACTGCCGTAAATTCTCCCTTCTAAAACCAGATTTTATTAATCCAAAGGCTAACAGTTACCACAGTAGGATTTGAGTCTATGTGCCCAGGTAACATCCTGAACCTTTACACTTCTAGTGTAGTGTCAGTAACACTACACCACTATTCCTCCCGCTACCAAATACTCCTTTCTAGATATTTTCTAATCAACCTGGTCAATGTTATGACACCTCAGGAGCAGGTGCTACTTGAAGCCAGGCGTCCTTTCCCACAGGCAGGGACATTACCACTGCACCACAAGGGCCTGTTAAATTTTCCTTTTCAAACCAACACTATATAAGACACACCCTGATGGGGCATTGTTACAAAAATACAAGCAAATAATTATCTGGAACTTTACTAAAGGTAAACCAGAAATTTAGCAAATCAAAATAACATTGCCCTTGGTGATGATACATCCCCAGCTCCTGCAATGCCCACTGGTCTCTCAAGGCTGGACAGTGCTTGAAAAAGGGGTAGACAGTCAAGTATAACGACTCCTGCATAGTCCACTCCCTGAACCTCGTAATGCCACCTTGGCCAGACCCAGGAGCAGGCGCATGAGGATGCTATCTGTCCTACCCACTCCTCCCCGTGTGGGGGTCCCTTATGCTGATTCTAAGGGCCTGTCTAACTAACAGTTGTAGACGGAAGACCATTACTGATCCCCTAAATAAGAGGAGCATGTATTTGTTAAAAAGATAGTCGATTGCAATGTAGCAAAAGCCAGAATTTACAATTACTGGTGGAGATAAGTACTAAGGACTCTCATGAGTTGCACAGAATACATCTGATCTCTTCAGGTACTCACCCAAAAGTCAATAGCCTCCACCAAAGACTGTAACATCAGACTGAGTGGAGCACAATGGAATATGAAATGAAATGTGAACATTAACTACTTCAGAACCATTACTTTAAGCAACATTTTCCATTCTATACAGGGTGGTTGCTGATTAACAGTACAGCTGTGGGACACATTGATTTTTTGCAAAGTTGCACCTAATTTTCAAATTATACAGCTTCTCGATGTATCGCTGTACTGCATTGACACTTACTGGTACATTGATAAGTATTAATTTTATTTTGCAAGTAATAGAGAGCATGTTGGAACCAATGCCAGCCACTAAAATAAAAACTGAAAGTACCATGTATGCTTTAAATCAGAGAAATCAGAGTTAACGCTGACTCTAATTTCTCTCCATAGATGCTGCCAGGCCTGCTGAGCTTTTCCAGCAATTTCTGTTTTTGCTCCTAGCCATTAAAATGTTGAAGAGCCGACTTAATAAATTCTAACAGGTATTTAAAGGAACTGGTGGTCTCTTAGTAAACCTCTGGGTGTCTGCACCTAGTCCAGGCTTACAAAACAAAATTTAGAAATAGAGCAGATATAAATCATTTGGTGCCCCCAAGCTTCTCCATCATTTAATAAGAGAATGGCTGATCTGTTTATGGTTTTACCTTAACTTTCCTACCGTTCCCCTCAACCAATCTTTGACAGGGCAGCATGGTGGCACAGTGGTTAGCACTGCTGCTTCACAGCACCAGGGACCCAGGTTCAATTGCAACCTCGGGTGACTGTCTGTGTGGAGTTTGCACATTCTCCCTGTGTCTTTGTGGGTTTCCTCCAGGTGCTCTGGTTTCCTCCCACAGTCCAAAGATGTGCAGGTTAGGTGGATTGGCCATGCTAAATTGCCTGTAGCATTCAGGGAGGTGTAGATTAGGTGGGTTATATGGGTCTGGGTGGGATGCTCCAAGGTTCCGTGTGGACTTGTTGGGCCGAATGACCTGTTTCCACACTGTAGGGATTCTAAGCTTCAAGACTCCCCGGTAGACCAAAAAGTTGATCTAATTTAGCTTTTATGGACAGGACCAAACCACCTCAAAATATATCAAGGAGATGAACTAGACCCTAACTTTTACTTTATTTAGAGGTGCATATAGGGCCCTCTTGTGGTGCAGAGGTAATAGCCCTACCCCTGAATTTTGAGACCTAGGTTCAAGTCCCACGTGCTCCGGAGGTGTGTAAAACAATCCCTGAATAGGTCAGTGAAAGAAAAGAGCCTAAAGGCAACTATAGGAAGATGTGATTCAATTGGTCAAACTGCTAGGCTGTAAACAAAACACATTTTTTATTTTTAACCCACAGTTAAAATACAAACTAAAAAAGAAGAATTGGCTTAACTTTAACTCTATTGAAAGGCTTAACAAAATAATTTACTATTTAATACTGCTCATCAATTGTTCCAATTCAGCAGCATCTCATAAACACACCCTTGGCAAAGGCAAATTCAGCAAAACAGATTTTACTCACTGCTATCTCCTCCAGCCCAGGAGCGTGAACGCCGACAGAATGAATGTAGCAGCAGAGAGAGAACTCAAGCTTTTTCAGCAGCAGAAAGAAAACTGTATCTAGCTGTTTCAACTCCAAAAGGCCAACTTCAACAACTGAAAGGAAAACTAAAACCTTTGGTCTGTGTGAGCCCGACTCCACCCACTCACGCTTCTTTTGTCTAATGTCAAACAAAAAACCCAAAGCTATTTATTCTGCTTTCCAGCATCAGATTTACAATATCCATCTTTAAGAGAAACAGGGCAGAATAAATCCCTCTTTAAGGCACATATCTCCACACAGCCTTGAATGTTCAGCCCCCACTGCTCTCTGGGGTAAAATATTACAACAGTTAATTACCCACTGGAAGAAAGAAATCCTCCTCAACTCCATCAGTATGCTGTAGTTTCACCAATGCCCTACATAGTGGTAACAGGGCTTCCCTACATTTTAACATCCTGTTTATATTATAATAAATTTCCATTTTGCCTTTATAATTAATTCCTTTATCAAAGTGGCAGCTAGTGTTATACACAGATTAAATGGGTATTGCAGTTAAGCTCTATCTTGGACACTTCCCAACTCTCTAGGGGGTGTATAGTGCCTTGAATATCTTTGGAAAATCAAGTCTTCAATGGCTAAGTATCAGAAATGGCTACTGTAGAGACACCCTCTCGTTTTGGGAAATTCAGTACTCTCCGGCAGTTCTTCTGTTGTCCTGTACCATAGCTAACATGAGCTTACTTAAATGCTATCAATGGTATTATGACAGAAAAAGAAAGTCCCTGGACAGTACTGTCAGTCTTCAGTTTAATGAGCCAACATGCACATGCCAACAAAGGAAAGCTCGATGTGTTGCAGCATACGCTCCCACTAGATATCATGGGCTTTTTCTGAGTCAGAATACTACAGTGTGCAGCTCAAAGTCATGTTCAATGATCCAAAGAAAGTCATCTCATTAATTGCCATCCCAGGGCAGGGAAATTCAATTTCTATGTAATCTAATTCAATTTACTTCTGCATAGTGCAGCCTATGTGCTGTGGTAATTATCAAAGCGTAGTCAAATTTTCCAATTGCATGAGAAACTGTTTGAGTTCCTGGGTCCTGTTGCCCAATTTTGCATTTTAACTATTGGTGGACAATTACATTAAATGAAGATGCTGATATTTCAACGAAAAAGGGCAAAAAAAATTAAAATTTGCATCCTGTCTGAGCTCTTCAATAATGTCCCTCAGGCTTCATTGATAAATGTTTCATTGAAAGTTACAAGATCAAACATCTCCAGATCCCAAGGCTAGCTGCCACATTTATAAATTGGGGAGCAGCCAAAATTGCATGCATCACTTTAGAATCAACCAATGAGCTTTCCCGTTGTCTGTGAGCTCCACATTTAAGACACCCAAAGGTTTTTAGGATCAATATCTTACATGACCAAAAAGACTGATAGATCAGGTATCTACACCAGATGTTTCATTTTTGGATTTTCATCAAAAAGAATGGTAGCATTTTGTTCTTGTACAGCTTTTAGGCTTTCCCATAATGAACTGAAAGATATATCGAGAGAAAAAAGCTAGATTGATCGCATTTGAAAGCAATATTTTATACCCAACCTCAGCTGCAAACTCCATCAGGTGCACTGATTGCAATTTCAGTCTGGGTCTAACTGGGCTTAATTGAACTTTTGATAAAGGATTCACCAGTAAGAACAGATTGGGGGATGTTTTCTACTGTGAGAGCAGCATCTCTCCCTGTTCTCCCTTCAATAATGATCTCAATCCCAATTTCTGAGGCACCCCAGGAATTATTGGCTCCAACATCGCAGATAACATATGGGGAATGTAAACAATCAAAGTCATTTTTGCTAATGGTAGCCAAATCATAAGTTGTATCCAGTTAATGGGGTACAGTGAACGACTACTGTACTACTGCCCATTTCATAACCCTGTCACTGGCCAAATTCATCTCAATAAGTGGTATGCTTCAGCCTGTGCATGTTCCCAGCTAGCATTAAATCATCAATTTTTACTATGTATGGGAGAGAATGCTGCTAACACTTACAACTCAGCTAACTTAAAGGGAAAGTTGGTCATCCAAGACAACGGCACGCTAAGTCCTCCGTGCTGATTATGCCCCACTCACATTCCGCATGGAGGAATACCTACAGCAATAAATGGACATATTCTGTCGCACCTATCATCAGTCTGGCTTGACCATCAATATGGCGAAGATGAATATATTTGTCCAGGATGTTGACATGCCACCATATATCTGCATTGATAATATGACAATAGAGGGCGCTGATGGCCTCGCAGACAAAGGTTCTATAACCACCAGAAATGCGCCATTTGACACTGAAATCAATGCGAGCATCAGAGAAGCTTCATCTGTTATGTCTAAGCTGAGTAAGACAGTGTGGAACAAGCCGATGTTCTGTCGGAGAACACCAAGCTGTGGGTCTACCAAGCCTATCTCCTCAGTGAATACTTTTACAGTAATGAGGCCATGAAAACATATAAAGGTAAGGCTGCAATAGTGTTACCAGTCATTGGGGCTGCTCTCATTAGGTAGGGATAACTGGTAGTGGTTTAAGTTGGGGATCACCACACAATGAAGGAAGTCCTTCATAGTAACCTCAGCCTATATGGAATCGAATCCGTGCTGCTGGTATTACTCAGCATTGCACATCAGCTGACAAGTCACCTGAGCGAAAGGACTACCACGGGTAAAATATGCTTGGCAGAAGAAAAGACTAAATATTTTCCATCTTTACTGTCTCAGATTTTTTAGATTATCTTTTCATGGGATGTGGGTGTTGCTGGAAAGGCCAACATGTAGTGCCTATCTCTCATTCCCCTCGATCTGAGTGATTTTCAAGGGCTTTTTCAGAAGGTAGCTCAGAGTCAACCACATTACAGTGAATCTGTAGTCACATGTAGGACAGGCTGGGTAAGGGCAGCAGACTGCCGTCTGTTTTAACAGGACAAGCGCAGGAACTTACATGAGGTCCTGGCATATGTCAACCCACCAGCATATACTCATTGCAAAGCCAACAACATCTGCATTGTGTTGGCCACTTTCATGAGGTGGATGTCAGCTGAATATCCAAAGTGCAGGGATCTGGCCATTGGATTACAGCCTGTCATACCCCTATCATAAGGGTAACTCCAAATGAGATTAGAGATAGCTGGAATTTACATTGACAGGTGGGAAACAGTTGCTGATGGCTGAGATCTCTGGAGTCTGTTTGAAAGAGTTTTAGAAAAGATAAGCAGATAGGCAAAGCTTAGCCTAGGGGGCTCAGGGAAATCAAAGGCTATCGGATCATGCACATTCCCAAACCCATTGTCTTCTGCTGCAGCATATATGGTGGAGACTATCATACGAGTGTGGACATTCTAAACTTCACCAAATCCTAATGCTTAACACAACGTTGACCAGCACAGTGTGAACCATCATTTAACATGTTAGACGGCAGGAGTCTTGTGATGAAGTGGTAGTGTCCCTGTCTCTAGAGCTGGGAAGCCTGTGTTCAAGCCCCATGTGCTCCAGAGGCTTGCTCTTTAACAGGTTGATTAGAAAATATCTACAGGTTGGTGGAATATGAAAAGATTATAGTGATACACTACTGGACAGGTCATCCTGAGCCCTGGATTGAGGATCTCACAACATGAGACCATGAGAGCTGGAGAATTTAAATTTTCTTTTATTAAATACACAAATCTGAAATTAAAATTAAGAATGAGTAATGGTGAAACTGCTGGGATTGTTGTGAAAGATCCATCTGGCTCTCTGTTGGGAATAAAATCTGCTGCTGTGACCTGGTCTAGCTGATATGTGACTCTAGACTTACAGCAATGTGATTGACTTTTAACTATGTTGACCATCACCCCATGGATTGCAACTGTTCACGAATTTAATACTCACAAGGGAACCTTTGGGAAATAGTGACCATACTATGATAGAATTTTACATTAAGTTTGAAAGTGACATATTTTATTGTGCTAGGATCTTAACTATGAAGGAATGTAGAACAAGTTGGCTATGGTGGAAATCAGAAAATACACTGAAGGATTTGATGGACAGGCAATGGCTTGTATTTAAAGAAGATTTACCTGGCCTATAGCAAATATATATTTCAGGAAGACATAGGTAAATTAACAGTGGTTAACAAAGTAATTTACAAATTTAATTAGATAAAGTAAGCATCTTATAAGGTTGCCAAAAAAAAAGTAAACCTAAGGATTGGGAGCAATTTATAATCCAGATGACAAATAAACTGATCAAGAAAGAGCAAAGAGAATATGAATGTAACAAGAACATAAAGGTGAACTGAAAATGTTTCTTGAGATTTCCGAAAAGAGGAAGTTCAGCAGGACACCTTTGGACCCATAACGAGAAGAAACAGGAAAATTTGTGAGGGAGAACAGGAAAGTGGTAAAGAAGCTAAACCATTATTTGAGTCTGTCTTCACAGTGGACAATATAGAAAATCTCCCAGAAATGCTTGGGAACCAAGGGATTCGTGAAAATGTTGTTAAAGATGTTGTACTCAAAAGGATGACCTGTTTTAAGTTTAATAAACCCCCGTAATGTAATTGAATGGTACATCAGGCTTGATGGGCTGAATTGCCCACTCCTGCTCTAATGTTCCTAAAGCAGATTTTTATCTCAAAGGAGCAATAAGTACTGGTCTTGCCAGTGATGTCCATGGACCCTCACAGCACAATAATAGTGTCTCTATCTCCGAGCCAGGATACCTGGGTGTAAGTCTCAATTGCTCCAGAGGAGTGTAATAACATTACCGAAAAGGTTAATCAAAAAATATCTGCACTACAAATGAATTATGGAGAAAAAAAGAAAGCCTTCCTACAAATGAAGCTTCTGATGCATTAATTTATTAACTATTCCACATGTCCACACCATTAAATCATAATTATTGCTTTCATACAGAATAACCTATGTTCACGAAAGTTGGGCCTTTTGTATGATGGGCATGGACTTAAAATGCACTAACTGAAGCCTCTTCTGACATCATGGCAGTTTCTCTACCTTTGGACCAGGAGATCTATGTTCAAGTCCTACCTACTCCAAAGGTGTGTCATGACATCTCTGAGCAGATTGATTATAAAATGCAATAATTCAAGACAAACCTCTTCCCTCAACTAATCCTTGAGTAGTGATATTTAAAAAGCAACACATTAGTTTTCATAAAAGAAACAGCATAGATTTCTAAATTTATGAGATTCTTGATTGCAATCTCCTCAGCTTTACAAGATCCACAACCAATCTTTTTCCTTTTAACTGAAACAAAATACGCACAGATCAGAGATAGTAGGAACTGCAGATGCTAGAGTCAGAGATAACAGCGTGGAGCTGGAGGAAAAGAGCAGGCCAGGCAGCATCAGAGGGACAGGAAAGTTGACGTTTCGGGTCGGGACCTTGCTTCAGAAATGGCTCAGCCCCTGCAGCTATGGTTCCAGTTGTAGGTGGCAGTTGAGAGCTTGCTGTTCATCACTATGATGGGATGTGCAGTAAGGTATCCCGTATTCTGACTGCATGCACATGTCACCAGCTCAGTGACAAGATACTCTAAATCCAAATGATCGGAAATGTATCTAATGCAGATATTTTCTTGAGAAGTAGGACTACTATAATCCAGAGCAATCAGCAATTCCACTTTACATTACTTATTTAGATGATATTGTTGTCTTTTTGCCAGATGCTTCCCAATTCTGTTCAAGAGTAAATGCTACAAACTAGCAAAGAGTGCACTGTTCCATCCTGGAGCCTAAGAACCTCTAGATTAGCAAGAGGGACCTGGTCAGGGCTTGCATCTTCCAGCACCGAGTGCGGTCTCTTTCTGACCACCCTTCCCCTCCCCGCCAACATAGAGTCACAGGTTCACAGCAGGAATCTAACAGATGCTCAGGTTTAGAGACAGTCTTGTGAAAGAAGCTCTCTAAGCTAATACAGAATCCTGCATACACAGAAAGTCTATGAATAGAAGAGTTTTGTTAAAATTGATATACACTGTGTTCATGCCATTTGGAAGACAATCAGGCCTTTCGCACCGCAACAAGAAGACAATACAACTATTGTTATTGAGATGCAGCTTGGTGGTGGGTCCATACAATTCAATACTGAAGCTCTACTATTAGGTCCAACTAAAACCAAAAAACTGCAGTTGCTGGAAATCTGTAACAAACACAGAGAATGTTGGAGAAACTCAGCTGATCTGGCAGTGTCTGTGGACAGAGAAATAGAGATATTGTTTTGAATCCAGTATGACTCTTCCTCATGGTCCTCCTCTGTAAGGTTTCCCAACCCAATTGGACCAAAAAAAAACAGGAAAAGGAGAATCTGCAGAGGAAAGATTAGGTTATCCCACAAAGCAGGAAATATTACCGCACTCTCAATACAGTTAGAGGTCAGAGTAGGATGCGAGGAGAGGTTAGGCTGAGCCAGCATGGATTGTTTGCGTACTGGTCAGTGCTTCCCAAACCCTATTCCACTGTGACTCAGTTCTGAAACTTGAGCATTATCATGATTCCTCAGTGAGAATGTGAGGGTGAGGGTTGGGGTGATAAGTGACAGAGAACAGGGACCTGTTAGAGGAGAGCAGAGCTCAATTGGAGCTCCATGGCTGCCATTAATGCTTAGTTCTTGCAATCTCAACTTTTCACAAGGGAATCTCCACTTAGGGTCCTGGCCTCCACTTTGGGAAGCCCTGTTCTATGTAATTCTGTACACTTTGCAAAAATCACCTTGACACATGCACCACCCAGTGGTTTGTTCGAGGTGGGATAAAAATACATAGCTCCTATGATGCTGCTTGACCTGCTGTGTTCATCCAGCCCCATGCTTGTTATCTCGGATTCTCCAGCATCTGCAGTACCTTTTATCTCTGATACAATTTTAACCCCACTGCGAAGCTTGTTATCTAGGTCGAATAGTGCCTGATGTCACTTGAATGGACACTATCTGTGTCTTGTGATTAATTGTGACCACACACTAGGTGTGGTTAAGAATCACAAACTGTGATATCAGGTTCATCATATTGAACACCAACCAGCAATAAAAAAAAAACCCATAACGGAGACAGAAAAACTGAAGGAAGGAGTAAAAAATCTGAGGGACCGCACAAGTTTGTTTCACACTGAAAAGAGTGAAAAGCACGTTCACTAATGGAGATGTAGATGAAAGTCGACAAGGTAATCTTAATTTATGAAATCTAATTCCAGGCTGTTTATAACAGAACAGTTAAAGTGACAGCTCACTCAACCAGTGCTTTACGAAAACATACATATTTAACTTCTTAAGGAGATGGGCTCATAGGGAAGAGAACAGCAGAGATCACATTGAAGAGTATAATTATTCACTTTGGTTAAACCACCCTATACTGATTACAAGACCATTTCTAATTTTTGTGCCAAACCGTCTATGCTTTTCTGTTTTGTTTTCTAGTCTAATTTTTCCTCTTGGTTGAATCGTCAGTTCACTACTAACAGCCCTGTCAGATGAGCTGTCTCTATATGAAAAATCAAGCTAAGGCTCCGACTGCTCCTGCTGAAGACCCCGAGGCACTATTTCAAAGGAGAGTTCTTCACCATATCTTGGGAAATATTTATCCCTCCATTAGTGTCTTTTAAACAGATTGGCCTGGATATTCTGATGTTGGAGTAGCACAGTCAAATGTAAGCCTGAAGCCATAGTGACAGGCCGACAGCAATTATACACTTTAGGTGTTGATAATACTATTGTCATGGTCTGCAAAGTGGATCAAATCAACAAAATCTGTAACAGATATCGATGGTTGCACCTATCTAAATGCTCTTCAACATTTGTAGAGATGTGTAAAACATGCGGCACCAGGGAACACTGGCTACAATGTGCAGGAAATTTTGATTCAAAAGGCCAAGCAAGACCCCAGATCTCAGGTGACCAACAAGATGGTAACACCACAACCCCGGCAATGAGGGAAGTGTTCAGAACTTGCATAAATGCAAGCACATCTACGAGGATCAGAATCAAACAGGCAAATGACAGATTTCAGAAGATGACCAAATGTTCCATATTGTTAACCTCCCAAACCATGTTGCCGGTATGAGGCTTTCAGCAGCTTTGACAACCATTAAGATCATATGTTCTGAAAAGACAGGATGACAAACACTGACAGGTAAAACTGACACAGGAATTAGTGTGAACATATTAACATTATGCATCGTGAAAGGCAAGTACCTCAGCAATAACGCAGTGTGGAGCTGGAGGAACACAGCAGGTCAGGCAGCATCAGAGGAGCAGGAAAGCTGACGTTTTGGGTCGGGAACCTTCTTCAGAAAAAAAACAGTGTCCCAACTCGTAACGTCAACTTTCCTGCTCCTCTGATGCTGCCTGGCCTGCTGTGTTCCTCCAGCTCCACACTGTGTTATCTCTGACTCCAGCATCGGCAGTTCTTACTATCTCAAAGTACCTCAGCAAGTAGTGCTGTATAGTACATCCCATGAGAGACTATCTTCCAGAGTATAAAGGATCACCAATTCCATGCACTGGTAGAACTACAGTGAAATGCCAATTGTCAAGCTCACCTTGGCATCCTGAAATCTTCCACTTGATAAATCTTAATGGTCCTGCATTGAGTGTGCTGCCAACATGCACAGAACTCATTTTGGTCACAACACCTACTGTGGAGGATCAGACCACACCTGATGCAGTAGAATCAGTCAATGGTCTGCAAGGATATGACTTGGAAGTGAGGTATGAGCCAGGTACTAGGATGATTACATTTGATACACTGAGCTGATTACCCAAGCCACACAATGACCAAGATATTCCTCTTGATCTGCATGGTGATGTTCTAGGCTACACAGTTAAAGACCTTGTCAAGTTTGATGTGTTACTCTTTGGCGACAGTCAGTGAACAGTTGTGATCAGCAAACAAGTGCCACAGAGAACATATACTTCCCCACAAGAGTGTACAATAACCATGTTAGGACAGACTGTCAAACCTCCAAAGAAGGACATGAAGCTTTGAAATATTAAGCTTGTAGAGTCTGTTTTACCTGTCTGTATGATTATCGAATTGACAACACATGCCTACGTACAACCATGTATATCTGGGATAAATTTTTATCTTTGGAAAAGTGAGACGTTGTGTTATGTCCTATAGTCAGTACGTTAGTAAGAAACATATTCACGACATCATCACTGCATCATAACATATATGACTTGAGGATATAAAGGTCTCATGCTCCATCTTGCCTGGTTTACTTAAAGCATGACACTCAACTGCAAGAATGCTACTAATCCTTTCTTTTGTAATCTAATAGCTTAATGTGAGCCCAGACACTTACGTGCCTGCAAATGTAATATTTATAAATGATAGCTAGCTGTAATAAACGTCTGTTGGATTCTTCAATATCACAATTTCCATTCCCAGTTTTTTTAAGTTAAAACAGAAAACATAATCATTGCTGCATCAGGTAAATCCCGTTCCAGAGGCAGACACCAAAACTCAACAGGTCAGGCAACCTTTCTGTAGTTGCATCTTTGACAATGATGGTGCTTCATTGAGTTTTTGCAAATATGCACTTAAAACGTACAAATCCAATCATAATTTGTAACAATGAGATTAATATTCTTAACAATAATTAAAACAATATTAACACTAATTTATTATAAACGCAATCAATGTTAGTATTTACTGAAGTGACTAATTAAACTTCTGACTCCTCAAAGCATGTCCACCATCTACAAGGTCAGGAGTGTGATGGAATACTCACCACTTCCCTGGATGAGAGCTGCTGCAACAATATTTGAGAAGCTTGACATTATCCAGAACAAAGCAGCCCGCCTGGTTAGTACTGCATTCAAAACATTCACTTCCTCCCCCACTGATGCTCAGTAGTAGCACCGTGTAACATTGACAAGCTGCACAGCAGAAGGATCCTGACCCGAAACGTCAGCTGTCCTGCTTCTCTGATGCTGCCTGGCCTGCTGTGTTCATCCAGCTCCACACTGTGTTATCTCTGACTCCAGCATTGGTTGTTCTTACTATCTCTGAGAAATTTACTAAAGCTCTTTAGGAAGAACCTTCCAAACTAACAGCCACTACCATCTAGAAAGACAAAGGCACAGACAATGGGAATGCGACCAAATACAAGTTTTCCTCCAAGCCACTCACCATCCTGACTTGGAAGCATATTAACGTTCCTTCACCGTCACTGAGTCAAATTCCTGGAAATCGCTCTTTCATGGCATTGAGAGTCTACCTACAGCACATTGAATGTAGTGATTCAAAGAGGTAGTTCACAGCTACTTTCTAAAGGATAACTAGGGAGGAGTGACAAATGCTGGTCCTGTTAGTAACCTCTACATTGCTTGAATGAATATAAAAAAAAACCCCAGCAATTATTGCACTCTGAAACTACGGACATTAGTTGTTGAGTCAATGTCTACAATTTGCTGACTTTGATGGATCAGCTCAGCCATAACTTCCTGCTGTGCTGTTTAACCTCCCCAATGCTGAATCTCTCTGATGTTGTTAGTTTCACTCTCTGATGGCACCACTTGAAAGTTGGAGGACTTACAACAGCCTTTTGACAGACTGTGGTGTCAGGGCACATTAAGTATCAAATTTGAAATGTCATCACCACAGGAATTTGAGGCAAGTTCATTTATTGTTGTTGATGTTGCTTTCTCCCTTTTATGTTTATTTCCCTTTTCTTAACGTCCCTGTGGAGGTGGGAGTACTGCAGAGTAGAAAATGATTTTCCTACTCAAACCGCAGCACTGAATATTTACAGATGGATAAATTATAGCATCTTGGCAATTGCACTTTGCTCTGGAGAAGCCCTTTGCTTTAACTCCAGAGAATTTCTCCGATAATTCAATGCAGGGTGATTACTTCCTTGCAAAAATGCAGGAAACCTAGGGAGTTATCACTGGTTGCAATATTGGGATTCAGTAACACCCCCCACCACCAACT
Organism: Ginglymostoma cirratum; assembly: GCA_024137785.1. NCBI lineage: Eukaryota > Metazoa > Chordata > Chondrichthyes > Orectolobiformes > Ginglymostomatidae > Ginglymostoma > Ginglymostoma cirratum. The sequence continues at coordinate 33,203,751 of JAHRHZ010000098.1, read as the reverse complement.
CCCCACCCCGCCTCTGGTTTTACCCCCCTACACTGAAGAAAGTGACGAAATGACTCTGCTAACCCATCTCTGCAGTTCGACACAACAGGGACTATTGAACCAAGGGAAACACCACCGCTGAGTCCAACGTTATCTTTTCTTGATAATCAAGCTCTCGCACGTTCTATTTTGGCAAGATGACAGCTGGGTAAGTCACTTCATTCAGAGCTCCACTCTGCTCGCCAGTTCCCTCTCCTTTTCCTTTCTTTTTCTCTTCTTCATCTCCCTCCTCTGCACAGAATTCTATCACACCCCACCACCTGTCCTTTTAACTACCTATCTAATGAGTTGGAAAGAGTCCCGTCATGACGGGGCGGGAGCTGAAGGCGTGTGCTGTGTCCTGCAGGGACAGCGGATTGAGTGTGGGCCGGAGCAATGCCAGTGGATCAAGAGTGGGCTGATTTGGCGGTGAAAGCGGGGAGGTGAGGTGGTGATGGTGGTGAGAGTCAGGTCGGTGAGACAGTGATGGTGGTGAGAGTGGGGTCGGTGAGGTGGTGATGGTGGTGAGAGTGGGGTCAGTGAGGCGGTGATGGCAGTGAGAGTGAGGCCAGTGAGGTGGTGATGGCGGTGAGAGTGGGGGCGGTGAGACAGCGATGGTGGTGAGAGTGGGGTTGGTGAGGTGGTGGTGGCGGTGAGAGTGGGGGCGGTGAGACAGTGATGGTGGTGAGAGTGGGGCCAGTGAGGCGGTGACGGCGGTGAGAGTGGGGCCAGTGAGGCGGTGACGGCGGTGAGAGTGGGGCTGGTGAGACGGTGACGTCGGTGAGAGTGGGGTCAGTAAAACGGCGATGGTGGTGAGAGTGGGGTCGGTGAAACGGTGATGGTGGTGAGAGGTTTTTGTAACCAAGTGGATGCCAGTGGATGTCTACATTGTGCAGTTTTCGCTGTACTGATGTATTAATATACTTAGTATGTGTGACAAATAAATAAATAGACACTTACATTCAAGAGAAAGAAAGGCTGAAATTGAAAAAGATCCCCTGTGATTTATCTATAAAAGGAGATGAATTTTCACCCCACCTCTATAGCCTTCAGTTCTATTATCCTTTGATTCTAGACGTTGAATTATTTATCATACACCTACGCTCCCACACACACAAACACATGTGCTTGCACACACAAATACACATGTGCACACACATGCATGCACACACATAAACACACATATACGCATACACACATGCATGCACACACACCCACACACATATGTACAGTCAAACACACACTTTTTTTCTCTCTTCCTTACTGAAGCAACTGCATAGATGCTGCAGCTATCTGCTGTAGGGACAAGTTGCCATTCTTCACGCACAGCCCACAGCTAAGTGGTTATTCCACCATGGGAGTTATCACCATATCACACCGATCCTGTCTTCAGTCGACATCTGCAGTCATACCCTTGCCAGTAGGATTAGGTTCAATAGAAATTATTTGAAGAAATTGGGTAAACACTTGAAAAGATTAAAACAAATGGACTGTGGGTAGGGAACAGGGATGTGTGTCAAATTAAATAGCAACTTCAACGGCCCAATCCAGAGATGATGGGACAAATAGCCTCCCTTTGTCATTCCATGGATTTCTTTGAAGTCAAAAGGAGTAGCAACCTGAGCTGATTACCCTCACCACTCTCACAAAGGTCAATTGGATTCAGCCAGGATGTCAACACTTAATAT
>JAHRHZ010000098.1:33178317-33201645 GCA_024137785.1 Ginglymostoma cirratum | reverse complement strand
AATATGTTAACCCTGTTTTCTTTCTCTCTTTTCAAATGCCAACTGTTCTACTCCTTTTAGTATTTTGCGCATTTGCATTTCTAAAAGAATTATCAGCATCCTTGCTACTATCCTGGTTGAGACTGATAAACCAAACAGGGCTTGGAGAGAGAGGTTGAGACCCAGGTTTTATATTAGACCCTCGGATGAATCCAAGCAGATATTTAAACATGAAGCACAAATGTTAATGTGCATCTTTGGAGTGGGGCTGCCAGTGCTATATCAAGGTTATTTTCTTGATCAGAGAATCATAGAATAGACGACACAGAAGAAGGCCATTCAACCCATCATATTTATACTGGCTCTTTGGTGGAGCTATCTAATTAATCCCACTTTTTTGTCCTTTCCCCATAGCCCTGTATATTCTTCCTTTTCAAATATTCATCTGTTTTCCCTTTAAAGTTATTGTTGAGTCAGCTCCCACTGCCTTTTTCAGGCAATGTATTTCAGATCATAACACCTCACTGTATAAGAACTACATTCTCCCCACTTCCCCTCCAATTCTTTGACATTCATCTTAAATCTGCGACATTGTTACCCACAAGTAGGAACAACAGCTCCTCTATTGAGACCCTTCAAGGGAAAGCCTTGGATCTCAACATCAATGCTATCAGCCCTTCCTCCATTGAACACGGTTCCAAGAAATTATGAGTTATATTTGTGCGGGGCTAGTGAAGAGGAGAGTCCCAGCTTTGTTTTTATTCACTCATGGGGCATTGCTGGTTGGGCCAGAGTTTATTGTCCGTCCCTCGTAGTCCTTGAGAAAGGTGGGGGTTAGCTTCGTTTTTGAACCACTGCAGTCCACTTGATGTAGGCATACCCATAATGCCTTTAAGAAAGGTGATCCAGGATTTTGACACTGAAGGAATATCTGTCGTAACTTCAGTCGAAGACTGTAGGAACTCCAAAGGAATGGCACAAATATCCTGTAAGGATCTGTCTTGTCATTTCCACAGTGTAGTGTTGTTCAAATGGGACAACCCAAGTGGGTGGTGCAGTGGATCAATGGTTAGCACTCTGCCTCACTGTGCTGGGGACCTGTGTTCAACTCCAGCCTTGGGCAATTGGCTGTGTAGAGTTTTCACATTGTCCCTGTGTCTGTGCGGGTTTCCTCTGGGTGCTCCAGTTTAGTCCCACAGGATAGCCAATCCAAAGCTAGGTGGATTGGTCATGCTGAATTGTCCTGTGGTGTCCAGGGATATATAGGTTAGCTGTGGGACATGAGGGTTTACAGGGATCAGGTAGGGGGCTAGGTCTACATGGGATGCTCTTCAGAGGGTTGGTGTGGACTTGATGGGCCGAATGGCCTCCTTCTGCATTGTGAAGATTCTGTGAAGTGAAAATACAAACCAATGTCTCCTCCAAACAGAATCTTCTGGAGGGCACATCATTAGCTGTCTTGGAGAAAAGTTGTTCCTTGTTTTTCTTTGTAAATTAAAGCTCCAATTCATTACCTCACCACTCCTTCAGTTGAAAGACATTTTTCTTCTCCTCAGCCACAATAATGCCATGAGGAGTTAGTGAGGGTGACCTCAGTAACTTTGCCTCTGATACCCATCTACCCCTGCCAGTGTCAAGCTTCACTCACACTTGCACTTAGTCGCAAGTGTGCCCTTCTTGGGCAAATCAATTTGACAGTGCATAAGCAAACTGTGTTATAAAACTGGGCTGGAACATAATGAGCAGGCAGCTATGCTTCAGTTGCAAACAGGCTTTCTCAGATTCCATCTGGAATTCAGTACTGCCTTCATATTTGGGCATCATAATGAATACATTGTCATTGTAGTAGGTATGGTGCAGGTTCACCAGAATGATAGCGTCTTAAAGGGCTAAGTTATGAGGTCCAGTTGTATATATAAGGCTTACATTTCTTTCAAGGATTAGTGAGTCAAGGGGTAATCTAACTGAAAAAGGAATTTGGCACAGAAATTACAGAGAAACAATTTTCACTCGTGGGGAATTCCAGGGACAAAACGGTCAGAATCCCAAAATTAGTGCTTGTCCATTCCGAAGTGAAATCAAGACTTCATCTTCCTTAAAATCTGTGGATGTTAGCTCAATGCTGCATTGATATCAATATTGGAAGACACAGGGCTGTGGGGAGAAAGGAACTGAAGTAAGTTTTGTATTGGAGGCAGTTCGGGTAAGTTTCATTAGCTTAATTCTAGAAATGAAAGGCTTTTTTCACAAGGAGAGATTGTGTATTTCCAGCGTTTTTATGTTTTCAGATTTGATCACGAGATGTGAACTTTGCTGGTGAGGCTAGCGTTGCTTGTTGGTCCCTAATTAAGAAAGTGTTGAGCTGCCTTCTTTGACCAGTTTAATGCATTTAGTACTGAAACCATACCTGCAGTGCTATTAAAGTGACATTTTTATGTCAGTTTGATATGACTGAATGACATACTAGGGCTGTTAAGAGTCAACATCATTGCTGTGGATCTGGAAACACACACAGGCCACACACAGATTTCCTTCCCCCAAGGACATTTGAGAACCAGGTAGTTTTTTACAACAATCCAGTAATTTCATCATCTCTGTCAGTGATTCTAGTTTTTCATTCCCGTTCTATTTAATTAATGTACATGTTGGTGAATGTCAACTTTTGAAGCCTAGCAAGAGCTGAGGTTGATTTATGCACCAAGTATAAAAGCGAATCACTTCTTTGGCTGCAGGCAGTCACCATTATCACCTATCACCTATCACCCCATCAACCTCCATATCCAACGTATCATTCTCTGCCACCTCTGCCACCTGCAATCTGAACCCACAGCCAAGGATATATTTCCCTCCCCACTCTTATCTGCCTTCCGGAGGGACTGCTCTGTCCGTGACTCCCTTGTGCACTCCAAACTCTCCACTAGCCCCACCACCCCCGGCAATTTTCCCTGCACCTGCCCCTACACCTCCCTCCTCACGTTCATCCCAGGCCCCAAGAAAACCTTCCACATCAAGCAGATGTTCACCTGCACATCTGCTAATGTGTATCCGCTGTTCCCGATGTGGCCTCCTCTACATCAGGGAAGTCAAGCTGAGGCTTGGATACTGCTTTGTGGAGCACCTATGCTCGGTTCGTGACAAACGACTGCACCTCCCAGTCACGAACCATTTCAACACCCCCTTCCACTCCTTGGATGACATGTCCATCCTGAGCCTCCTCCAGTGCCACAACGATGCCACTCGAAGACTGGGGGAACAGCACCACATATTCCATCTGGGAGCCCTGCAGCCCAATGGTCTCAATGTGGACTTCACAAGCTTCAAAATCTCCCTACTCCTCCCAAGACCAGCACCTCTTGTCCCTGTCTCCTTGACCTGTCTGTCTATTCTCCCACCTATCCGCTCCTCCCACCTCACTGACCAACCCCCACCCCCACTTCCTACCTACTAGCCTCATCCCTGCCTCCTTGACCTGTCTGTCTTCCCTCCCACCTACCCACCCCTCCCTCCTCACTGACCAATCCCCATCCCAACTCCCTACCTACACTCACCTTTACTGGCTCCAACCCTGCCTCCTTGACCTGTCCGTATTCTCTCCACCTATCTGCTCCTCTATACACCTTCTATCATCGCCTCCCCCTCTCTCTATTTATTTCAGAGCCCCCTTTCCCTTTCCCATTTCTGAAGAAGGGTCCCAGCCCGAAATGTCAGCTGTCCTGCTCCTCTGATGCTGCCTGGTCTGCTGTGTTCATCCAGCTCCACACCTTGTCATCACCATTATGAAATGTCATCGGTGTCTGATTCAGAATGGGTGTGTCTTAAACTCCCATGCATTTTTGCAACAGAGTCCACATCGCCTGCTTAATCCCTTGATTCCAGTTAGAAGAAACTTATTAATAAAATGTGCATTTGTGGGGTGAAAAATTGCGGCTGACTATCATTATGTGCATTATGTATCATGGCTGAAAAACAAGACAAAATATGCAGTGGAAACGCAAAAATATGATGTTTTGGGCTAGAAAAATGGGGCTGCTTTAAATGCCAGGTGGACTCATAGCCATGATCTACAGCAACTGAATTTTAAATTCCCCAACTACCGCTGCACGATTTGAACTCTAGATTACTAGTCCATGAGCCAATAAGACTCTAAGAAAGCCTAAAGAAGTATGATTTTCAGCTTCTCGAGCCAGCTCAGCCATTCAACACAATTACGGCTGATCTAATACTCCTCATAGAACATAGAACAATACAACGCAGAACAGGCCCTTCGGCCCTCGATGTTGCGCCGCCCTGTGAACTAATCTAAGCCCATCCCCCTACACTATCCCATCATCATCCATATGCTTATCCAAAGACTGTTTAAATGCCCCTAATGTGGCTGGAGTGAACTACATTGGCAGGCAGGGCATTCCACGCTCTTACCACTCTCTGAGTAAAGAACCTGCCTCTGACATCTGTCTTAAATCTATCACCCCTCAATTTGCAGCTCTGCCCCCTCGTACTAGCGGACGTCATCATCCTAGGAAAAAGACTCTCACTGTCCACCCTATCTAATCCTCTGATCCTCTGATCATCCTCTGTCTCTATTAAATCCCCTCTTAGCCTTCTTCTCTCCAATGAGAACAGACCCAAGTCCCTCAGCCTTTCCTCATAAGACCTTCGCTCCAGACCAGGCAACATCCTGGTAAATCTCCTCTGCACCTTTTCCAATGCTTCCACATCCTTCCTGTAATGGGGCGACCAAAACTGTATGCAATATTCCAAGTGAGGCCGCACTAGCGTTTTGTACAGTTGCAGCATGACATCACGGCTCTGGAACTCAATCCCTCTACCAGTGAAACCTAACACACCGTATACCTTCTTAACAGCACTATCAACCTGGGTGGCAACTTTCAGGGATCTATCTACCTGGACACCAAGATCCCTCTGCACATCCACACTACCAAGAATCTTTCCACTGACCCAGTATTCTGCCTTCCTATTATTCTTCCCAAAGTGCATCACCTCACATTTATCTGCATTGAACTCCATTTGCCACCTTTCAGCCCAATTCTGCAGTTTATCCAAGTCTCCCTGCAACCTGCAACATTCTTCCACACTGTCCACCACTCCACCGACTTTAGTGTCATCTGCAAACTTACTAACCCATCCACCTATGTCTGCGTCCAAGTCATTTATAAAAATGACAAACAGCAGTGGTCCCAAAACAGATCCTTGTGGCACACCACTAGTAACCGGACTCCAGGCTGAATATTTTCCATCAACCACCACTCTTTGGCTTCTTTCAGAAAGCCAGTTTCTAATCCAAACTGCTAAATCTCCCTCAATCCCATGCCTCCGCATTTTCTCCAATAGCTAACCATGTGGAACCTTATCAAAGGCTTTACTGAAGTCCATGTAGACCACGTCAACTGCCCTACCCTCATCCACATGCTTGGTCACCTTCTCAAAAAACTCAATGAGGTTTGTGAGACACGACCTGCCCTTGACAAATCCATGTTGACTATCTCCAATCAAATTATTGCTTGCTAGATGATTATAAATCCTATCTCTTATAATCCTTTCCAAAACATTTCCTACAACAGATGTAAGGCTCACTGGTCTATAATTACCTGGGTCATCTCTACTGCCCTTCTTGAACAAGGGCACAACATTTGCAATCCTCCAGTCCTCTGGTACTAAACCTGTAGACAATGACGACTCAAAGATCAAGGCCAAAGGCTCCGCCATCTCCTTCCTGGCGTCCCAGAGAATCCTTGGAAAAATCCCATCTGGCCCAGGGGATTTATCTACCTTCACACCTTCTAGGATTGATAACACCTCCTCCTTACTAACCTTAATCCTTTCAAGTCTAATAGCCCGTATCTCAGTCTTCTCCTCTACAATATTCTCCTTTTCCTGAGTGAAAACAGATGAGAAATATTTGTTTAGCACCTCTCCGATCTCCACAGGGTCCACACACAACTTCCCACTTCTGTCTTTGACTGGCCCTATTCTTACCCGAGTCATCCTTTTATTCCCCATATACCTATAGAAAGCTTTAGGGTTCTCCTTAATTCTACCTGCTAATGACTGCTCATGTCCCCTCCTTGCTCTTCTTAACTCTCTCTTTAAATCCTTCCTAGCTAATCTGTAACTCTCCATCGCCTCATCTGAACCATCTCGTCTCAATGTCACATAAGCCTCCCTCTTCCGCTTAACATTCACTTTCCTGCCTTTTCCCTATACCCTCATTCCTCTACTGATCAAGAATCAATCGGAGTCTTAAATATACACAAGGACACTGCTCCCACTGCTCTCCGTGGAAAAGAGTTCCAAAGGCTCACAACCCTCTGAAAGAAGACATTCCTCCTCAGCTCAGTCTTAACTTGGTGCCCCTTTGTTCTGAGAGAGTGCCCTCTGCTTCTAGACTCTCCCAAAGGGGGAAACATCTTCTCTGCATTTACCCTGTCAAGCCCTTTAAGAATTTTATATTTCTCAATGAGATCATCTCTCATTCTTCTAAATTCCAAACAGTAGAGTCCCAATCTGTCCAAACCCTTAGGTTACTCCTCAAATTTTATTTCAGCTTTCCAGTGTTTACAATATTTCTTGACTGTAGCATTTAGATAATCTAGCCTGATGGGCAAGTATAGCTGTGAGCAAAGATGTGAGAAGATATGGTGGAAGTATATAAAATATTAATTAGTACAAATAAGATGAAACTAGAATATTACTTCATTACGTCAGACCAGCAAAATCAAATTATATAAAGTTAAATTATTCAACAGTATATTTAACATTGATCTTAACGAGAAACCTTTTATTCTCATTTTAAAAAAAACGTTTAAGATAGGGTAGCAGAAAGAAAGACCTTAGTCAGTTTTCAAAATGCTAGACTGAGGAAACTGGACATCAAAACTGTTGTAGAAGGTAATAGTTCTAAAAAGATTAATATTGGAGACTGTCTTAATCTTTATCCAATCTGATAGTTTTGGGCGGTTTTGAGTGGGACATCTTGGGATCTTGTAAAATGAACACCTCTACCTAAGTCTCCCAATATGTCATAGCAACAATGTCTTTCTTACTAATGTAACTTGTACCTGACTGCTAACTGGCAATAAACCAAATCTTGTTCAAAACAAGTATCTCCTTTTTTCTGAGATTTCCTTAGAGGCAGAAAACGACCCCAAACACAAGCTGTCAGCGGGTTGTAACCGAAAACCAAATGTGACAAAATAAATTAGTTCTGATTTCTTTGTGTGTTTGACTATACCTCTGCTCCTAGCTCCTGTAGCAAACAGCTAATTAAGATCAGGCTGCAATACATTCTAACTCATTGCCTTACACACTTTGTCCTTAGGGTCAGAGATAAAAGGTACTGCAGATGCTGGAGAGTCCGAGACAACAAGCATGGGGCTGGATGAATACAGCAGGTCAAGCAGCATCATAGGAGCAGGAGCAGGAGCAGATTCCAGCCCAATGGCATCAATGTGGATTTCACAAGCTTCAAAATCTCCCCTCCCCCAACCGCATCCCAAAACCAGCCCAGCTCATCTCCACCTCCCTAACCTGTTTTTCCTCTCACCTCAAGCCACACCCCCATCTCCTATCTACTAACATCATCCCGCCCCCTCGACCTGTCCGTCCTCCCTGGACTGACCTATCTCCTCCCTACCACCCTACCTACACGCACCTTTACTGGCTCCATCCCCGCCTCTTCAACTTGTCTGCCTCCTCTCCACCTATCCTCTCCTCTATCCATCCTCTATCCGCCTCCCCCTCTCTCCCTATTTATTTCAGAGCCCTCTTCCCCTCCCCCATTTCTGATGAAGGGTTTTGTCCTTAGGGTCAATGGATCTGAAATGTTAACTCCACTTCCTCTGCACTGATGCTGCCAGACACACTGAGTTTTGAAGGCTATTTCTATTATTGTTTGAGATTTCTAGCATCTGCAGTTCTTTTTGTTTTGTCTTTAGGTTTGTTTTTCTTCCCCCACTATGTCTTGTATCTTTCTCCAGCTCCCTGGTAGTAACTCCACTTCCATTATTAATTCTATTACTCTTCTCCTTTCTTTCATTCACGGGATGAGGGCGCATGCAGGCTAGGCCAGCATTTATTGCCCATCCCTAATTGCCCAGAGAGCAGTCATGAGTCAACCACATTGCTGTGAATCTGGAGTCACATGTAGGCCAGACCAGGATAAAGATGGCAGTTTCCTTCCCTAAAGGACATTAGTGAACCAGATAGGTTTTTCCTGATAATCAACAATGGATTCATGCTCATTATTAGACTCCTAATTCCTAATTTATTGAATTCAAATTCCACCATCTGCCGTGGCGGGATTTGAACCCAGGTCCCCGGACCATTAACTGGATTAACAGTCTGATGACAATACCACGAGGCCTTTGCCTCCCCAAAATGTTATAATATTAGGAAAGGGAATAGTGAAAGTTGAAAATATTGTAGGGGAGAATAAAGGAAGTAAATGTTCATTAATCAATGCTTTTTTCATCACATCAATATTGGCCCCATTATAGCAATACCGCCCAAAATGATCCCATTCGCCAATACTATCTCCATCAATTTATTAGGGTCCATGATCACCTCCCTAACAAATATGGTCCCCATCACACCAAAAATGTCCACAACAAACTCCTTCTGCAATATACTTGTTTAGTCTATTGAATAAAAAGAAAATGGCAGTGATGGGAACAGCATCAATGTCCAGAGCCCAGGAAAAGCTATTGTGTAAAATATTTTGAATTATTTCATCATTATGATAAACTGTTTATACGTATGTAAATATTTCCTTATCATTTTACTTCCATTATTCTCCCTATTAATATTCCCAGCTTTCACCATTCCCTTTCCTAATATTATAACATAATGCGGGTAAGTTTGCTTGGATGGTTGGTTTATAATACAGTGTAATGCCAGGAGTATTTTCTTCAATAATTCCCACTCCAGCTGAGGTTACCATGAAGGACTCTCCTTCTCAATCTCACCCCTAGCCTGAGGTGTAGTGACCCTCATGTTGAGCCATCAGCAATCATCTTTCTGTAATGAGACAGTGGGACTATGGCAACTTTATCTTTTGATTACAATAAGACTACAGGCTTTAGAAATCCAAAATAAAAGCAGAAAATCCTGGAAATACACACAAAGTGGGTTGCCAGCTGTGCATGGAAATGAAGAAATTAATTTCTTGGATGCATTCACATCATCAGAATGACCACTTTCTTCACAAAACCACAAAATTATTTGGCTGTAACATTGGCAAAATTGGCAGCAAAAATCAGAAACATTCAGCATCCAAGTTTTGACCTTCAAATAATTTGCAAGACACTTAAGCCCTTTGTATTTCAATTGAAAATACTTAAGAGGTGATATTCAACTGAACAGAATCGATCAAATTTCAACTTTGCTCATTTGTGCACGTGCCCTGTAACATAGCACTCCAGCAGTTAATTATTGGGTCACAGCGAACCCAAGACCTTGGCAAGGCAAAAGCTCAATACCAGAAACAGAACTGCAGTAGAAAAGCAAGTGTCAACGAAATGAAAGATGCTGCTGATTTATCAGTTGAGATCTTCCCATTAACATCCACCCTCAGCAGTGACATTTCAGCTGAGGCAGTTGAAAAATATTCATTAACATGTCTCTAATGTAATCATCTATAGTTAATAATGAAACTGCACATTACAGCTCCTGATTGGAAAATCCCATTAGAGTCTACATAGAAAACAAATTGGGACATTATCCACAAATTGTCTTGGAGAAAAATGATGGGATTTTTCTCTTCTTTCCCATTTGCAGTTTTTCTCAAAATCTCCTACTGAAGGCTTGGCTGTTCAAGGACTCATTCGATTTGGTCAACAAATAGAAAGGCATAGTCAGGATTTAGCATTAGATGGACAATTCACTTTAGACCCATCCCTGAAGACATTTGACTTCCCAGAATTCCCATCTTCAAATACTCTATCCTGCGTCTGACCACATCTCCATGACCTGTCATGACTCAATTAGAACATGCTTGACTGCCAGTCAATGTGAGGAATTCTCACAGACAGCTAATTTGATATTCCACAAACATAGAAATCAGTTTCCAGAGCCAGAGAGGTTGTTCAGCACAAATTATGACTCAGTATCCTTTAGAAGCTCAGTTGCATATTATTCAATAAAGCCTAACCTTTACAAGGGTTTTTAATAGCAAGAATAATAGCATAACAGTGAAATTTAACATCAATTCAGTGATTTCCTTCCTTCCTGCAGAGGTGGGGAGAATCCCAGAATTCCCAGATTTCCACATTTTTCTCCCTGTGTGCAGGTGACAGATGTTGCTGTCAGTTTTGTGTTGTAAAAGACAAAAACAAAACACTTGCAGTTTTGCCAACATTTCAACCACAAAATCTGGGCCTACAGCTAAAAAATGTGCAAAAATAACGCAAGTAACCTATAACAAATATTCTTAGAGCCCTTATGAACTTTCTTGTGAATTACCTGCAACAATATCCTGGCCTATTCCTGCTTCTTTCTACTATGTTTCCAGGTTACCACCTGCTTGGCTTTGGAGTAGAATGTAATGAAATACAGAAGTCTGTTCTGGCTGCTATAGTCATGTGATTTCTGCCATGAGGCACGCAGCTGGTAGGTCGATGTCCAAACTTTCACTTTGATAAAGTGCTTGTGTTGAACACACTGCTTGAGTTGTGCACTCGAAACACTTAGTCCATAAAGTGGCCCTAATTGGCTAATTGCTGTTGCCAGGAGGATGGTTACATTCAATTAGATCATCAGGAGGTAGGAATGTATGGGAGAGGTGCATGTGGAAATTGATTTGCAAAATGATTGACCGATACACTCCTAGTCCCACTGGGAAGATATCCCCCACTTCTCAGTCAGAACACCATTGGTTCACATCCTACTCCAGTGTGATTTGAGACCATAATCCCGGCTGACACTTCAGTTCAGAACCAGGGAGTTCTGCACTACCAGAGGTGCCATGCCATCTTTTTGATGAAACCTCATATGGAAGCCCCATCTGCCCTCAAGTAAATGTATGAATTATGCTGAAGAAGAACAGGGGAGCTCTGAGAAAAGCATATGAGCCGTCTTTTGTTGGATTTTGTTTTGCTCAAATTGGTCACCCTGTCTCATCTTTACAAAAGAGGTTCAACGGGGTGTAAAGTACTTTGGGAGGCCCTGAGGTCATGAAAAATCATAATTCAACATAAACTGGACCTTTGGAGCCATCAAGTCTCTACAGCTCAGTTTAACACATGGCAGCACATCCAAAAAAGACCATCTTTCCTAAGCAATCACATGTAATGACGTCTTTCCTAGCGCAAAGAACAAAAGTCCAAATCTTACTAAAGCTTCAGAGCAGTGAAATTGTATTTTAGATGCATTCATGTGGCACAGAGAGTTTGCAATTGTGTAACATCTGTGATGTAAACCACATAATGAGATTCAAACAACCAGGGACAGGCAGTCTTACCTGGAGTTCTACTCCATATCCATTGAAGACAGTCACGTTGAATGTACACTGCAGGGAGCCATACGCAGATAATGGAAGAAAATCCGTGGAGTCTATATACCCCTCTGAGTCTGAGAAACTGACACTGCATGGAACTGGAAACAGAAAATTACTTAATAACTGGAAACAAAATTACTTAATAAACATATTTCAAGTCACCTTGTTATAGACCTCTTCATTTCAGAAAGAATTAAAGCATTGCACTGCTTTGTTACCGCGATGAAGTTTATAAGATACATTTGGATCTTTAAATTTCGCATAAATTAAAGGCTGGGAGAGTGTGGCATGTTCTAGTGAGCCCCTCTGAAACCCACCTGACAGTAAGCCTGCATGAATTGCTTATTAGAGTTCAAAGGAAATTTTCGATTGCTGTATTAAGAAAAATAGCACACTATAGATGATACGGCAATCTCTGAGGTTACCATAAATTTAACAGACTATGAGTCTCCCAAAGTCCCAGAAATGTGTCGAAGGTCTGGGGTTTTAAGAGTTGAACTATAAAGTCTCCATTTGGTTCCAAGGTCTTGCTGCAGTTATACACGGCCTTGGTGAGGCCGCACCTTGAGTATTATGCTCAGTTTTGATCTCCTAGTCTGAGAAGGATATTCTTGCTATTGAGGGAGTCCAGTGAAAACTCATCAGACTGATGCCCGGGATGTCAGGATTGACATTTGAAGATAGAGTGGACTAACTGGGCTTGTACTCACTGGAATTTAGAAGAATGAGGGGGGATATCATAGAGACAAAATCTTGATGGGACAGGCGAGATGCGGGAAGAATGTTCTCGATGTTTGGCAAGACCAGAACTAGGGATGACAGTCTAAGAATAAGGGGTAAGCCGTTCAGGGCTGAAATGTCAAAGAATTTCTTCACTCAGAGAATTATGAACCTATGAAATTCTCTACCATGGGAAGCTGTTGGGGCCAGCTCGTTAGATACATTCAAGAGCGAGCTTGTGGCTAAGGGGATTAAGGGATATGGAGAGAAAGTGGGAGTGGGATACTCAGATTGGATGATCAGCCATGATCATAATGAATGGTGGTGCAGGCTTGAAGGACCGAATGGCCTACTCTTACTCCTATTTTCTGTGTTTCTAGGAAAGGAAGTTGGGATCAAGGATAGTGAATTAATATTTCTACCGTGATACATGATTAATGTATTTCAAGCTGCCATGGTGAGGAAGGCTGAGAGGACCATTTTTGAGATCAGGTTACACACTTCCCTAGAAATCAGTAGGTATCAGATAACAGAGTGTCTGGGTAATCAGCAAAGAGAAAATGATGCTTGGCTTTGCAAAGCCGGGCATGTGAGAAAGACTAGGTTTCTTGTTGAAGAATTGTGTCGTGGCTGGAAGAAGAAGCTTCAAGCCAAACTTTATTGCTGGGGGTGGATTGAAGAAAGCCTCTGCAAACTGAGAACTGAAGTGGTCACTCGAGTAGCTAATCTGCCAAAGGGGCATATAGGAGTTGGGACTAACTGTGGCCTGTTGCTAGAAGGACTGTAGTCTAAAGTTTTTGAGAAGATTTGTAGTTCGGGTTGCAGAAGAGGTTGTAGGCATGCTCGCTGAGCCAATGGGTTTGATTGCAGACGTTTCAGGGTGACAAAACATCTGCAAACAAACACAATGGTTCAGTGAGCAAGTCTATAACCCCAAGTCTACAACCACAGTAATGTAATGGTTGTGCAGTGGGCGACAACTAAACAAGGGAATGCCACTTTCTGTAGTTTAAAGTATAAGTTGCCTATGAAAGGAAAATAGTGTTTAATTGGTAGTGTTTTCAGTCATTTGTTGCAGTAAAAATCTTGAAGCGTGAAATCCTGCTAAATCCCCCTTCTCATCTGTTAACAAGAAGATCAGATTTATTTTTAATGATCCAGACCTAATACAGTCCAATATGTTCTGCTGGGGTTAACTTTATATCAAGCATGGAATTTTATGGTAATTGACCTTATCTCAAGTTGCTGGCACTATGTAGTTTTAGCCTTGGCTTGCAGCATCGGCAACTAATGTCAATTATACTTCAGGATAGCATCTTCAATAGCTTAGCTAACTATTCCTACACTGCATCGTATTTCACCAGCCAGTCGAGGTAAGCACAAATTGGGTGCATTATGGTCAACCAGGCTTGATAGAATCATAGAACTCTCATACTGTGGAAGGAGACCAATCAACCCATCAAGTTCACATTGGCCCTCCAAAAAGCATCCTCCCCAGCCCCTGCCCCTAATCATATCCCATAACCCCACATTTCCTATGGTCAATTCACCTCACCTACACATACTTGAACACAATCGAGCATGGCTAACCCACCTAACCTGAACATCTTCAGACTGTGGGAGGAAACCTACACAGACAGTCACCTTGAGGCTGGAATCAAATGCTGCGAGGCAGCAGTGCTAACAACTGAGCCACCCCCAAAGTTCATAGAATCTCTACAGGCCATTCAGCCCAACAAGTCCACACTGCCCTCCAAACAGCATCCCAACCAGACCCATCCCCCTACCCTTTAATCCCTCCATTCCCCATAAGTTACACACCCCTGGACACTATGGGGAATTTAGCATGGCCAATCAACCTAACCTGGATATCTTTGGACTGTGGGAGGTAACCAGACCACCCAGTGGAAATACACACAGACATGGGGAAATCATGCAAACTCCACACAGACAGCTGCCCGTGGATGGAACTGAACCCAGGTCCCTAGTGTTGTGAGGCAGCAGTGCTAACCACTAAGCCACCGTGCTACATTGAGTGTGAGAGGTGGGATGTCATGTTACAGCTGTACAGGACATTGATGAGACCACTTTTGGAATACTGCATTCAATTCTGGTCACCCTTCTATAGGAGGGATGTTATTAAACTTGAGAGGATGCAGAAAAGATTTACAAGCATGTTGCTGGGACTGCAGCGTTTGAGCTGTAGGGAGAGGTTAAATAGGCTGGAACTTTTGTCACTGGAGCATCGGAGACCAAGGGATGACCTTATAATGTTTATAAAATCATGTAGGCCATGGATAGGATGAATAGCCAACATCTTTTTCCCATGGTAGGGAAGTCCAAAACTAGGGGGCATAGGTTTAAGACGGGAGGGGAAAGATATGAAAGGACCTAAGGGGCAGCTTTTACATGCAGAGGATTGTGTGTGTATAGAACGAGCTGCCAGAGGAAGTGGTGAAGGTGGGTACAATTACAACATTTAAAAGGCATCTGGATGGGTATATGAATAGGAAGGGTTTAGAGGGATATGGGCCAAATGCTGGCGAATGGGTCTAGATCAGATTGGGATGTCTGGTCAGAATGGATGAGTTGGACAGAAGGGTCTATTCCTATTCTCTATGACTCTATCACTCAGATACACTAGCAATCATTTTGAAGTCTCTTTGAGAAGAGCTGGAGAGATCTGTCCAGTGTCCTACACTAAACCTATTTTTTTTAAGCAATCTGTTCAAACATGCTATTACATACCTCTGAAGCTGATGGGGCTTTAACCTGGATATTCCGACTGCACCTCAAGAGCCCACAACCCTATTTTAATGTTAAATACTCAACAGGTGAGTGTTGCCAGTTCTAGGAAATAGAACGCTTTTTTAAAAAATAATTTTCTAATCAACCTGATCAGAGATGATATTACATACCTCTGGAGAGGTGGGACTTGCACTCAGATATCTTGGCTTAGAGGCAGAGACCTCACCACTGAGCTGAAAGAACCCTCAAGCCGAAAGTTGTTTTATACCCGGAAGTGCTCTTATACACAGCTGAGTGTTTTTTTTTACCTGCATCACCAGATCACTCAAGGCATATTTCCATCTATTAACCACTACCAGTCAATGACCCGTGTTCTCCAATTTACACACAAAGTTCAATAAAGGCAGTGCAGACCAACAAGCCTACTTCATTCATCAATGAACATCGTGAGGATCAGGTGATTTGAGCATTAGTCTTATTGCTGTTAGCGGGATCTTGCTGTGCTCAAATTAGGCCCTGCATTTCCTGCATTACAACGGTGATTTCTCTTCAAAAATCTGTGACTGCCTGTCAAGTGCTTCGGAACACCTTGGCGTCATGATGGGCGCTATGTAGATGCAAAATCTCCTTTTTCACACAAGTGATGAGGCACGCAGCCTGAATTTGATTTATTTCATTGGGGAGAGGGAGACAGTGAACTGCCCACTGAGCTGCCAAATGTTGAATTTGTCAATAACGTCTGAGGATCAAATCCACGATTCCCTGACCTCAAGGTTTGGGTTCTTGTTGCCCAAGCAAAAACTGAAATTGAGCTCAAACGTGAAAAATCTACCTCAGGGTTTCAATTGGAGCACTCCCAATGCTTCACCTGTAGTCAGTGGGTGGCTGTCAACTGTCAACTCTCATTCCCCCCTACTGCCTCTCTCACCCCTGGGCATACCTTGGCCTCTCAATACCCGATGAGCTACTGTAGGGCTATGACAGGCACCAACAGCTCATTATACGTCCCAACCCAGCTCATCCAATCTATCTAACCTGATTTGACTGCTCATGTCTTTAGGTGGAAGCAACTGGGCCTGAGGTATCTCCTGGACCCCTATGATCAAAATCACAAGGATCATGTCATGTCGATGTGGCATGCAAGATCCGTCACATAAGGTGGGCCTTTCTTTGTCTCTTTGAGCTGGATCCAAGCCAGGGCCCCACATACCAACTTCTTCTCCATTCTTCAATCTTCCATTCCAAAGCCAAATCCCAGGGGATACTAATGCCTTTATATTTATATAGGCTGCTCTACATATCTCTCTCTAAACCTCGCCACCTTTGTCTCTCGCTTTAAAAAATTCCTTGAAACAAATAGCATTCGTCAGACTTTCGATGACCTTTTCTAATACCTTTTTATATAACCGCTGTGACATTTTCTTTGATAAATGTTCCTGTGAATGCCACACATCAGAGGTTTAACGTTCATTAGGCAGACAACAGGTATACATGTTCTGAGTCAAAGTTTAATTCCAATTTACACAACCCCTAAGTTTCCAATATGTGAATTATTTGTTGGTAATTTAAATAGCCAGTTCTCAACCAATTATCCCTTCATTAACGTATAACCATCATCTGCTCCTTAGGCATTGTAGGCATGGTTACCAGATTTTACAGGATGAGAACAGAGAAGCAGTTTGCGTTATTCTACTATGTGAAAGGTGCTAGCTAAAGGCAGGTTGTTGCTGGAAATACCTGCTGTCTGTAGAGTGGTGATGACGGTAGTTGTTACGATGGTAGTGGTAGTTGTGTCTCTGCTTTCTTGTGTCACTGCTGCCAGACTGCCCAGTTCAGAATCCTTCCGGGAATGGTCTGTACCTGTTGTTGGGGTCTGACGGGCAACAGGGGGGACGACTGTCTGATCTGGTGAGCGGTCCTTGCTGGAGCTGGGCATTGCCTCCAAACTGGGACGGACGCTCTCAAGGTCGGGCGGATCTGTGACATGGGCCCCCAACTGAATAGGCGGCCACGGAGTGGTACCATCACGAGTGGGGCTCGGCGATTTAGTGTGCCTGCCTAGACTGGCAGGCGGAGCTTCCGATCTGATGCTCGACGGATCTTCAGGAACTCCTGGCTTCTCTGTCACCAACTCGGGGACGGAGGATGGAGAGTGCGAGGTTGAGTAAGAAGGGACGGCCCTTGATGATGGTGGGGCTGCGGTCACCGGAGGTGAGTCGAGTATCCCAGTTGGCACTCCTTTGGCACTCAGGCGTCTGCGTAGGGCCTCCACCTGCCTGAGAGAAGGAAGCTGGCGCCTTTGTGGGGGAGGCGGGATGGTTATTCCGGTGGGATTGGAAGAGGGCAGTAGCAGTGCCCCTTGGCGCAGCAGGATGTCCTCCTTCTGCATGACTGCATTGACCAAGTTGGTCTGGGTGTGGCCGGTGCCCAGCGATTTAGTGGGCTCTTGCTCTCCGTCACTTGCGTCAATGCCTTGAACTGTTTGACCTCTCTCCAGCTGGGGGGATGCGATTGTGGCACCGATGCCTTCTTGCGGAACAGCATCTGAGACAAAAAGAGAAGGAGAACTGCATTCAAAATGAAGCAAACAACTTTTCAAGTAGAGTTGCTGACAGAAAGTCCAAAAAATGTTTGTCACATGAACTCTCATCTGTAAAAGCCCCCAACCAGTAGAAAAACCTTGACCCTACTTTACAATAAGGTGCCATTTTTCAATAATTGCAAGTAGAAAAGTACAAAAATTGACAGAAATCTTTAATTTTTTTAGCGCCACTCTCCTTCCCCAATGTTTTCTCTCCTTTTATTTCTATTTGCTCATGGGCAGCATGGTGGCTCAGTGGTTAGCACTGCCCCCTCATGCAGCCAGGGACCTGGGTTCAATTCTAGCCTCTGTGTGGAGTTTACATGTTCTCCCCACATCTTGTAAGTTTCCTCCCACAGTCCAAGGATGTGCAGGTTAGGTGGATGAGCCATTGTAAATGCAGGGCTCTGGGGATAGGGTGTGGGGGGATGGGTCTGGGTGGAGGGTTGGTGCAGATTCAGTGGGCCAAATAGCCTGTTTCCTCACTGCAGTGAGTCTGCAGATGTGAGTGTTGATAGCATTTGGTGCTCACCCCTAACTCCAGGTAAATATCAACCACAATGCTGTGGGTCTGGAGTCACTTGTAGGCCTAACTGGGTAAGGACAGCAGACTTCCTTCTCAAAAGAGCATCAGTGAATTAAATAGGTTTTTAAACAATGATCAACACTAGGCTAAGCCTTTAAAGTTCAGATTTTTATTGAAATCAAATTTCACCGTCTGTTATGACAGGATGCAATCTCACTTCTGCAGAACATTGGCTTGGAGAGGGTCCGTGGTACTAGCCCAGCAACATTACACTACACCACCAACATCCCTGCTTAAGGGTAAGTCAAGGACATGAAACTTAAGTTTTTGGAGGCACCAGGCCATCCCTGGAGAATTGGCAACAGAAAAGCATTGTATGAGCAAGACACCCGTAAAAGGAAGCAACAGATGGGAAGAATACAGAATATAACATTCTGATGCTTTTTTCCAGTCACCTATACATTGTCATTACATTTATTCCATAGTTATTGGTGGATCCCCCAGTACAAGGCCATATGCTCCATGTCATCAGTAATATTTTGAACCTCATAGAACTGTCCAATGAGTTGTGATTCTGGGTTTAGGTTCCACCTCCTTTGAATTGAACACCAATGCCAAGGCTGTGGCTCCAGTGCAGTACTGAGGGAGGTGATGTATTTGGACAAGATGCTAAAGGTAGGTCCTGCCAGGCCTCTTAGTTGGATGCAAAAGATCTCAGGGTTCCTTATTGTCCTGGCCAAGATCTGTCCCTCAAACCACATCACAAATGGCAGATGTTTATTGTCATATTGCTGTTTGTTGGAGCTGGCTGTGTGTAAATTGGCTGCTGTGTTTCCGACAGTGACTACATTTCAATAATACTTTAATGGTTGTAAAATACTTTGAGACATAGGGTGGCACAGTGGCTCAGTGGTTAGCACTGCTGCCTCACAGCACCAGAGACCTGGGTTGGATTCCACCCTTGGGTGACTGCCTGTGTGGAGTTTGCTCATTCTTCCCTGTGTCTGTGTGGGTTTGCTCTGGTTTCCTCCCACAGTCCAAAGATGTGCAGGATAGGTAGATTGGCCATGCTAAAGTGCCCAGGGATGTTTAGGTTAGGTGGGTTAGACATGAAAAATTAGGGGAATTGGTCTGGGTGGGATGCTCTTCAGAGGGGTGGTGTGGACTTGTTGGGCCAAATGGTCTATTTCCACACTGTAGGGATTAAAAGTAGAAAATTTTTAAAAATTGTGAAAGGTGTTTCATCTCCTCATTTCTTTCGTAAATTTATTGAAGAACATGGTAATAATGGGATGTGTAAAGGAGTCACCCTGACTCAGTAATAATGCAGCTGAAGATTTCAGTGGTTAATAGACTGACTTCAGATGTGTATAAACTATAAGTTGAGAATGGATGTCTTTAATCAGTGTAGCATTTGAATAAATCATTATCATGTTCTGTTGAATGTGATAATTGGTATCCTGACTGCAGTGGCACGTTGAAAGTGATCCAAACCACCTTTAACAAGCAGTAGTGGGTCGACACAGAGACTTAGATTTCACTGTCAAGCACACTCAAGTACATAAGAACAGCTGTACTGTGAAAAGTGTACACTGTCACCACACACGGCCCCATCTTAGGTACTAAGGTACCTAAGTACAAAAAACTTTGGTACAAGTAGTAAAAGAAACAAAGTTAAAGAAAAAGGTAAGCAAGTTAAAAAAAAAGAAATAAGGTAATAGTTAACATTAAAACCCTTAATATAAACTGGAAAAATAAAGTAATGGCCTTGGGCTGTGACCACTATAATTTAAAGTCAATTGCAGATATTTAAACAGACTTGAACAATGTGCAAGGAGAGGTAGTAGCCAATGAAACATAAAAGATGAAGAAAGGCAAAATTAAATAAGAAAAGAATTCCCATTTAGCAAAAGAAACTTCAATATTAATGTGGAATTCAAACTCTTTTTCAGTCACTGGAACTGTAACAGCTGCCTTTCTTGTCTTTGAAATGAAACAATCAACTAAAGAATCAAATAAGCTTTTCGCTATTGAAATTGACACTGGCTGAGTTTTGCCCAATTTTTCTTTCATTCAATGGTGTAATTCACTTCCACACAAATAATTTGCTGTTAAACTTTCATTCTCCCAGTGAGAAAACAGGTCAGGGGCTGAGATTAATTTCTAGATTTGATTTCTTTTTTCTTACATTTAAGTTTAAATTTCGATCTGTGAGAGGGATTGGGACTGAGTTTGCACGGAAGTATTTCCTCATAATGTAGTGGGGTGGGGAGGGTGAGGATGGGACTGGGGGAATTGTTGGGTGCATGGGGGAAAGTGAGGTGCACCTATTACAGCTGATCCAATTGACAAATCAAAATCTTTCAATGCAACTACGTTGAGCTTCTATTTTAAAATGCAGTAATTTTCTTGAACTACAAGCATTACTTTCACCCTTTTTTTGCAAAAGATTGTCAAAAATTCAAAGCTTTTTCTAGGCTTAAAGTTTAGCCTTAAAGTTCCTTAGCCTACATTGACTTACCCACACACACAAACACATACACGTACGCACACTCCTACCCTTGTATAGACTTGCTTAGACTTCCAACTAAGACTATTTAAAGCATCGTGCAAAAAGTAACTTGGATTTTTAATGCAGCAAGATATATGTTGCTGAATAAAGACATGTTGCTAAAACTTTTTGCCTTGTACTCACCAGGACAATTTGCAAGAAATACTAATGCATAGAGGAAATATGTTTGATACAGAATGAGAAGACAGTACTGATTGATTGACAAGTGTACCTTGATTGGTAGAGGCATTGCAATGAAGAATACAGCAGTTACTGATGCCTGACAGTTAACTGTCAAGTTTTGTTTAAACTTAAACCAGGCACATTGATTCTGATAGGTCAAGGCCTTTCTCTGAGGAATGAACCATGGAATGGCTGCCCCTTATTTTGTGACATTGAAATAGGCAAAGAAGGTAAAATGAAAAGCTGCGACAAAATGTTTCTTTTTCCAGCAATACTCAAATTCTAAAGTATCAAATGTCCAAAGATCCTTCACAGGAGTGTATTAAACAAAATTTGACACCAAATCACGCGTGGAGGTATTAGTACAGATAGTCATCTATTTGGACAGAAGTGGGTTCTAAACAGCTTCTTGAAAGAGAAGAGATAGGTAGAGAGCTTGAGAGAATAAGGGAGAAAAAGTCAGAGCTTAAGAATAAGGTAACTGGAAGCACAGAGCCCACTGGTGAAGTGATGAGATTTAGGGAAGTATAAAAGGCCAGAGTTAGAGGGGTGAAAATCTTGCAGGATTATAATACTGGAAATGTCACAGAGATAGCTGGGGGAAGAGGGAGGCTGGCAAAGTCATGGAAGAATTTCGTGACATGTGCTTAAAATATTGAAGTCATGACATTGTTGGACTGCAAGCACAGGCCATTGCACTAACATTCATTTATCAACACATGTTGGTGCCAGTTGTTACATCCAGTTTGAAAGAGGGGTAATAAACACCCCTCTTCCTGAAACTACATCTCAGTCGGTTGCAAACAAATATTTTTCCTTCCTTTTAAGCACGTAGCTATCACATTTCAATTAAACTTAATTAACCAAATCAAAATTGAAGGGGAGCCAAATCCAAGGTTACCTTGAGTGAAAAGAATTTTTATTACCAAGTAAAACTGACAAAAATAAGGAAACACAACAGCTGACACATACACACATGCAAGATGAAGTAGGAAGGAGAGAAAGTTTTGCGTCCTTGAGCTATGAGAGTGAAATTTGAGGCCCAATGTTTTAACCATTGTCTTGTTTCCTCAGGAGTGGTGAGGCTCATGGATAACTTGATTGCTCAGTTAAACTCCCCTTTATCCAAGTTGCTTTTTCAATGGGCACCGGCTTTAGAGATGGAAACTGTGAGAGAGAGAAAGAGAGAGAGAGAGATAGGCAGAGAGACAGTGTGTTCCCCCTATTTCTTACAAGTCCAGCTCTTTGTTGCCCAGGAACAGCTGTTGATATAGGCCCATTTGTATATTCCTGAGTTGCTCATTGTCTTTCCAAGCTGATTTATCCATGGACAATGAGATAACAAGGTATAGAGCTGGATGAACTCAGCAGGCCAAGCAGCATCAGGAAAGGAAAGCTGATGTTTCGGGTCTGGGCCCTTCTTCAGAAGTGGAGGGGGGGAAGGGGATTCTGAAATAAATAGAGAGAGGGGGAGGTGATTATGATAGGTGGATAAAGGAGCAGATAGGTGGAGAGGAGATGGACAGATCAAGGAGGCGGGGATGGGGCCAGTAAAGGTGAGTGTAGGTAGGGAGTTATGATGGGGGTTGGTCAGTCAAGGGAAGACGGACAGGTCAAGGAGGCGTGGACGAGCTGGGTTGGTTTTGGGATGAGGTTGGGGGTGGGGAGATGAGAAGTTCACATTGAGACCATTGGGCTGCAGGGTTCCCAAGCGAAATATGAGGTGCTGTTCCTGAAACCTTCGGGTGGCATCATTGTGGCACTGGAGGAGGCCCAGGATGGATGTGTCATCCAAGGAGTGGGAGGGGGAGTTGAAGTGGTTCACGACTGGAAGGTGCAGTTGTTTGTCATGAACTGAGCATAGGTATTCCACAAAGTGGTCCATGGACAACCTTTCTTTGTAATACATAGCTTTCAAAGAGGTATGAACCAAGCAGGAGATACCAAAGTTGAGTGTCAGCGCTTTTGTGCAAAATGCTAATTTAGGCTAAGGCTGATTCCTTTATACTTAATAGTTTCAGCAGCTTGGCTCGACCTAGTCAGGTGATCACAGCAGCCATTTCACTATGTATCCTTTAAAAAACATTTTTAGTTCATAAAAGTCCCATTTAATAGAATCAGACAATGGAAGTCAAATATTAAGAAGATTGAGAAGGCATTTATCATGCTTGCCTTCATTGTCAGACCTTTGAGTACAGCAGTTAAGAAGTCAAAGTAAGGTTGTACAGGATGTTAGTGAGGCCTCTTCTGGAGTACTGTGTCCAGTTCTGGTCTGCCTGTTGAGGGAAGGATATTATTAAGCTGGAGAGGGTTCAGAAGAGGTTTACCAGCGTGTTGGCTGGAATGGAAGGTTTGAGTTATAAGGAGAGACTGAACAGGCAGGGTCTTTTTCACTGAAGTGTAGGAGTTTGACAGGTGACTTTACAGAGGTTTATAAAATACTGAGGGTATAGATTAGGTGAATGACAGGTGTCTTTTCCCTAGGGGGGGATTTCAAGACCAGGGGGCCTATTTTTAAGGTGAGAGAA
>JAHRHZ010000098.1:33147323-33173317 GCA_024137785.1 Ginglymostoma cirratum | reverse complement strand
GGGACGGACAGGTCAAGGGGGCGGGATGATGTTAGTAGATAGGAGATGGGGGTGTGGCTTGGGGTGAGAGGAAAAACAGGTTAGGGAGGTGGAGATGAGCTGGGCTGGTTTTGGGATGCGGTTGGGGGAGGGGAGATTTTGAAACTTGTGAAATCCACATTGATGTCATTGGGCTGCAGGGTTCCCAGGCTGAATATGATTTGCTGTTCCTGCAGCCTTCGGGTGGCATCACTGTGGCATTGCAGGAGGCCAAAGATGGCTTCCTCTACATCGGGGAAACCAAGCGGAGTCTTGGGGACCGCTTTGCAGAACACCTGCGCTCAGTTTGCAACAAACAACTGCACCTCCCAGTCGCGAAAAAACCTCCTGCAAACCACCTTGTTATTAAGGAGGTGAACATCCGTTGCCTTTGTGGTTTGGGGAGCAATCTCTTTGTGGGTCAGGCCAAAAAAAAACAAAAAAAACCTTAGAAATCAGAATGTGGCTTCCGGAACAAAGGCACTTGTGATGAAGAGATAACAAGGTTTGGGGCTGGATGAACACAGCAGGCCGAGCAGCATCATAGGAGCAGGAAAGCTTGACGTTTCGGGCCTAGACTCTTCATCAGAAATGGGTGAGGGGAAGAGGATTCTGAAATAAATAGGGAGAGAGGGGGAGGCGGATAGAAGATGGGTAGAGGAGAGGATAGGTGGAGAGGAGACAGACAAGTCGAAGAGGCTGGGATGGAGCCAGTAAAGGTGAGTGTAGGTGGGGGGGGTAGGGAGGAGATAGGTCAGTCCAGGGAGGACGGACAGGTCAAGGGGGCAGGATGAGGTCAGTAGATAGGAGATGGGGGTGGGGCTTGAGGTGGGAGGAGGGGATAAGTGAGAGGAAGGACAGGTTAGGGAGGCGGAGATGAGCTGGGCTGGTTTTGGGATGCGGTTGGGGGAGGGGAGATTTTGAAGCTTGTGAAATCCACATTGATACCATTGGGCTGCAGGGTTCCCAGGCTGAATATGATTTGCTGTTCCTGCAGCCTTATTCATTTATTCACCAAGCAGGACAAACCATTCTCCTGACATCGGGCAGCATTTGTAAGGAGAAAGGCTATTTATTCCCGAAGTATTTTATGGCCAGTTGTGTGATTTTTTTCTGTTATCTTAGATATCCGTGGTGATGAAAAGCCAAGTTGAACCACAATCTTATTTATGTACCATGCATCGGTCGTGTCATATGATAAAACAAAAAAAAACACTTGGGCCATTCATCAAAGTGTCCTGTTTCATGTGAATGAATCTAGTATAAGCAATGTGCTCCATCAGTGACAGTGACAGAGGACAATGTGTATTCAGCATCATGATTGAATGATGTACGATAAATAGTTCTATCAAAGTGAATATTATAGATTCACTGTGCCAAAACTTAGAAACAAAACAAAATTATACTTACCAACTCACCTCTCAGCATCACAGAAGACTGATTCCTCTCCCCTTTAATATCCTGCTCCTGTATCAAATTTCTAGCTGAACTAAGTGATTTTTACTCTGTGCTGGACTGCATTATGAGACTAGTAACTTTCTCTAAATGAAAGAAGAAATCCAAAATCCTGGTTAGTTACTGAAAGAATGAAGCCGCAATGTTCCACAGTTGAAAACAAGATGCTTTCTTCCCCCAGACAAGAGTCAAATTAAGCAAATGCTAAACATACCTTGGTTTTTTTTGTGCATGTTCATGGGATGTGAGCATCATTGGCTAGGCCAGAATCTATTCCCCATCCAAACTGCCCTAGCATCAACATATAGAGGGATCTAGACATTCAGGTCCACAGTTCCCTGAAAGTGGCAACACAAGTCAATAATATAGTCAATAAGGTGTATGGCATGCTTGCCTTCATCAGTCAGGGCATGGAGTATAAAAATTGACCAGTCACATTGCAGCTGTATACAACTTTAATTCGGCCACATTTGGAATATTGTGAACAGCTCTGGCCATCACACTACAAGAACGATGTGGAGGCTTTGGAGAAGGTACAGAAATAGTTGTTGCCTGGTTTGGAGGTTATTAGCTGTAAGGAGAGACTGGGCGAACTTGGTTTGTTTTCACTTCAATGTCGAAGAATGAGGGGCAACCTGATAGAATTTTACAAAATTATGAGCAGCATGGATAGAACGGATAGCTGGAGTCATAGAGTCATGGTCATAGAGTCATACAGCATGGAAACAGATCCTTTGGTCCAACCAGACCACGCTGACCATGACCCCAAACTAAACTAGCCCTACCTGCCTGCATTTGGCCTATATCTCTCCAAACATTTCTTTTTCATGTACATATCTAAATGGCTTTTAAACATTTCAACTGTACCCATATCCATCACTTCCTCTGAAAGTTCATTCTACACATGAACAGCTCTCTGTATAAAAAAATTGTCCCTTCTGCCTTTTTAAAATTTTTCTCCTCTCACTTTAAAAATATGCCCCCAAGTCTTGAAATACCCCACCCTAGGGAAAAGACATCTGCTAATCACCTTATCTATACCTCTCATGAACTTATAAACCTCTGTAAGGTCACCACTGAACCTCCTACACTCCAGAGAGAAGAGTCCCAGCCTATCCAACCTCTCCCTTTAACTTGAACCTTCCGTTCCTGTCAAGATCCTGGTAAATCTCTTCTGAACCCTCTCCAGCTTAATAATATTAATTTTATAATTTTATAATTAATCTAATATTAATTAGTAGTGTAACAGTATCCTTTTACCCAAGGTAGAAATGTCAATTACTAGGGGACATAAGTCTGATGGAGATGTGAGAGGCAAGTGAGAGGATCTGGTGGAGGCAGATACAATAGCAATTTTTAAGAGGCGTCTTGACAGATATATGAATAGACAGGGAATAAAGGGATATGGACTGCATAGAGGCAAAAGAGTTTTAGTTTAGAAAAGCGCAGACATGGTAGGCCAAACAGCCTATTCCTGCAAGGCTCTTTGCTCTTTGAGATGGTAATGGTGATGTGCTTGTAGTTTTCTTGTTAGCCCATATATCATATGCCATAGAGAATTAGGATTTAAATTGAGTCAGATGCCTGGAAGTTTATTAACAACTAATTATGTTCACTGATATGATATCCTAGACTCTCGTATACATTCTGTGTTATATGCTTACCTAGAATACAATGATATTAAATATGACGAGATGACTAGCTGTCTACCGCCTACTGATTCACGGAACCAAGAATAGAGTAGAGACCTCTTATAACAGACAATCACATGTCATGATTTTGCCTAGTTGTCTAAAAGGTATAGTACAATTCTGAGATCTGTGCAATACTACCAAAAGTAGCGAAATGTCTTCTTGAACCTCTGCAGTCCTTGGTGTGTGGGTGCACTGACAGGAAGGAATTTCCAGAATTCAGACCCAGTGATAGTGAAGGAATGATAATATACATCCAAGAGAAGACGGTGTTGCCTTGAAGGGGAGCTTGTAAGAGTTTTTTTTCCCATGCAGTTGCTGTCCTTCTCCTTCCAAGTCATGAGGTAGCAGGTTTGGAGGGTGCTATCTGGGAGACTGGCTAAGTAGCTGCAGTGTATCTTCTAGATGCTACACACTACCAACCATCTAAATTCTAAAACCCATAATCAGCATCAGTTTAATGTGAATTAGTAGGAAAGGAGCAATAGATTCTAGATGATTAATTGCACATTAATTGCCAAATATATCTGAAACAGCATATTTATCATTTACTCAGTCACAAAGTCCTAAAACTTTGTCTTACGAAGAATTTCAACTCCGCCTCCTCTGGAATTTAGTCTGGTTTAGCTGACAGCAATGCACAATCAGCCTGAGTTCCACAGGCACTATTTTAACCAAAATGACATGCAAGCCTCCCCAACTCTGTCTAGTTGGCATAAATCTACAAATGGTAACTTTAAATAACGAAAGCAGACGCAGTAACTGTATATTTGCGTATTCTCAGTTTCTGGACTGAGCCTCTGTCTCCTTCAGCCTGCCAAAAGTGCACCAACTTCATCAGCATTGGAGTTCTGATGAGTCTATGTCCTTTCATATACTTTAATTTTTTTTATTCATTCATGGGATGTGGGTGCCATGGGCAGGCCATCATTCATTACCCATCTATCCCTATTTGCCCAAGAGGGCGATTAAGTGTCAACCACATTGCTGTGGGTCTGGAGTCACATGTAGGCCAGACCAGGTAAGAATGGCAGTTTCCTTCCATAAAGGACCTTGTTGTGAACCAGATGGGTTTTTCCAACAATCAACGATGGTTTCACGGTCTTCATTAGACTTCTAATTTGAGATATTTACTGAATTCAAATTCCACCATCTGCCATGGAAGGTTTCCTTTCCAAGCTCTCATTTCTCGTTCAAGGGTCGTCTTAGTATTGTAACACCTCTGATCTCAAACAAACTTTGTATGGTTATTGGAGGAGGCTTCTAAATAAATTAATGTCAGGTATAAAGTCACCATAGTGTTGCCGTGCCATAAGGCAGCCGTCTCATTAGAGAGAGATCAACCACACCTCAAGTGTTGAGAAAAAGAATCTTTCATGGTAACCTCAACCAGTGCAGGAATTGAACCCACACTGCACCACTCTGCATCAAAAACCAGCTGTCCAGCCAACTGAACTTTCAGGTACAGAGGAAAATGAAACAAGTGTGTAGCAGCAATTATATTATTGACACAGCTCATTCTGTTAATAGCCTGTCTCATCCAGAGACCAAACGCCTACCTATCCCCGTAAACCCGCATTTATCATGGCTAACCCACCTAGCCTACACATCCCTGAACACTATGGGACAACCTAGCGTGGTCAATCCACGCTAACCTACACATCTTTAGACTGTGGGAGGAAGCCGGAGCACCCAGTGCAAACCCACTAACCCAC
Organism: Ginglymostoma cirratum; assembly: GCA_024137785.1. Lineage (NCBI taxonomy): Eukaryota > Metazoa > Chordata > Chondrichthyes > Orectolobiformes > Ginglymostomatidae > Ginglymostoma > Ginglymostoma cirratum. Next base: position 33,168,438 of record JAHRHZ010000098.1, on the reverse strand, counting down.
AATAATACAATAAACTATTTATTCCCTCGCATTTATCTAACATTTTAATAAATTTTCATCCATTGAGGTGATTTATTCATACTGCTGTTTGCTGATAGAAACACACAGAGAATAACACCAGATAAGATGACTGCTCCAATGTCATCCCATAATGGCTGTTTTGAAAAGAATACTTGAGCCTGCTCTCAGCTCTAATTGTTGTTCTGTATACATTTCCTTGTCTCCACGTAACCTTCTCTCTGTGAAAAAGCCTAAAGGTGCATGCATCACAATGCAACCGACACCTTTTTCTGACAATTGGAAAATCTTCCTTGGCCTCAAACCAGGGATTATTATTAACTTCTCACCATAGCAAGCCCTCTGTTGTTAGTGTTGGTCTCAACTCAGTGAATAGCACTCTCACCTCTAAATCAGACGGTTGTTAATTCAAATACCATTCCAGGGAATACAGCCTATGATTTAGATTGGTGTCCTAGCAAATAGTTATTTGTCAATTAGGATCACAATAACAGATAATCCAATTATTATCCAACTTCCATTTGTGGGATCTTGCTGTTTACAAACTGGCTGCTGCTTTTCCAACATTACTCATTTGCTACTGTAATAATAGGTTAAGAAAGAGAGGGTACAAGAAAGTTTTGTATTTATGTAGCACCTTTCACAATAACCAGACATTTCAAAGTGCTTTATTGCTGAAGAACTACTTCTGAAGTATTGTCACGAATTGGAAACACAACAGTAAATCCACACATGGCTTGTAGTCACGCAAGCTCCCACAAACAGCAATGTGATAATGAGTAGATCATGTACATTTGCCTTACCAATTGAGGGATAATTATTGGTCAGAACCCTGCCCTTCACAGGAATAGTGCCACAGGATCTCTTACCTCTACTCAAGCAGGGAGATGAAATTTTGATATAACATCTCATTTAAACGCCAACACCCTCTGACAATGCTGCACTTCCTCAGTAATACGCTGGAGAGTCAGCCTTGATTTTAGCACATTCATCCTGGACTGGGACTTGACCTTGGAACTTTGTAATTGGACGCTGGATTTAATGGAGGGTTGGAGGATGGGTGCAGGTGTGGACTGCTTTGTCTCCCTGCAATGAAGGTTGACAGGCAGCCAATGCACTTGAAGGTGAAGCCCAATTTACAGCCACAACAGGCTGCTATGAGGCTAACCCAGGTGAAAGTGGGACACCTACCTCCAAGGGGGAACAATGTTGTACCATCAAGAGCTGCCATCCAGACAACAGTCCTGACAGAGCCAGGGCTGGAATCTCTGGAGTGAGATTTGAACTCACAATCTTCAAACCTAGCAGCAAACCAGCTACCCACTTCGCAACAGCTGAACCCATATTTAGTGCAGAGGCGTGATTATGGTATGGTTGTAGGGCTGGAGCAGTTTACATAGAAAAGGAGAGGAAAGGCTTCAGAGGTTGTTCAGACAAGAACCAGTTAAGAAGATTCTGAACAGCCAGTAAAGATTTTTGCTGCTGAAATGTGGCCAACATTGAAGTCATTGCTGCTGTGAAAGGGTCATATTCAGTTCCAATTGGTTGACAGATGCGGAGACAGGACACACTGAGAGTCTGTTCACATCATAGTTGATTGCCACTTTATGTATGGCCATCTTGTTACTATTGATATCACCATAGCCTAATCGTACTTTGCAAATGCAAAGATTGATAAGGCAACAAATAGGATGACATTAACAATGGAAATCTACGTACAATTACCAATGTAGCATCTAGAAAAATAGACCAGAATACAAATTCTATGTAAAGACACAGCGTTGCCAATTCCATCACTTGCATGATAATTATTAGGACTCTAAAATCAAGAACACACTAACAAAAACTCACCACTTTTCCACCCCTCTTCCTTCCCCTGCAAAACAGTCCTTAAAACTCAGTTAACCAACTGTGTATTTTATTCTAATATCTCAGCATATGTCTCCCTGACAAATTTTGTCAGCTTGACCTCCAGAGTAAATCATATTGGGGGACCATACCAATCACTGGTATGTCTGGTATACCGCAATCTGGGACTTTACATGTTATAAATTACTCCTGGCTCAGGTACGCTATGTATCATGGTGAAGATATATTAGTAGGGGGAATATAATTTCACCTAGAAGATAAGCAATCACCCTGACAGGGAAGAAATGAATATGAGTGACAGAACATGCACAAGAAAAGAAATCATTTTCTGGACCAAGCAGTTCATCTCTGACAACTTAGAGATGCTTGGGCTGACAGGTTAGCTGTGCATGAAGACCAGGCATGTTTTCATCTCTGACCTGAGCTGAGTGATCTGATCTTAGAGCTTGGAGTGCCACAGCAAGCCTCGTTGCCTTTGTGTGATGGTTGGGAAAAGTAACTGGGATTTCTGTCAACTCATTCAGTGAGCTCTATTCTGCAAGATTTTCTCTTTAACCTCAAGCCAACCAGGATACAAATCTGCATTGCATTATGGTTCCAATATCTTTATACTTATCTGTCCTTTTCTTTGTGACTTTTGTTTGATTTGTTTGTTATTATTTGAAAGCCACTTCATCCTCACAGCATCCTAATTTAATTGTACATTGAGTTCTTTCACTCACACATTATACCCTTGTGATTAGCTGAATGTCAGACATTAATATTGGTGACATGTTTAGGTGAGTGCTTAAAGTGATTGGATAGTATTTGATAAATAATCCAGAGTATGAATAATTACTCTGACAATCTATTTACCATTATCATTTGGGCTCACAATGTACAAACATTTACATACTGGAAGCTACAATTATTAATACATAAGGCCCAATTGTTCACAGGCAGAAAGAACATGTAAGCTCACATGCCTGCTTCCACTCAACAAAACAGATGGCAACCATTGCCTAGTTCATTTCTCAGGATGCTGCCTTGATTAATCAAAGTCAATTTGTCTGGCTTAACATTTTTTTAAAAAGTTGGGCAATCAACTGTCAGTCATCATCAACTGGTGCATTATTCATGGGCAACACCTCTATCAATCAGAGTTCACTTGCCAATAAATCAACATTCTCTTCTTGTGCATTATAAATGTAGTTTTCCCTTTACATTGGTATTTTTATGATTTGGCCTGATGGATGAAAGATTAAGAACTTTGGCAAAATTTTGTCTTTTTTCAACAATGCACAAAGGCTTAAAGTTTTTAGTGATTAGTTGAACCCAAGTATTAATTAATTTGATGGGACCTCTGTTGTATAAGGATATAAGGGTCTGAGAGGGTTAGCACTGAGGACATTGTCCAATACGATGAAGTCGTATAGACTTGGGATAGCAGCTTCAGGCGCCTAAGGCCTTACATTGAGGCCTCCCTCATATTCTCAGTAACAATGCCTAACGTATGTAACAATGTAATGTGTACAGTTTTCATCATGTAATGAACCACATCATGGTTAAGACAAAAGCCTCTTCTCATTTGACTACCAAGTGGCATTCTCCATTATCTGAGACCAACATTCCTTCTATTATTTCCTGCCACTGTATGGATCTTCGAGGTCCATGTGTGGTATCTGGGAGCTGAATCTCAGTGCGTGTCGAATGGCATGCGTGCCCTCTCTGAGCAGCTCTTAAAGGGAAGATTGTCAAAAAGGCCCCGTAGATCCCCTTCAGGAAAGAAAGTGATGGCAGTAAATCTATCTTACATCAAGGTGAGCTTTGGCAATGATCCATCATACAACTACTTTCACCAAAAGAAGAAGGAGTATGACTAAAATGTGTTAGGTTTTCAATAATAATCACATATATCTCCAGGCAATCCTACTGCACAGAAGAGAAAACTAACAATGTTGGCACAGTCAATTCCAAAAGAACATGATCAACAGTTCAACTGAGAAAGAATCAGAAAGAAATGTTGCGTTTCTTCGCATGTTTAATGTGTTGTCTGCCTCTTGATTCAATCGTAGGTTTGGTCAAAAAAGAGGAACTCTCTAGCCTCATTGAAAAGGATGCCATTAATTTACTGTAAGAAATCCAAAATGTTTATAGGAAAACGAGCAATTCAAATTAAGACGTAATTCCTGGGAGTGATGATGAACTGTTCCTCTGTCAGAAGGAACCAATTGTACCAGTGAGTACCTTGCATTCCGTCTCCAGGGACACACAAACACGGACATAGACGTGGAAGATTGGTAGGTAGTCAGGCTAAAAAAAACCCTGGATCGCTTGCTGCCTGTTAATTGCTGCTTACCAGCTTGGTCAGGTCCAGGAGCAGTCAGGCCAGAAGGAGATTTGGTATTTGACAGCTGAATGTTTGTTTCCCTTTCTGATTTCCTGCCCATTCAAAGTCAAATCCAGTATTTAAACCTTGTGTCCATGAAATCCGATGGAAGAAATCAATATTGCAACTGCCTCACAAAATAAAATGTCTGGTGGTCAATGGTTCAATTGTTTGGTGTTGGATTTTGTGAATTTGTTTACTATTAATGCTCACTGCGCTTGATTGACTAAGCCTGCATGTGGAGTCGATAAAAGAGTGAAACAAATTGCAGTAGGAGGTGGGGGTCAGAGCTGAGGCATGGAGTAGATATTCTATGGCACTAAATACAGCCTGTTATGCATATAGAAACTAATGCCATCTCTATGTTGCTCCAAGATAAAAAATAAATACGCTGCTCATACGAAAAATTATGGAGGAGAAAGGCCATTTGGTCCATCCTGATTCATCCATCAACAGAGTTCCTAACAGTGTACCTCCAACAATTCCCTCATCATCCATGGACACCAAATGATTTCAAATTTCTTGCCCTCACTACACTGAAAGTTAATTCTATACGATGACATCTCTTTGAAGATAAATCCTTAGATACCTGCCTTGAAACTATCTTTTCCTAGCTTGATCTTCCATCTCCTTGTCTGCTGGTCAATTTACAGCAATAATCCAGGTAAACCTGATCTCAAAACCCCAGTAAATTTTTACAGCATTTTGATACACTGTTGTTACAGCATCATCAGCTAGCTTACTGAACCAGCTCAGTTTGTGCTTCGCGGGTCTGTACCTCACTGAAATAAGACAGTCTCCCAACAATGGTGAAAGTCGTCACTTTGTGCATGTTATTAGCAAGATTCAATATGTTGAGAGAAATGTGTTGATCTTTCATCACATTGTTGGGGGGAAAGAAATGTCATTATTCTTCCTGTAATCAGCTCATGTTCACTTAATCATTCATTTCTTTCTCCACCTCCTCCCTGTCTTGTTTTCCATCTCTTTCTCTCACTGAATTATTTAGGCCAACTTCCTAACATTATCAACTTTATTCTCTATGTTGCAAGAATGGTTCGCCCCTCTGCCATCAAAAACTAATGATGGTTGCATTGCGAGCTGATCACATACACACAACGGACGCAGGATACAGTGCAAAGCTCAAAGCTCATTAGGGAAATTACAATGGCTTAATTTATAATCACATAGATCAGTGAAAGTGAAAAACACATTGACATCCGCTAATTACTTTCAATTTACAGAACAGAAACAGACCATTTGACCCAACTGGTCTGTACTAGTATTTATGCCCCTCATGAGGTTCCTCGCCTTCCTCTTACTTCAACTAACTCTGTTATCCAATCCTTCTATTTAATTCTTTTATTTGTCTAAGTTCCCTTTAAAATGTATCTATACTTTTCATCGCAACCCTTCAAAATTGTAGCAGTTTCAACATTCTCACCATGCTCTGGGTAAAGAATTCCAAATTGATTTGCTACTAACTGTCTTATATTAATTGTCTCTAAGTTTGCACTCTTTACGTAATGTTATTTATTGATGTTGGATAAAAAGATTTATTTCCCTCACTATATATCTCTGCTAATTTGTAGTCACAAAGCACTGTAAAGGAGGCAGAAGTAATGTCTGGCAGCTGTGCCCTGGCTCCCTTCCAGCTACTCTATAACTTCACAAAGGCCAAGATCACAATTCACACCACTTGTCATTTGAGGTAAAACACCTAGCATAAACCATAGGCATTCATTTCACAGTGAAACAGATTGAATCCATTTTTGTGTCAGGCTGTTGATATTGGAATCATCTGTTTCGCATATGTTCCAGGAAGAATTTGGGGCATCAGAAGCACACATACATCTTATTTCCCTTCGATTCATGTTTTAGTTTATAGCACAGGGTTGAAAAGGGTTGGGTCAAATTCACTAAGTGCAGACTTGGACCGGAGAGGTATTGATCCTTTTTATAAATGATGTTGGAGTTAACTGCCAATGAGTGATGAGTTTGTGACAGGGCATGCCATAGTTGAGATGCTATATTGGAACTCTTGCAGAGGACCTAATGTTGGCTGAGGCAGTGCTGTTCTCGAGACAGGCTGCTCATCTGGGGCATTGAGGATGGGGAGGTTTCATGTGGCTAGACCATTGATGCAGCCCCAATCCAGCTTATCAGTCAGAAGGCTCCCAAAATGCACTAAGAAAACTGCTGCAATGAAAAGAGGCCTCAGTTATCGCCATTGCTCCATTTCCATGTGATGGTGAGTAAACACCTCCCTATAGACAAGGCTGTCCAGCTATCAGTGCCGTGCATTGCCATAACAGTGGCCATTTTAACATGTTTTTCCACAGTAACAGAAGAATTCCATCTCAGGACATACATTTTAAAGCTAGACCACTCGAATGTAAACGTTCAAGATGCAAATGACACTCAAGGCCAAGACGAATACTTCTACAAGGAAATGCTAGACCGATAAGAGGATTTCTAGTTCAGAGACATCATGGTTAATGGTAGGAGCACAAACCATAAACTGGACATGAGATTGAGAGTGCCTACTCTGTTAGAGTTCACATTGTGGCTCTCATCTGAATTTCTCTGTCTTTTGTCCAACTTCATGGCACAGGTGATATTCCAATTAGGGTCTGAGGGCAGGTGCTTGGCATATATCAATATACAAGGGAAAGAAATCACTGATACTCTGTTATTGTTGATCAACATTGTTCTTTACTAAGCCAAGGTTCTCCCATGACTTTGAATTTCCAGTTGTGGTAGAAATCCAAGTTAACTTAATACACTGTTAATCAGTCTTCATTGAAGAAACATTATTCTTAGGACCTAGGAGAGTATCTGAAGCCTTTCATTTCTCTTTGAGGACTGGCTAGAAGATGTGGGGGGAGAAGTGCACCAAAGATGAAGGTGATCAGCTGCAAGATGACATTCTACATCTTGATTTTCTCTGTCAGAGAAAGATACAATCAAGAAGCAGGATTAGACCATTCAGCCCCTCAGGCCTGCTCCTCCATTCAACAAGATCGTGGCTGATCAGACGGTAACCTTAAATTCTGCTTACTCCTGATAACCTTTCACCCCTTGCTTAACTAGAACCTATCCACCTCATCCTTAAAAATATTTAAGGTCACAACTTCCACCATGTTTTCAAGAAAAGACTTCCAAAGATTCGTGGCCTTCCAGGAGAAAAAGCTTTACGTCATTTCTGATTTCAATGGGTGACTCCTGATTTTTAAACAGTGAATCCCTGTATTTTGATTCTTCCATATATAAGGGGAAATATCCTCTCTATATCTACCTCCTATCGAGACTGACAATCAAAATGTCATTGATAGTGATGACTTGACACAGGAAGAGATCCTGAACCTCGCTTTCCTCATCAAAACCAGGGTAGAAAATTGCAGTCCTGTTGTCTTTGCAGAGAGCGATCAGCATGGCTTTTGGGAAAGTGACAGAGACGCAAATCAGTCAGTTCATTCTGTTGAAGACAGCAATGTCAAGGGCCAACAGCAACCTGCCACTTAGGTGTGAGGTCTTTCTGCCAAAATTAAATAGGGATCCATTCAGTTATTAGGCCCACCCTCATGCCTCAAAAGCATACAGATATAGTCTGGTTCAAGTAAGAGATGTCTTTGGTTTATTTGGATAGAGTCAGAATCCAATGTTTGTTTGTTTCCTTGATATACTACTGTACAGAACCAAACTGCATTTCTGATTATGTATACATAAAGGTATTTTTTATGAACAAAGTATATTTTTGAAACAAAAAAAATTCCCTTAGGTGAAGTACCAACATCAGCACTTCCTCCTATTGCCAGGATGGATATTATAGATATCGCTGAATTGTCAATAAATTCTCGTGAACAGAAAACCACTTAGGAGCTTATTACAGATCCTAATAATGCTGTAGGTACAAGAAGGAGTCAGCTCTCCGATTCTGCAAGTTTCTTTTTCTGCTGATGTTGGTGATGCTACACATCCTACTGAAATCTCATAGATGTTGAGGAGCAGACTCAAACTGAAGACTACATGAAAGAAGAACATGAAAGAAGAAAGAAGAACTATAAAAAGACAGCTTCCTACAACTTTAGCAATCCTTCTTCAGGATGTTCTTTATTCATTTCCAAACCCATGACCTTTACCATCTTGAAGGACAAGGACGTCAGATACATGGGAACACTACTACATGAAAGTTCCTCTCCAAGCCATTCACCACCCTGGGTTGGAAATATATCGCCATTCCTTCGCTGTCACTGGGTCAAAACCCTGGAATTCTCTTTCTGACAGCACTGTCCTTACACCACATGGACTGCAGCAGTTCAAGAAAGCAGCAAGTAGGTGATACAATCGCAAGATTCTTCACAAGAGTTGATTGAGCTTCATTCTTTCAAGTGGCAATCAGCTTACCTTTGCCCCAGTGTGTTAGAAAGAAAGAGAAAAGGAAAGCGGAGATGAAAATCTCCATGCATCATCTTCCCACAGTGATTAAGAAGCAGGGATCCCAGTCTGATGATGTCAGCACCTTCCAAGGAGGAGTTTGCAGACAGTATAAGTCCTACACTGTCTCCAAGAGAATGAGATCACAACTGGAGATTGACACATCTGGTGTAAGAGACTGTGAAGTGGTGGTGGGGTGGGGGGGCGGGGTTAGGATAGATGTAAAGCAGTTTAAGTGTAGGATAAAAGACTTGGGAGGAGCTATAGCATAAGAGCTCAATAGCTGTTTCATGAATAGCTAGAGAGCATCATCAGTGAAACCATAATATGTTAGACTCCATGGGAGCTGACAGAAGAAGGTTCTAATGGAGTCTAGTTTGTGAATAGTCAATATATATTTACTGTTTTGCACTATCATTGTTTCCAGCTCTCATCATGCAGAACCCAATTTTAATATTTATCCAAGGGTAATGTCTCCAATTATTGAGTAAATTCTAAACCCCACTCCATTGTCCAGTTTAAAGCATTTTTACTGCCATGTTAGATTGGAATAAAAAGACTGAAAAATAGCTACAATATTTAGGCTGAAGGCTGAGTATAATATATGGACTGACAGATTGAGCGAATCATTCTTCAGGTTTTGAATGTTTGCTTCCAATAGAAGAAGGAACACTGTGTTACTCTCCATCACTGATTAACATTGAGCATCTCTATTATAGAGTGTCTCACCTCCATTTTGTCATCATTTAAGCCAATCTGTTTGTATAAGTGACATTCAGCTCAATTTAGGACTAATTCGTTAAAAATATAATTAGTCACTGTCTAGACCCTAGGGGATTTTAATTCCACAACCATTAACACTGGTATTTTCAAAAGAACCACATAAACCAATGAAGATCTCCGTCTTCAAATTCTATTTTAAAGTTAAATGCAAGTAGAGCAGTCCGTTTCTCTATTCTATTTTCTCTAGCACCCATCTCTTGAACCAATAGTAATTTGCAGTAATTGTGTACCATAAACATAGCAAAATATCTTAAGATGCTTCACAGGAATGATTTTCATACAAAATTTAGCAATGGGCCAGATAATTGATGGCAGGACAAATGATTCTTTATGGCACACTCCTACCCAACAGAATCATCTGGGATGCATTGAGTAGATTCAGTTTTTTTTTCCCTTATTCATTTATGGGATAAGAGTGTTGCTGACTAGGCCAGCATTTATTGCCCAGAGGGCAGTTATGAGTCAATCACATTGCTGTAGGTATGAAGTCAAGTAGGCTAGACTGGGTAAGGATGGCAGTTTCCTTCCCCTAAAGGAAGGAGCAAGCTGGGCTTTTCTGAAAAATCAGCAATTGATTCACAGTCATCATTAGACTCTTAATTCCAGATATTTATTGAATTCAAATTCCACCATCTGCCATGGCAGATTTGAACCCAGGATGCCAGAACATCACCTGGGTGTCTGGATTAACAGTCCAGCAATAATACTGCTAGGCCATTGCCTCCCATCCTCCAGTGCCATCATTTGTTCTATTAGGCTACATTATTGATGCCACATGAGGAAGGATGGCCACACAAACTCTTTAGCAGGTAAAAAGAACAAGTTTGTTACATTTTAGTTCATAGCTAGTTACGCTACATCTGAGGTACATGAGAGTCCTTTGTAAGATGTGGTCACATTCCTGCTGCTGAAGCACTCTGGTCTATAATTTTGCAATAACTGAGGAATACATACAGAACTGGGCAGCTCCTCTGACTAGCTGTCATTTATGTCCCGATGGATGGAGTTCATCGCATGTACCCTTCAGGTACTAACTGTCTTGCACAACAGTGATCAAGAGCATTGTCAAATAGGTTGGTATTTAGGAACAATCTGAACAGGGAGAAAGTGAGGTAGAGAGTTTTAAGGAGGGAATTCTTGTGCTTAGAGTCTAGGCTGCTGTAAGTACCACTGTTAATGGTGGAACATACAAATTAAGAGCAGGAGTAGGCCATTCGGCCCTTCAAGTCTGGTGTGTCGCTTAATGTGATCACGGGTATGCTCTTATGAACATTACGGAGACACGGCTACACGGGGATCAAAGCTGAGAACTGAGCATTCACCTTGCTAAAGGGCAGGCAGGAAGGGAAGTATGTTGGCGTGGCCTTGTTCGTGTAAGGTGGAGTTACTATGTTAGTAAGAAATGATCTTGGATAAGATTATGTAGAATCTGTATTGGTGGAGATAAGAAATAACAATGGGCAGATCTCACAGATGGGGTAGTCTGTAGGCCACCTAATAGCAGCTGTGTGGAAGGACAGGGAATATATATGAAGGCGGGTTTAAAAAACAGTAAACTTTTTATGAATCGCCTACTCCAATTCCTATTTTCTATGTTTCCATGTTCCACAGCAAAAAAAAACTTGGTGCAAAATATTGAGTGTTGGCATGCATGCATCTATTAACGTCAGTGGATGCCTGAACATGTTTGTGCATGCATGTGTTTATGTGTGGATGTGTGTGCATTAGTGTGTATGTGTGTGCATCCGTGTCTGCATCCACATGTGTGTGCAGGCACATTTGTTTAGTGTGTGTGTGTGTATGTATGGAGAAAGACTGTCTATGTTCCAAAACCCACTGACACACACAGTCTACCCTTTGCATGGTGGGACTCCAGTAATGGTAGCACTGTCTATTCAACAAATGGCTCAGGGCAGACTAACACCTTAACAGGATGCTACAGAATGAGGTGGGTTTTGGGGATAGGGTATTGATAATTCTTGGCCAAGAGAAATCACATTATTTTGGAGACAGCTCCTTGTAATGTTTTAGAATACACTGGACTGTGAAACTCTTCAATGCAAGGTGGAATTTTGAATTTGCAATTTTTAAATGGACGATTGCAAGATATCAGCCTGCTTGGCTGTGTCTGTAATACCATCTTCAAATGCGCCATTTCTGATCTTGATCTGCAATGAATATGAATAACTGGTTTCAATGCTCAATAATGCAGTTACATTTTGATTGTTGTTTCTCCAGATATGGAAATAATAGGTATATTTTCAAGCTTGTCACTTTATTATGATGCGTCATTAATAATTTACCGGCTTTTCAAGCTGATTTCCATGAAAACAAAAAAAAATTCCTTTAATTTCCATTCAGTTGAAACATGAAGCTACGCTTAACGCCAGAGCATTAGTTTATTGTTAGAGGCCTGATGTTTCTTGAAGCAACATTTCTTGATTGCAACAAAAACAGAAGTTGCTGGAAAAGCACAGCAGGTCTGGCAGTATCTGTGAAGAAAAATCAGAGTTAACGTTTCAGGTCCCATGACCCATTCTGAGGAAGGGTCACCGGACCCAAAACATTAACTCTGATGTTTTTTCTTCACAGGTGCTACCAGACCTCCTGAGTTTTTCCAGCAACTTCTGTTTTTCTTCTTGATTTACAGCATCCGTAGTTCTTTCGGTTTTTCTTGATAGCAAGCCTGAATGTCTGGACAATTGAGGTAATTCATGAATTTAAATTTGGCCATGGTCTGTTTCTGTCCACTAACTACTCCACAGCCTGCCTTCTTTCTCATAAAATATAGGATCAGATTTAGGCCAGTCGGCCCATCAAATCTGCTCTGTCATTTGATCATAGCTAATATTGTAAATACTGTAAGTTCTAACAACATACAGCTCCTAGAAATGGCCTTCATCTTCATCATTGGCTATCCCTGGCAGAAGAGGATGACTCTTTTCCAGTCTCAGGGTGAGTCTGTAGGTGGCTGTTCAGTCTGACATGGGTTCTGCAGAATCTGAAACACTTGGGGCAGGAGGTGGTCATGGAAAAGTGTGGGAGGGACGCTCGTGTGGCAGCGTGCTTCTTTCGCTGTTTTCACTGGGCTTCCGGTTTTCTGATGGCAAGTCTCGAGCTGCTCGATGCCTTCCTAGATGCTTCTCCTCTACCTTGGGCACTCGTGGCCAGTGATTCCCAGGTGTCTGTGGGAATGCTGCACTTCACCAGTGAGGCCTTGAGGGTATTCCTGAAGCATTTCCTCCACTACCTTTATCATTCACAATCTCAGACTGTTTTGTTGGTGAGCTATTTGACTTTAAGGGGGATCTCACAGTGGTGTCCCATCCTGCCCTCGCATGATGTTCTTTGATGTGCACTCTCTAGAATGATGGGAAAAACAGAGTTATTGGTTGGTGACTGTAGACAAGAGAATGTGTGCTTTGTTCTGTCTCAACCCCTCATCTCTCTAACCCTGGGCACCCTCCAGGTCCTTTGGCCTGTGGTTGCTGAGGCCCAGTGTACTATTCACATCAACAAGTAACTTGGCATTTTCAAGAAAGGAGGAAGAGAGTTAGAAGGTAGAATAATAACAAAACAGAAGAGAAGTCCTTCTAGAATCCATTGTGACTTAAATTCTTTCATGCATCAACCAAGCAAAAGCTTGCAATTTCAAGATACAATTTCAAGGCTTCTGTCTTTATTAAAGGGGAGAGGAAAACAGGAAGTGCAATGCTTCTGCATTCCTTACTGGAAATTTCTTTCTTCTGTGTATCCGTGTTAGAAATCTCTGAGCATCAAGGTGATCAATAATGTGCAACATCATGACTTTTCAACACAATTGATTACCATGACAACTCAGGCTGTTAACAATGAGCAAAGAAAACGCCAGTTACGTTAGTCTATGTGTGGGTGTCTGCCTTTGATTCTGATTAACAATGAGGCTATAAATGTAGATTGATGTTCAACAGATTGCCATTTATTCATAGTTATTTCTGGTTCAGTCAGCTGCATTGTTATAACATGCTAGAGTCTTCAGTGGCACGGAATGTGCCACATTTATAATGGGTGGCCTTCTGAGGTGTACATTCCACATCTGAGGGCCATGGCAAAGAATGATACTTGCAGTATTTCACCTTGCCATCAACAGTAATGCTCAGGAAAGCTACTTGCTGCAGTGAACTGACAACCAGAATGTGATGCTGTCACATTTCCATCACATTTATGATTTGTCAATGGTATCAGCACTTTAAGCGATCAGCAGGTGAGCTCTTGTCACTGAAGAGCCAGCCTCTCCAAGCACTTTTCCTTAAGGCAGGGAAGGTTACAATGGGGCTTATTAGAGGCACTCAAAATCAGGAAGGCTTTGACAGAATTAAATAGGGAGAAACTGTTTCCAGTGGGTGAAGGATCTGTGTGGTGTTTTGGAATGGGAGCAACAATTTTGGTAAGGCAAACCAGGCCAAGACTTACATAGAACTGAAATGATAAAGGGCAATTTGGAAGTCTAAGCAGACAAAGTTTTACAAAATGGGAATGTTAGGAGACTGTTGAAATCCCAAAAATGTGGATGATCCATTGCCTAAACTGCAGGAAGCTTTTCTTTAAACTGCAAAAAAGCAGAACTCATTCAGGAAAGAACCATGAAAGCAAAAGATCAATTGAAGAGGAGATCGAAGAGGGAACTATTATTTCATAGAATCATAGAATCATAGAATCCCTACAGTGTGGAAACAGGCCTTTTGGCCCAACAAGTCCACACAGACCCTCAGAGCATCCCACCCGGACCTATCCCCCTATAACCCACCTAATCGACACATCCCTGAACACTACGGGGCAATTTAGCATGGCCAATCCACCTAGCCTGCACATCTTTGGACTGTGGGAGGAAACCGGAGCACCCGGAGGAAACCCACGCAGACATAGGGAGAATGTGCAAACTCCACACAGGCAGTCACCCGAGGTTGGAATCGAACACTGTGAGGCAGCAGGGCTAACCACTGAGCCGAAGAAAATGGGAGTCATCTAGGAAAACCTGTTAGATGAATGGGAGCCATCATATTGAGCTATAAAGAGTGGAACTTATTCAGCAAAGCCATTAAAAGAATGGAAATTGGCATTAAAGCCACTGGCAGCAGGGTTCATTCAGTAAAACTATTAAGGAAGTGGGAGTTGTTTATTCAGGCTGCAACTAGCAAGATTCCTCTTGAGTAGCTGCGAAAAAGGTGGGAAAATCCAAAGTGTAGGAAAATCTTGAAGTGTAGTAGCACACAATAGCAGCATTCCTATGCTACGGGATTGAAAGGCTTTGAAGCAAGGAAAATAATCACAGCAGGAAGACACAACAGCAGAAATAATATAGCCAGGACAATTTAACATCAAAGATGGAGTAAATAAGACACAGAATTGGAAATCTTGGAGAAAGTAATTCTTAAGATACAGAACTATTTGCAAGCTAGATACTATGTCAAAAGCCGGACAAGAGACTACATTTTTGTATGCAATTGGGTATGTAGGTGGTGATGTTAGAGCATAAAGAGGCATAAAACAAACACTATAG
Source organism: Ginglymostoma cirratum (assembly GCA_024137785.1). NCBI lineage: Eukaryota > Metazoa > Chordata > Chondrichthyes > Orectolobiformes > Ginglymostomatidae > Ginglymostoma > Ginglymostoma cirratum. The sequence continues at coordinate 33,153,424 of JAHRHZ010000098.1, read as the reverse complement.
ATCTTTGGTGAAATTCTGTGAGACTTTGAGAATTACTTTAAACCCATAACAAAAAAAAAGACTTGAAAGAGCAAGATTTAATAGACGAGTTCAGCATCAAGGGAATTAAATTTTGTTTATAGCTACAGATAATTTCTTTGGAGACAGAAGATGTTATGACCTCCAGCGTGACAGCAACTCAGAATCATCCAAAATATAATGGTGAAGGAGTAATGTTCTCTCTTTTGATCCCATCTGTCTTGTGACTGAATTAACTCACAGAACAAGCCCCTCTGCTCTGTCGTCAATTGCATTTGAACAATGATGGAGATTATTAATGTAAAAGGGGACTTATTCCAGAATGAGATTAAGTGTTTTAGATTAGGTGATTAAGAGATGAGTGGATTAAGACTGAGTCAACAAGATTTATTTATGGCTATAATGAGTTCGAAGGAAGGAGTTTGTGAGACAATTGTGACTGCAGCCAAACCAAGTATTAGCAGAGATAATTATTCTTTCCAAAAGAACTGATTTATTTCAAGTTGGCTCCAATACATCTCACCAATAGTGAGATGAAGTTATGTAAAAGCCCTGTTGCTTAGTACTTAGGGAAGAAATTATCGTATAGCAGGACTAGAGGATGAATGTTCAGGGAATTGCCTTATCCATGCTGAAATCAATACTTGCCACTAGATGAGCACACTCACTGATCAAGAAAAAAGTGAGCGTCCATGGAGGTTCTGATCAGCCAGTTCAGCCCAGACAATCCTGAAATGCTCAACAGGGTTGAACACTAAGAGGTCGTTTCCTCCGGCTGGGGAGTAGAGAACATGGGGTCAGAGTCCAGAACATAGGGCCAAATCACTTACGACCAGGATATGGAGAAATTTCGTAACTCAGAGGATTGGAACTATTGATCACTGAGTGTTGTGCTTGGGACATCGATTAATACATTTAAGGCTGTGAGAGACAGAGCTTTGGTTTCCTGCAGTCTGCGATAATTGGAGTTAAGGTAGTAGATCAGGCATTATTGTATTAAGTGGGCTTCAGGGGGAAAATGACCTACAACTGCTCTGATTTTCTCCGTTTTTATGGGGACAATTTTACCTGGCTGTTAATGGGATAGTAACGGCTTCAAAGTGAGGTTCATAGACATAGGCCAAAACTTTGGTCAGTATTTTGAAAGAGCCCTTCACTTTGGTGACTTCAGCAGTAGACGTCTTATTTGGTTACCAACTAAAAGGACTATGGACACGTCAGCACAGTGCTTGTAGTGGCTAAGGTCCATGTGGAAAACCACACTGAACTTTCCAAAAAGAAAAAATATTGTGGATGTTGACGTTCTGAAATGCTCCTGAAACTCACTCACTTAGATAATCAGCTCCAGCACAGCATTAACACACGCACCCAGATAGCATAGTGGAAGATAGTCCAGTTCTGTCCCAACTGTAAGAATCAAGATAAATGCACTACAGTTATTAACACTCCCTTATGACCCTTCTTTCAATCATCAGTAGTCTGATAGAAGGAGTCATCAATAGTGCTATCAAACATGCTATCAAACATGCCTGTTGACTCATGTTCAGTTAATGTTGGACCAGAAATTCGAGATTGTTTATCTCATCAAAACATCAAACGTTGGTATGAGTGTTGAATGCAAGAGGAAAGAAATCATTTGCTGCCTTTACCATTAAGACGGCGTCTGACCGATGTGATCAAGAATCCCGAATAAAACAGAGGTCAGTGGGAGCTCAGAAGAAATGATCCCCCACCCAGCCCCACAACTCCAACCCTAACACAAAGGACGTTGGCTCTGATTGTCAGATATGAAATAAATGACAGGGATTCTCTCTCTGCATTTAAGAAGTGGGCTGTTTACTGACAAGCCCAGTGCCAGCTCCATTCAACAGACTTCTATTAATGCAGCCACCTAAGTGACCCTACACCTGACCTGGATAACACCTAGACTTGAGATGATTAATTTCAGGGAAAGAGCAAGATTGAATCAACGATCCCCATGTAACTTTTGACAGCACAATTGACTGAAATGGGGAAATGAAATGTTGTCACAGTAATGTTCATTTTTCAGTGTTTCATTATATGATTCTGATACCTGATCTATGTTCATTGTACTTGATTGGTTAAGCCTGGGCGATAACTCAGAGAAAAGTCAACAACATGTGAAAAGCCTGAAAGTTGCAGCTAGAGAAGACATTTTCAATCACGGTAAATAAAGTTCCTGCTCACAGAGAAACTAGTGCCATTTCCCCACTGATGGGTGAAATAAAATATACAGACATTTTTGAATGTTACCTTATATCTAGCTATGCTATAGTGACTGCATTTGTATAGCAATTTTCACAACATCAAGATCTTCAAAGGCAGTTTGCAGCCAATGAAGTACTTTTGAAATGTAGATATTGTATAATGCAGAAAATGCTGACATACACAAAATTTGCAAGCATGTAAGGGGAAAAGAAACAAACGAATCTGTTTTGACACTGCAGTACTTGCTCATGATAAATGATGCTTTTAACCTTCAGCCCTGCTGCATTAAGTCTTCTGCTGTGTCACTGGTTAAAAATGTTGACATCTGCAGCCTCAACATTTGTAGCCCTTGTCTCAACTGTTTAACTTGGAAGCTATTTTTCCCTTGGCTTTCAATAGAAAAAAATGCAGTTGTAGCTTTTCCATCTATTTACAGTCGGAGTTGATATCCTTTCCTTGAGAAGACTGTAGTCAGGTCGTGACACTGTCGAAAAGCATTCAGGGTGTCGCACAATGTGTAAACCCACTTCAGACTTCAGCTGTCATATCGTTTAAGCTTCATCGAGCTGCAGACAGTTTTTAAAGTTAACCACGCAGCAACTTTGCATCCAATTTATTTTCTCATTCTGATGTACCTCCAAAAGGCAGAGCTGATAGTGTGATTGCAGATGGTGTGGAAAGCCACTATCATTCTTTTTTCAAGGGATGCAGACTTTACTGGCAAGGCCACAGTTTGATTTCTAACCAGAACTGCACTGGGAAAAAGTGGTAGGGGTCAGCTTAAGCCTGGAAGTAATCCAAGTCCTGATGTATGCTCACACAGCCTGCTCAATGAACACAAGTCATTTGAATGGAGTTCAGCACACTGGAATTGTCAGTTGAGATGGCATGGTGGCTCAGTGGCTCAGTGGTTAGCACTGCTGCCTCAGAGTGCCAGGGACCTGGGATTCAATTCCACCCTTGGGTGACTGTGCAAACTCCACACAGACATTCTCCCCGCGTCTGCGTGTGTTTCCTCCGGGTGTTCCAGTTTCCTCCCACAGTCCAAAGGAGTGCAGGTCATGTGGATTGGCCATGCTAAATTGCCTGTAATGCCCAGGGATGTGTATTAACCATGGAAAATGAAGTGGTACAGGGATACAGTTGGCGGGGTGGTGGGGTGAGTCTGGGTGGGATGTTCTTCTGAGGGTTGGTGTAGACTTGATGGGCTGAATGGCCTGCTTCCACGCTGTAGGGCTTCTAGAATTCTATGAATGGCCCAGCTCCTGCACACAGGGAGGGAATGCCTGTGCTGAGGTTGCTGAAGCTTGTCAGGTCAATTCTGAACTCCTGAAATTATTACACGATATCTGGTACATCTGGTATCAGGACATCAAAAGGGGGTCCAGGATTTTGACCCAGTGACAGTGAAGGAACAGCCAGGGTGTGTCATCGGTGGGGGGACCTGCAGATGGTGGGTGTGCCCCATGCACCTGCTCCGCTTGACCCTGTAGATGGTAGAGTTCAAAGGTTTGGAAGTTGCTGACTGAAGAGCCGTTGTTGGTTACTGCAGTGCATCTCACGTATGGCATAAGTCCGGAAGTCCATAAGAAATAAAAAAAGGTGTATGTCTGTTCAGCTCCTCAAGTCTGCTCCATCCTTCAATAGGATCATGGCTGATAAAATTCCTCATGTCCACTTTCCTGCATTCTCCCCATAACCCTCGAATCCCTTACGGATCAAGAATCTATTGATCCCAACTTTAAATGTACACAAAAACTCTGCCCACTCATACTTGTGGGTATAGCTATTCTCAAAGGGTTGTTAAGCAGCAATTTGTAGCATTTTTACTCAGTGACCATGAAGAAACAATTCTATTTTCACCAACTCAAGCAATGGATAAATGATTGATCAATTGATTGACTGATTTATTATCACACGTACCAAAGTACAGTGAAAAGCTTTGTTTACAGCAGCACAGGCAGATCACTGTAAGCAAGAATGTACAGATCAGAGGTTGTAAAAAGACTTAGACAAAGGCAGACAAGTTACATTACCCAGGGCGTGCACTAGGTGAGATCAACATTAGCAAGATGAACATTATTTGAAGTTAGAGAGTCTGTTCATCAGTTTAATAATGGCAGGGAAGAAGCTGTTCTTGAACCTGCTAGTGTATGTATTCAGTCTTCTGTATCTTCTCCCTGACAGAAGAGGGTGTAGGAGATCATTACCAGGGTGTGATGGGTCTTTGATGATGTTGGTCGCTTTTCCACAGCAGCAAGCCATGTAAATAGAGTCCGTAGATGGAAGGTTGGCTTCCGTGATGGTCTGGGCTGTGCACACCACCTTCTGTAGTTTCTTACAGTCCTGGCCAAAGCAGTTGCCATGCCAGGCTGTTATGCACCCAGACAGTATGCTTTCAATGGTGCATCTGTAGAAGTTGGTGAGGGACCTGATGGACATGCCAAATTTCCTGAATTGTCTGAGGAAGAGGAGGTGTTGTTGTGCCTTTTTGATGATTGCGTCTATGTGGGAAGTCCAGGACAGGTTGTCGATTATCATCACTCCTAGGAACTTGAGGCTGTCCACTCTCTCAGCCTCAGTTCCTTTGATGTAGATCGGGGTGTGTTCTCCTGCTTTCTTTCTGAAGTCAGTGATCAGTTCTTTAGTTTTGCTGATGTTGAGAGAGAGGTTGTCCTAGTTGCACCTTGACACCAAGCCCTCTATCTCCCTTTTGCATTTTGACTCGTCATTGTTAGATATCCGTCCTCTACGGTGGTGTCGTCAGCGAACTTGCAGATGGCATTCATTCAGAATTTGGCAACGCAGTGGTAGGTGTACAGGGAGTACACTAGGGGGCTGAGAACGCTTCCTTGGGGGTCTCCAGTGTTGAGTGTTATTGTGGAGGAGATGCAGTTACCTATCCTCACTGATTGTGGTCTGTGGGCCAGAAAGCTGAGGATCCAGTCGCAGAGGGCACAGAGTTTTGAGATCAGTCTGGAGGGGATAATGGTGTTGAAGGTGGAGCTGTAGTTGATAAGCAGGAGTCTGATATAGGTGTCCTCGTTGTCCAGATGTTCCAGGGATGAGTGCAGGGCTAGGGATATGGCATTTACTGTGGACCTGTTATGTCAATAGGCAAACCGTAGGGGATTGAGGAAGGCTGAGAGACTGGAGTTGATGTGGGCCATGACCAGCCTCTCAAAGCACTTCATGATAATGGAGGTCAGAGCCCCTGGACCGTAGTCATTAAGGCACACTGCATATGTTTTCTCAGGTACGGGGATGATGGTAGTCTTCTTAAAGCAGGTGGGGACTTCAGCTTGTAGGAGAGAGAGGTTGAAGATGTCGGTGAATACCTCCGCCAGCTGGTCTGCACAGGATCTGAGCGCTCGGCCGGGGACACCGTTCGAGCCCATCATGTTCCTTGGGTTGAGTTGCAGGAAGACCGATCTGACGTCTGCAGCAGTGCCCGAGGGAACAGGTGGGTCCTCGGCTGTCGGGGTAAACGTCACTCTGCTGCTGGCATTCTGCACAAACCAGGCATTGAGCGCATCAAGGAGGGAAGTGTCATTGTTCACCATCTTGCGCTGCTTCATTTGTATCCTGTAATGTTGTTCAGGCCTTGTCACATGCGGTGGGAGTCTGTTTGGTAAGTTTGGGCCTCTAACTTGGTCCATACTGCCACCTGGCTTTATGGAGGTCATATCTAAATTTCCTGTATTGGTCTGAGCCATCCAGCTTGAATGCTGCATGAATGATGAGATAACAAGCATGGGGCTGGATGAACACAGCAGGTCAAGCAGCATCATAGGAGCAGGAAAACTTGACGTTTCGGGCCTAAACCCTTCATCAGAAAATTTTCTGATGAAGGG
>JAHRHZ010000098.1:33113122-33146923 GCA_024137785.1 Ginglymostoma cirratum | reverse complement strand
CTTGTTATCTCGGATTCTCCAGCATCTGCAGTACCTTTTATCTCTGCTGCATGAATGATGCCTGTTTTATGCTTCGAACTCATGTAGATTGCAGGAAGAAGGAAAGACCAATGAAGGTTAAAGCACTCCAAAACTTTTGAGTGGATTAGGAAGATTTGATTTAAATGCAGCAGGAAAGTTTGTCATCACAGTTATGTATGAACACACAGATATATTAATAACCTTCCCAACGTCAGATCTGTTGAAGTCTGCATTTAAAAGCACAGTGAGGATGTCTCAGTCTGGAATATAAAGGTGGAAATAAAACAATTACGAAAACTGAGATTTTGTTTTTATCAAGGTGCACAGAACAGCAGTGACTTTTAATAAGCCCTGCTTTTTATAAATTGAGTTGTTTCATTTCTTCGTATCTTGTATACAGTCAGTTTATCCCAGCAATATCAAGGAACGGTTGCTGAAACGCTAATTGTAACTATAATCATAAGGACTGGAGAAATCTACACCAAACTCATCTCCTATTTGTAATTCAAGTGTAACCATTGAAGAAATACATAACAATGCTATGCAAAAATCAGATTTTAAACTTGAACCAAAACTGTGCACAAAGGCTTACACTGGTGAGACACCAGATAGCGATAGTCTGGTAGGAATCCCTGGGAGGTGAGAAGTAAATGAACTAATCTGATCTGAAGTACAATAAATTATTTTAACTAGTCCCTCGATGTTCTAGCAATTTGCAAAACAGCACCTGCCAAATAGAACTGTAAGACTCCCTCTGCTGTATTCTGTGACACTGTGGGACCATCAGAAGTAATTACAAATCGCTGCACATACATCCTGATAGCTCATATTTCCAAAAGGAATACTCGAGTCAATGCATGTGGCTCCACCCCTTAAATTAACTCATATTCCCCTCTCTCTTATATCCCTCCTTTCCACTCAGTTAATTTTTATTAATATGATGATTTTCATTAACCTTCCTTGCCTAGCCTCATTGCACCATGTCTTAAACCAATTCATGTGTTCTGGAGCCTTTATAAGTATGAAACTTCTGACCTTGCTTATGGGCCTGTCTTTTACCATCTAAAGAACAAGATCTAACTTATACCTCTGACATTAATTTTCCTCTCTCCTTAGACAGTGTCCTCACTGTGAATCCTGCATCTTCACCTTCGCAGATGCCACTAGACTGGGGGGCTTAGGTGGGGGTTAATCAATTCTGAGGAGCCCTGCAACAAATTAAAAGAGGATATTAATAAACTTAGAAAATGGGCAAATGAATGTTCAACATTTGTCAATGTGAGGTTATGCATTTTGTTTAGAAGAGAAGGTCACTTATTATGTGGAAAGTGCTCGTGTAATTGAGGTTCAGGAACATAGATATTTCCATGACCAAAAACACCAATCAGTATAAGTTGCAAATTAGCAAGGCCACTTAAATGTAAAGCAAGCGCTGGGCTTTATTTCTAGACGGATAGTTTTGAGAAGTATAAAAGAGAAGCTTAACTTATATCAAGCCTTGCTAGACCACACTTGGAGTACTATGATCAGTTGTGGTCATCAGATATGGTCACTGGAGAGGGTGCAGTGAAGTCTTATGAGTTTGATACTCGAAGCTAGCATAGAAATAGATACTCGAATGGCCACATACCAGTGGCGAATGGCAGCCTGAGTCTCATTTTTTTCTTTGAGATTAAAAGTCTAACTGGTGACTCAATTAAGATCTTTAAAATATTGAAATACTTTGATGAAAATACTTACAGACAGAAGATTTCCACTTGTAGAGAACGGCATAACTGCAGGCCATCAAGAGAAGACAATCATCAAGAAATCCAATAGAATCATAGAACCCCTATAGTGTGGTAGCAGGCCATTCTGCCCATCAAGTCCATACTGATCCTCTGAAGAACATCCCACTCAGTCTCACCCCTCTACCCTAAACCTGCATTTCTCATGGCTTATCCACCTAACCTGTACATCTTTGGAATGTGGGAAGAAACCCACATAGACATGGGGAGAACTTGCAAACAGGCACCCAAGGCTAGAATTGAACCCAGGACCCTGCTGCTGTGAAGTACCCATGCTAACACTGAGCCACCATGCCACCCTTTTCTTAAAAAAAAAGTTCAGAAGAACATTCTTTGTCCAAGTGTGAAAATGTGGAACTTAGAACCACAACGAATGAATATGCACTTTAGAAGAAACTAGACAAGTGTTGGAGGAAGAAGGGAATAATTTGTTATGATGATGGATTGAAATGAGAATATATAGGACAAGGCCCGAATAGAACATAAACACTAGCATGGACTGGTTGGGATGGATGTCCTGTTTCTGTGCCGTTTCTTCTAAATAAAAAGTAGACTGAAAAATAAAGACACATTGACATTTTCATGTTGTTTTTTAATCAATTTCTCACTTCTCTCTAAGATCTGTAATGACATTCATGAGCCTTCCTTAAGAATTTTGTTCAAGTTTAGTATTCATTGCTTGTTGCCTCTTTACAGCAAACCAATGGATCAGATGGAACATTGTTTTTTTCATGTTGCCTACCACTGGTCTTCATTGGCTTCATTGGAAAGTAAAGTCTGGTGGGGTGTGCAAAATCAGTTTTGCATTTAACCCCATTAGTTTCCTAATGGAAGCATTAGATTACAATTGTACCCCAATGATTCTTTATGTTAAATCTGATCAATTTGAAACGCAGTTGGAAACGTACACAGCAGCACCATCTGTTTCTAAGACACATTAATACTTGGACCCTCTCATTCCAACCCTTTGCAATACAATTCCCATTAACAAACACAATTCAGAAAGGTTAATGCTCAGAGTAAACAGCAAGTCAATAAATTGCTATTGTGTCACTGATAGAATGTCAAATATAAACCCTGCCTCTTGAAGAACTCTAGTGGCGCATTGGTAGTGTTCCTATCTCTGAGCCAAGAGACCTGGGCTCCAGTCCAAAGCACACCTGCTTTGGAGGTATGTAATAACATCACTGAGCAGGTTGTGTTGAAAATATCTAAGTTCTCCCCTTGCTCGCTTAAAAGAGGTAACTGGAGTGGCCATGAAGCCTCTTAACCCCACTTGAATGCCAAAAACTTGTACAATTTCATGTCCTATGTAAAAACGCTGAACTGCTCACAATTGTTTATGTAGTTCTTTTGTATGTTCTGATATGGGGTCAGAGTAAGAATCTCTAGGTATCAGGAAGTGACATCAGTCCCATAGTTAAATCCAAGAATAGACTCAGTGTAGAGTGAACAGTCTGCATGTTCGAGGAGGCAACTTGCATTTGCCTGCTGCCTCATTCGAGTCTGTAAGCAGTTTGACAGGTAGACAAAATTTTGCTTTAAAATCTATTGCGTATGGGCTGCTGAAGGCTCACTAATCTCAGATTTTGAGCAGATCTTAAAATGAGCCTTCAGTATGCCCACTGAAACTTACGACAATATTTCAATTAAAGCAGCCTGCTTGATTGGCACCACATCCACAAACATCTACTCTCTCCTCCACAGATGCTCAGTCGCAGCAGTGTGTACCATCTACAAGATGGACTGCAGAAATTAAACAAAGTTCTTTGGACAGCACATTCCAAACCCATGACCACTTCCATCCAGAAGGATAAGGGCAGCAAATACACAGGAACACCACCCCTTGCAAGTTCCCCTCCAAGTCAATCACAGTCTTGACTTGGAAACAAAGTTCAGTCCCTGTCACTGGGTCAAAATCCTGGAGCTCCCTCCTTGATGGCATTGTTAGTCCAACGTACCAAATAGACTGTGAAGTTCAAGAAAGCAGATCACCACCTGCTTCTGATAGGCAACTGGGGATGGGCAATTAAATGTTGCTTCAGCCAGCTACATGTACATCCCACAAGTGAACTAAAAAACACAAAGTCCTATGCTGGTTGCAGGACCTGAAGTAATATTCAGCTACCATTAAAATACCACTAAAAATAGTTTCTCCCCAAAATCTTTCCATTTGGAGCAAACCGGTTCCACGTTGGGAGAACTGCTTTCTCCTTTGAGGCTTAACGTCTAGTTTGCATTTGCTGGGAAACAGCTGGATTTCCCAATCTGCCACTGCATAACCTGCCTTCCTGCCTGCCCTTCTTGCTCTATCCATTTCCCTCTCTCCACTGAATGGTCTGCTCTTCAGCACAGGCCCTTGACTGTTCAGATGAGGATCTGACCTTTCAAGTCGCTCGGTGCTCTTGAAGTGGCGCTGGTCATCGCTGCATCTACCACCCACTCAGTGTGTTGCCTGTGAATACCGCACCCAGTGTCATTAATCTAGCAGTGATTTACTGAAGGCTGAATATGAAATGCAGACCATAATAAGCCCCGTTGTTGTTTTGATTATTTGGTGGTGGATTGGGAATTGAAACCAGCGAACTTAGGAAAACGACATCAATGCGTGACTCAATGACAATATAAACAGTTTAGATATTTTTAAACAACACAGCAGATATTATTTTGTGAAAAGAAGTAACATTTGGCAGACTGTGGATGTAAAGCAGTGCTTTCATTTCCGTGACCTAGATTTCTCTGCTCAAAGTAAATGGGCAGGACAACCTTTGCAGTGGCCATTCTGCACAGCGTCTTTTCATATTTGCATCAATTCCTGTTAGATAACATCCGCAAAATTGGATATTTTAGTTATCTACTGAAGAAGCTAGGAGAAAAAAAATTAAAGAACAAGGGAAGGTCTAATAAACCGATTTTTTTTGATAATTGAGCCTCAACTGACCAGTCTCTAATGTTTTTACAAGAAAATTAATCTGGTTAAACTCACACTGTAACAACAAAACCAATTGATCAATAGAAACTTGCAGAAATGGAGCAGAAACTTATCAGAATTAAATATGGTAATATTACCTGGGGTGAAGATACTCTCCAGCCCCTGTGATGCCCACAGTCTCTACCTGGCAACTCTGTCCAACATTATTCTAATTCTTTTCTTAGATGATGAAACAAATGGCTTGGAAACTCCGACAGCCAGTGAGCTGTTGGAACAGTATAGACTGAAGTTGCTCTTTGAGTCCGTGTGGAAACTAGTTCCATGACCGTACCTGCTGGCTTGAACACCCTGAACTGTCACACCTGATACACAGCCACGTCTTCATAAGAACATAAGAACTAGGAGCAGGAGTAGGCCATCCGGCCCCTCGAGCCTGCCGCGCCATTTAATAAGATCATGGCTGATCTTTTTGAGACGCAGCTCCACTTACCCGCCCACTCACCATAACCCTTAATTCCTTTATTGTTCAAAAATTTATCAAGCCTTGCCTTAAAAACATTCAGCGAGGTAGCTTCAAATGCTTCACTGGGCAGGGAATTCCACAGATTCACAACCCTTTGGGTGAAGAAGTGCCTCCTGACCTCAGTCCTACATCTGCTTCCTTTATTTTGAGGCGATGCCCTCTAGTCCTAGTTTCACCTGCTAGTGGAAACAACCTCCCTGTCTCCACCCTATCTATTCCCTTCATAACGTTATATGTTTCTATAAGATCTCCCCTCATTATTCTGAATTCCAATGAGTATAATCCCAGTCTACTCAGTCTCTCCTCATAATCCAACCCTCTCAACTCTAGAATCAACCGAGTGAATCCCCTCTGCACCCCCTTCAGTGCTAGTATATCTCTTCTCAAGTAAGGAGACCAAAACTGCACACAGTACTCCAGGTGTGGCCTCACCAGGACCCTATACAGCTGCAGCATAGCATCCCCTGTTTTTTAAACTCCATCCCTCTAGCAATGGCAGACAAAATTCCCATTTACCTTTTTAATCACCTGCTGCACCTGCAATCCTACTTTCAGCGATTCATGCACAAGGACACCCAAGTCCCTTTGCACAGCAGCGTGCTGCAATTTTTACCATTTAAAACATAATCTATTTTGCTGTTATTCCTACCAAAATGGATGACCTCACACTTACCAACATTGTACTCCATCTGCCAGACCTTTGTCCACTCACTTAGACTATCTATATCCCTCCGCAGTCTTTCAATGTTTTTTGCACTCTTTGCTCTACCACTCACCTTAGTGTCATCTGCAAATTTTGACACACCACACTTAGTCCCCAACTCCAAATCATTCGTGTAAATTGTAAACAATTTCGGTCCCAACACTGATCCCTGAGGCACAACACTAGCCATTGACCGCCAACCAGAAAAGCACCCATTTACGCCTACTCTTTGCTTTCTACTGGTCAACCAACCCTCTATCCATGCCAATACATTACCTGCAATACCATGCAACTTTATCTTATGTAGCAGCCTTTGGTGTGGCACCTTGTCAAATACCTTCTGGAAATCCAGATACACCACATCCACAGGTTCCCCATTGTACACCATGCAAGTAATGTCCTCAAAGAATTCCACCAAATTAGTTAAACATGACCTACCCTTCATGAACCCAAGCTGGGTGTTGCCAATGGGACAATTTATATCCTGATATCTTGCTATTTCTTCCTTAATGATAGATTCAACCATTTTCCCCACTACTGAAGTTAAGATAACTGGCCTATAGTTACCTGCTTTTTGTCTACTTCCTTTTTTAAACAGTGGCGTCACATTGGCTGTTTTCCAGTCTGTGGGAACCACCCCAGAGTCCAGTGAATTTTGGTAAATAATTACTAGTGCATTTGCTATTTCCCCCATCACCTCTTTTAGTACCCTGGGATGCATTTCATCAGGGCCAGGAGACTTGTCTACCTTTAGCCCCATTAGCTTGCCCAGCACGGCCTCCTTAGTGATAATGATAGTTTCTAGGTCCTCACCTGCTATAACCTATTGCCATTAGTTTTTGGCATGTTATTTGTGTCTTCCACTTTAAAGACCGACACAAAATAACTGTTTAATGTCTCGGCTATTTCCTCATTCTCAGTTATTAAATTGGCCTTCTCATCCTCTAAAGGACCAATGTTTACCTTTTACAATTTACATATTTATAGAAACTTTCACTGCCTGTTTTTATATTCTGAGCTAGTTTACTCTCATAATCTATCTTACCTTTCTTTATAACTTTTTTGTGGCTTTCTGTTGGCCTTTAAAAATTTCCCAGTCTACGAGTCTCCCACTACTCTTTGCATTTTTGTATGTGGTTTTTTTCCATCTTATACTTTCCTTTATTTCCTTAGACATCCATGGCTGGTTCTCTTTTTTCCTACAGTTCTTCCTTATCACTGGAATATACTTCTGCTGAGCACTGTGAAAAATTGTTCTGAAAGTCCTCCACTGTTCCTCAATTGACCCACCATAAAGTTTTTGCTCCCTTCTACCTTAGCTAACTCCTTCCTCATTCCTTCATAGTCTCCTTTGTTTAAGCAGAGGACATAGGGACTGGATTTAACCTTCTCACGCTCCATCTGTATTTTAAATTCGACCGTACTGTGATCGCTCCTTCCGAGAGGATCCCTAACTGTGAGATCATTAATTATTCCTGTCTCATTACACAGGACTAGATCTAGGATAGCTTGCTCCCTCGTAGGTTCCATTACATATTTTCAAGGAAATTATCGCGGATGCCATATTGTTCAAGGAAATTATCGCGGATGCGATTCAACCTACCCTAAGCATTCATTCACTTAGATGGCACCTCACCCACCTGACACAATACAAAGCTCACCCACATGGCAAATTCTCCCCTCACCCACCTGACACACCATCCTCCAGCCCAGCAGGCACCCTAACCCCACAATCAACTGTCCCTCTAATCACACACTTGCCTCACATAACTCACCATTTTCATGACAACTGTCATGGTGTCTGGCCAGTTGCGAAATCTCTGAGCGTGGCTTACCGACTGCTGCAAAGCAGAGGCATAATTTCCGTGCTGATTCTCTCCGCTGCTGAATTTGTGGATTCCTGGACAGGTTCGTAACAACAGGCCCCCATCCAGGAATCGCCAGCAAAGAAGCTGTTCAAAAGGCAAGTGGATAATTTTTAAGCTGATCAGGATCAGGAATCCTATTTCCTAACCCTGATCAGAATACCTGTGTGCCAATATATCTTATTTCGTCCCAAATCCACCGACAACGATGAGAGAGAATGGCAAAACTGATCTAGCAAAATTCATGATTATATTAAATAAAATCAAATGAGATGCAGGCTTTACAAATGAACACGTGATCATGAGCAGTAATCAGGTAGAGCCCGGTATTTGACGCCAATAACTCAGTCTTTCCTCACTGGTAGCACTCGAACCTTGGGTGAATTTCATTTCCACTCAAAAGATCTGATTGTACCATCCAGGCTAGCAATGGACTGCCTACCTTGCTACATCTTTTGAACAAGGTCCCTTGAGAGACCTTTGCCCAATTTTAAAAGAAGACTTGCATGTGGTATGGACAAAGAACCAAAAGCAAGCTGGCTGTCTGCACTTGTATCTGGAGAACTGCCAGTGCAGAAATATGACAGTGTAGATTTGCCTAGAAATGACAATGGAATGGTAGGTCTACAGCTGGTTAAGGAAAGTCAAGAAAGGAAAACTCACTGCAGCTTAATTTTGATGACTTTCTGAAGAACCTATGATCCTAAACTTTTTTGACATCTATAAAGAACTATCCGTTCATTAATTATCACCATGCAATTTTTTTCACTCTGCATCTGGAATCAATGGAATTAAAATTTAATGACATCTCTCTGTGCCTTAAGTCATAACCTGTGTTTTTTTTTAACTGCAATATTACCTGGGTTTGTTTTCTGAACATCAATTGGTTACAGAACCCCAGATTCCAGCCCTCACCCATTGGAATCCAGCCCTAGCTCCTACACTCCTGTGAAAAAAGTCCCAGCCTCTCTTTACAACTCAAACCCTCCATTCCTGGCAATGTCCTGGTAAATCTCTGCTAAACCCTCTCCAGTTTAATAATATCCTTCCTTTAACGGGGCAATCAGAATTGGACACTGTTTTCCAGGAGATGCCTCACCAACGTCCTGTGCAAACTCAATGTGGGTTTCTGCCAAGTGTTCCTGTTTCCTCCCATGGTCCAAAGATGTACAGGTTAGGTGAATTGGCCATGCTAAATTACCCATAGTGTCCAAGGATGTGTAGGATTGATGGTTAGCCATGGGAAACGTAGGTTTACAGGGATAGGGTAGGGGAATGGGTCTGGGTGGGATGATCTTTGGAAGATCAAAGTGTCTTGTTGGGCTGAATGGCCTCTTTCTACACTGTAGAGATTTTATTCTATTTAGTTTCTATTCTAAAATAACGTCCCAACACCAATATTCAAAGGGCTGAGCAATGAAGGCAAGCGTGGTAAATGCTTTCATTGGTGGCCTGGTGGCACAATGGTTAGCACTGCTGCCTCACAGTGCCAGAGACCTGGGTTTGATTCCACCCTCAGACAACTGTCTGTGTGGAGTTCGCACATTCTCCTTGTGTCCGTGTGGGTTTCCTCCAGATGCTGTGGTTTCCTCCCACAGTCCAAAGGTGTGCAGGCTAGGTGGATTAGCCATGCTAAATTGCCCGTAGTGTTCAGGGATGCATAGATTTAGGTGGGTCATAGGGGTATGGGTCAGAATGGGATGCTCTGAGGGTCAGTGTGGACTTGTTGGGCCAAAGGGCCTATTTCCACACTGTAGGGATTCTATGGTAAAGTTCTCCATTCCTCTTGATTGGAGCCATGACCAGTGTCCCATCTGTATTGAAGTGCAGTGTGCGCAAATACTGATACTAGTGGACAGAATACACATTATATTAAACTTGACTATTAGCCCCTGGCACTCTAAATCCCACAGCACTTTTGGCAGCCTCAGTTCTACTCATTGACAAGTACAAATACGTTTGGTAGTGACATTACAGTAATATCACTGGACCCAGGCTAATGCTCTGGGGTCATAGGTTTGAATCCTGCCATGGCAGGTGGTGAGAGTAAAATTCAATAAAAAAATTCTGGAATTATAACAAAGCTATTTTAATGCTGGCCATGTAACAATTGTTGTAAAAACCCATCTGGTTCACTAATGTCATTAAGAGAAGGGAAATCTGCCATGCTTAGCCAGCCTAGCCTATACATGACTCCAGACCCATAGCAATATGGTTGACTCTTATTTGCC
Organism: Ginglymostoma cirratum; assembly: GCA_024137785.1. Lineage (NCBI taxonomy): Eukaryota > Metazoa > Chordata > Chondrichthyes > Orectolobiformes > Ginglymostomatidae > Ginglymostoma > Ginglymostoma cirratum. Next base: position 33,136,861 of record JAHRHZ010000098.1, on the reverse strand, counting down.
CTCAGAAGTGGCCTGGCAACAATTTTCCCACTAAGTTTGTGGACGTGGCTATTCTGGTGTTGTGCGCACAGTGATTGGTGTTGTATTGCCCATCATGTCTTTAACTTCCAGTTCTGGAAGTCAATCTATTCACGGTGTCTTGGAGGCCCTACAGAACCTGAGGGGAAAAACAATGAGAGCAACTTAGTTTGAGGGCAATGAGGGATGGGCAATAAAAGTGACATCCATACCCCATAAACAAATATGAACAAGATGCAAATGGAAAATGTTTGATATAGCAAAGGATCACAAGCCCTCACATCTTACTTTGGTGTTAGAGGGGTTGACAATCATTTACTGGGCATCCAAGAAGCAGCTGATTCCTCATGTATAGATGTTATAAGCTCCAGCATAATTCATAAAGATACTTTTACACGACTTGGAATACGGAGATGTCTTCATGCAGATATTTGACATGCTGTGCAGTAGGAAATTGTATCTTCTTGTCAATAAATTGGGTGAGTGTTCTTTAAAAGGCTCCCTTAAAAAAAGATGATAAAATCAATTGGTTCTAACTGCAGTATTTTCTGTCACATTTTCTTTTAGCTCAATCTTCCTACCCTGCGCCACAAATAATTTTCCCAAGGCGATAAATGTTTCTTTCTCAACATTGTCAATTATCTCTCCTGCCCTGCAGACTTCTCCCGTCCTTCTACTAACATCAAATATGACAGCAAAATTCTTTAGCAGTGAGGATGTGTGAAATAATTGAGTGATTTAAACTTCTACACGGGTGCAGATTTAGGCCACTCAGCCCCATGAGCCTTGTCTGTCATTCAATCTGGTCACGGCTTAGCTGGTACTCAATTCCGGTTCGCTACCTGGGTTACATATCGCTTTCCAGGTCAGTGTTACAACCAGGTGAAGAGGAGGAGGAAATTGGCTTCCCTTTTTTTTAATCCCTTCTTGGTCGTTTGCCTCAAATATTTCCACCTTACTTTAGCATGCAGCTATTACACTTCAATTAAAATTAAAATGAACTCTATCAAAACTGAAGGAGCCAAATTCAGAAAGTGCTGGAGAAACTCAACAGGTCTGGCTGCATCTGTAGAGAGAAACGCAGTTAATATTTTGCGAATAGTTCTAACTGAGGGTCATTGGACTCAGAGCATTAACTCTACTTTTCTCTCTACAGATGCTGACTGTCTGCTGAGTTTCTCCGGCACTTTCTGTTTATTTTTCAGATTTCTAGCAGCACAGTTCTTTTGTTTTATTGAAGGAGCCAAATTACCAGATTGTATTGAATGAAAGAGGGATTTTATTACCTACTGATCCCAAAAAATAACAAAAACACACCACACAAACACAGGTAATAAGTTTAAAATCAAATACAGAGGGTGGTCAATGCAGTCAGAAAATTAAAAGGCATTACAATTTAAACTCCTTGAGTTGTGAGAGTGACCTGCGTCCTGAATATTTAGCTGTGGTCTTGCTCCTTTAGCAGCAGTAACTTTTACAGTTATCCTTGAGATCTTGGTTAATTTTCCAAGTGTTCACCTGGTTCCGGCTTTTGATATTGAGAGAGATAGAGAGAGAGATAGAGAGAAAGAGAGAGAGAGGCTTACAGTACCCTTGTTGTTAGCAATTTGTAGCTCTTTCCATTGGTGCTCAAAATAGGTCCATTTGTATATTCCTAAGTCTGCTTCATTGTCCTTCATGGGTGTCAGGGATCCCTATGATGCTCATAATGTGCAAGTTATCAAAGCAGTATTATTTAAGTAGGAGATGCAAATGTTCTCCTTGTTTACTCAGTAGGCTTGCTTCAGTTTTTGCATGACATTTCTTTTTCTTTATTCATTCACAGGATAAGGGTGTCACTGGCCAGGCAGCATTTATTGCCTACCACCAATTGCCCAGAGGGCAGTTAAGAGTCAACCACATTGCTGTGGATCTGGAGTCACATGTAGGCCAGACTAGGTAAGGATGGCAGTTTCCTTCCCTAAAAGGCACTAGTGAACCAGATGGGTTTTTCTGACAATTGACAATGGATTCATAGTCATCATTAGATTGTTAATTCCAGATATTTGAAAACCACAATTTAGTCAGGTTTTACCTATTCTACATGTTCCCTGAACCTGCCTCAGTTTGTGGTCAGGCGATCACAGCATCTCTTTTCGGTCAGAATTTGGAGGGACTCAAGTCTGTCAGACAGATGACGGAGCTTGGATATTGAAAGCCCACTTTTAAAAGTAGCACTTCTATTTTTATGATTATTAGACAGTAGCTGACCAGAAAGCTGTTTGAGTCCTCCTTTCCCTCCCCGACCTCTTCAGTAATAATTACAAACGTACTAATAGAGTCCTTTCGTCCCTGTCACTTGTGGAATTAATTGGAGAATACACATCTCTTGATCCAAAACATTCGTTCTCTAGAACATTTCTTGGGGTGTGCTGAAACAACTTGACCATTAAAAGGGGTCTACCAACTGCAATGAGTGCTGTGCCAGCCACTTCTTAAAATTAGTTGCAACACAAGTGTGAGTATGCCACAAAGCATGGCACCATCATTTTAACTGTAGCTATGCCACCTTTACAACAGGTGTCCCTGGTGGTTAGGTGTTGCTGAGTAGCAGGACATAGATAACAATTAAAGTGTTGACAAGATGTTCTCGATGACAGACACAGGCTTTTAAGTATGTTCCTGACAGAAGGCATCACCTTGTCTCTGTTTAAATTGTGACTAAGTACATTTCACACCCAGGATTCTTTGGCAGCTCTGCTATTTGTACTGCAAGATTGGCAGTAACGGGTTGACCCTGCTTGTATTGACTCTCTGTTGTATTACATCTGAAATGACGTCAATTCTAGCTTGTACCTCCATCTGGCATGGCCATGCCCTTGTTTTTGATACACATTGCCCTATTTGTTTAGAAATATACACGGTAACACTGCAATGCTGGCACTGTCATGATTGGTCAAATGGCCTTCTTTTATGCTGTATTATTCTGGGGCATTTATCTTCATTTGGTCACTTTGCAAATCAACTATCCAAGCAACAAACCTGCCCAACTGTTCATCTTGAAAACAGAGCACCTTTTGCTCTCAATGTTACTGTTGGAGAAAGGAAACCTTACTCATTTAACAAGGATTGAACATTAATTTATTTGCCCCCTTATCAGGTCTGAAAATATTTCACACAAAAACGTGAGGAAACAGGAATAGGCCATTCGTCGTCTCCAGCCTGTTTTATTAATCAGTCACATTATGGTTAATCTTTGACTTGGATTCTTTCTTCCCAGCAGATCTCCACACTGTCTGATTTACCTAGAATCCCAGGCTATGATTTATTGGAGTTCACTGGAGTGAGCCAGGTTGTGGGAGGCCTGCATACCTGTGGGAGAGGTGCCATGGACCATTTCTGGCAGCAGGAAAACACTGGGAAGGAGAATTTACCTACTGGCTAAATAGGCTTATTGTTGAGCCAAATAAAAGCCATTAACCCTGAACCCTCTGGGGTTTTGTGGTGGCTCAGGCATTCTCCCAAACGTGCGTTGCCCCCACTCCAGACTCCAGCTCTCAACCTTGCCCAGCAAACCCTGTTTTGCCTGACACAGACTCCAAGGAGGGGATCTACTTTTTACAGGCTCTTGGCTCCCCCGATTAAAGGACCCAGCATCAGGAAGGGGGCTACTTGATGAGTGTTGCTTACCTGCCCCTTGCATCCTTCCCTTCTTCCCCCCCACCAACTTTGTTGACCATCCCTTCCCCCATTACCCCACCTCCAAGTTGCCCACACTCAACTGTCTCCAAGAATCCAGCAAATCTCCCTGGCAAACACATCACCAGCAGCTGCCACCATTCCCACCAGGAATTGCCCACACTGTAGAACTGCCAGCCCCTGGCTGAGACAATGCGAGAGAGGGGTTTCTATTGTACTCAGTCTTCATTCTGTGAGAGACTCAGTGCTGGCCACATAATTGGCTGTTTGCACTGAAATATCACTGGGCACTGCTTGGAGAAGAGACGCAGGTATCCCGCCAGTGGGCTGAGCCCACAACTTCTCGGATATACTCAACAAAAATGTATCCACTACCTTCTGGGCTAGAATATTCAAAAATACACCAACATCTGAATGAAGAATCTTCTCCCACACTTGATGGGCAACTTATCCTGAGAATTCTTTTGCATTTTTCCAGCTATTCCATCTGGGGAAAATGCCTCTCTGTCTTATTATTCGTTCATGGTATCTGGGCGTCACTGGCTTGGTTTGTCAGTCTTTATTGCCAATCCATAACTGTTTTGAAGGAAATGGTGTTTCATTGCCTTAAACCTCTGCAGTTCATGTCATGTATGTTACAGTGATGGGAGGGAAAGAGTGAGATCCAGGATTTTGACAGTGGCTGAATGGTGATATAGTTCAAAGTCAGGATGGTGTATGGTAGGAGGGGAACTTGCATGTGGCAGTATTGCCATGTATCTGCTGCCTTCGTTCTTTAGGATGTTTAAAGCTTCAGGATTGTACAGAGGTAAGAGGTGGTGTCACAGGAGCCCGTCAAGCACTCTATATAATTCAATTAGCTCACCTCTCATTATCTTAAGGCTGGAGATGCCTTCTTTCGAAAACAGACAGCTCCCTGCACTATTTCCAAGCTCGTTATGTCTAAAGAATAACTTCAGAAAAACAAAAACAGAAATTGCTGGAAAAGCTCAGCAGGTCTGGCAGCATCTGTGGAGAGAATTCAGTTCACATTTTGGGTCTAGCGACCCTTCCTCAGAACTGCCAGACCTGCTGAGCTTTTCCAGCAATTTCTGTTTTTGTTTCTGACTTACAGCATCCACAGTTCATTCAGTTTCTATTCAGAAAAACAATCCCTGTTATTTAGGGAGAAATGGCAACCAACTTGCACATAGCAATTTTGCATAAACGAAACATGAGGTGACTGTTCCGTTTATGTGATTTCAGCTGCATTTGTTGAGGGTGGAATGTTGGTTAGGGCACCATGAGAGTGCCCTGCTCCTCTGTAAATAGCACAGTGGGATGCCTGATTCTGAAAGAAGCCATGCCTCACATTCCAGCCTTTCCTCTTTGGCATTGCACTAAGTGTCAGTCTGGACTACACACTCCACTTGAGTTGGAAACTGCAAGATTCCACATCAGAAGTGAGAACATGTTGAATTGAGCAAAGCTGACAACGTAAGCATCCCGCCCATCTGAATCAGGTCAAAATCATAGGTAATACAGAATAATTTTTTTTATCCAGAGGGCACAAACAATGGCAAATGTTTTCTACTATGTGCCATACATTTTCCAGAGGTTCAAAGATATGTGGAGGATGTGCAATTTTCATGAGTTAAAAAGCAGTAGCATTCTCACAAAGTCTCAAAACTCATCCCTAGACAGCCATCCCGTTCACATCCAGTGTGACAAATCGCATTCAACAAACCAACACACTCTATAGCCTCGGTGAATTTAATGAAGCCAAATTGTACGAAATTGAAAGGTACTCTTTTTACATCAGCTTAGGCCTACATCGAAGGGGATTAAAACGGCACACAAATTAATCTCATGCAAGATGCTTGGAGCTCACTATAAGACCATAAGACACAGGAGCAGAAATTAGGCCCTTCAGCCCATCGAGTCTGCTCCACCATTCAATCATGGCTGATAAGTTCCTAAACCCCATTCTCCCGCTTTCTCTCCGTAACCCTTGACAGTCAAGAACCTATCTATCTCAGCCTTAAATGTACTCAGTGACCTGGCCTCCACAGCCTTCTGTGGTACTGAATTCCATAGATTCGCCACTCTCTGGCTGAAGAAGTTTCTCCTTATCTCCGTTCTGATCACATGTCAGAGATTTCTCAAATAATGCATTTCTACCAAAGAAACATAAAGAACTTGTGTTGTCATGCAGTGTACTGTGTAAAAGTAACTATTTGCCTTATTGGAGCTTCCAGTTCCAAACCCTCTAGTCTGGATAATGAAATTACTATTTCACTGAAGGATGATTGCTAACTCAATTGAAGCCCTAGTTTTAAAATAAAAATCTGAAGATAATAAACCTGGTGATTAATTGACTATTGTGATTCGGGATTACCTTCAATTTTGAAACATTCCTCTCCACTCTTGGTTCTGCAAATTGAACTAGAGCATAGGTTTTGGGTTTCAGCAAAGTTTCTCAGTTACAAGAAAGGCATCCTGAAATGCTCATCTGGAGCCAATTCCTTCCTCACAGAATCTGATTACAAATTTGCAATGTCACAAGATAATTATAGTTAGGCGAAGCCATTCAGTTCATCTTGTAAATCACGCCATCTGGCCAGAGCCTAAGTCAGCCAATTGCAACACTGTATTGTTTTCAGACAGTTTCACAATGAGAAAAATATGCATTTTTATAACTTATCATGGATTCAGGATGTTCCAAAGAGCTTTACTTCTGAGAGCACATTGCAACACATAGGAGCCACTTTGCACACAGCAAGCTCCCACAAATGGCAATAAAACAGTAACAAGATAATTGCTTCTTAGTGATTTAGTTGTGAAATACTAGGTATAACATTTTCCAAAATGACCATTACTGGCATCTTGTGGTACCCTCTACCAGTATGTGGTACTGGGTAATGGTTTCTGAGGGAAGGAGCTCTCACCAATCCTCCTTTGTCTTGACCTAAAAGTGAATATCATCATAGAAATCTATAGTGTAGAAGCAGGCCATTCAGCCCAACAGGTCCACACCGACCCTCTAAAGATCATCCTACCCAAACCCATCCCCTACCCCACCCCTGTAACCCTGCATTACCCCATGGCTAATCCACCTAGATACTATGGGCAATTTAACATGGCTAATCCACCTAACCTGCACATCTTCTGACAAGTAGAGGGTACACCACCATAGAATATCTACAGAATCATAGAATCCCTACAGTGTGGATGTGGGCCAAATGGCCCACTGAGTCCACACCAACATTCTGAAGCGCATCTCACCCACACTCACCACCCATACTCACCACCCAACCCCATCCCTGTAACCTTGCATTACCCATGGCTTGTTCACCTAGACACTATGGACAATTTAGCATGGCCAAACCACCTAAACTGCAGATCTTTGGACTGTCGGAGGAAACAGGAACACCCAAAGGAAACCTAAGTAGACACAGGGAGAATGTGCAAACTCCACACGGACAGTCGCCCGAGGGTGGAATCAAACCCTAGACCCTGCGTTGTGAGGCAGCGGTGATAACCACTGAGCTACCGTGCCGCCCTGTTCATAGACACCAAGAGGCACTATTCATAGATATCAAAAAGGTTCATTGCATGTTAGCAATAAATACATCATTTAAACAGGAATAATTACTAGGAATTTCGGGAGCTGTTCCCTCTAAAAGTTAGAATGAAGTTCTCTGTGTCGACCCACAGATGGTGTGTGACTTTTGTAGAATGGGTGGAACCATGAACATGAACATTAAGTCCTTCAGAATCAATATCTTACTCAACTTTGGGGAGACCTCCCAGCTCTTCAAAAGAGCACCATGGAATCTTTCAAATCCATCAAGTCTCCTTGCACACCAGCTTCCAAACACGCAACCTCTATTGTCTAGAAGGATAAAGGCACCAGATATATGGGAACACCATCACATGCAACTTCCCCTCCAAGCCACTCACTGCACTGACTTGGAAGTATATCGCTGTTCCTTCAGTGTCACTAAGTTAAAATCCCGGAATTCCCTACTTAGCAACTGTGTGTGTACCTACACTTCAAGGCTTGCAGCAGTTAAAGCATGCAGTTCACCACCACCTTCTCTACAACAATTAGGGATGGGCAATAAATGTTGGCCTAGTCAACAATGCATATTTCCTCAGAGCAAATGAAGTAATTCCATCAAGCCTCGGTAGTAGTTGTTCAAAATATATCTGTGAAATACAGGCTGAAGCAGCCCCTTTACTCTGCCTGTGGTCCTGGATTGATTTGGGATGCAATGGTGTCAACAGATGGAGGGCATTTTCATCTCCTCATGTAGGTGCAGCCACTGGATGTTGAACCAGAGATAGTAGGAACTGTAGATGCTGGAGAATCTGAGATAACAAGGTGTAGAGCTGGATGAACACAGCAGGCCAAGCAGCATCAGAGGAGCAGGGAGGCTGATATTTTGGGCCTAGACCCTTCTTCAGAAATGAACCAGTTGGCTTCTTCATCCTGCTTGCTGAAGATGATCAGTTCACCTCAAGGCAGGATTATCATTCTTCCAATTCACGACACCCAGTTATGTTGTTACTCTGTCTTCACCTTGTCAACATCCATGCAGTTACTGCAGCATCATTATCATTTTTAACAGAATTCCTGAAAGCCAGAGCCATGAAGGTTTTTGGAGCTCACAGATTTTAAACAAAAGTTTCCCTTTTTAGCCCAAGAAACCGAGCAGAGCAGATTCATGATCTTTGAATTCTGCTCAGGAGAGGGCTAAACCATTAGACACCTCTGAACCCGTCATCAGCCAATGTTCAGACTATTCGCAATTATTATTCTCTTGGGAGAAATCAATCCGCATCCTACTCCCTCTTTTACTAAAACTGTTTCATTCAACTTTGCAGTGACAAGACAGGGGAATTTAAAATTTTTTGTGTATGTGTTTTTGTTTTTGAAAGAGCAGCTTTCATTTGTGCCAGGGAACAATTTCTATTCAACATATATTTTTCAAGACATGTGCTGGAACTCTGTACATGATTCTTGGCACTGCTTCATACACTTATTGGGCATTTAATGATAAAGACTTTTAAAAATACTGAACTAGTTATTTGAAGTTCGACGCATTGTACAAAACAACACCTCTTGGTGAAGGGCTAAGGTTTTAACTACAGGATAACAGCAGCACCGAGAGTGAATATGAGGCAAGCTTGGGTCAAGAAGAAGTGACCAGATAATTTCAGCTGACTAAAACAGAAATTGCTGGTAAAGCTCGGCAGGTCTGGTAGCATCTGTGGAGAGGAAACAAAGTTTACATTTTGGGTTGAATGACTCTTCTGAGGAACCCTGCTGAGCTCTTCCAGCAATTTCTACTTTTGGCTTTGATTCACAGCATCTGCAGCCCTTTTGGTTCTTATTAGGTGATTTCAGCTTGTGATTTAAAAACATTGTGGGAAATAAGAGCAAATGCATGAGGTCAGGAGATTCAGTTTTGAGATGTTGTTAAAGGTTGGCTCTAATAGTTGCAATATTAAGCAGGAAGTGGGTGTACTGTAAACCAAAAGCATAGGTTTTCCAAAGGTTGTGGATTTTTTTAAAATTGCATGTCAAGTGTCTGTGTTTTTAAAACAATTTCATTGGTTTTATTATTTGGCCGAGTTCCCTGCCTGGAGAATAAGCAGCCAGCAATGGTAGCAGTGGCTGTTGGAGATAGAGATCACACACATGGAGGTTTTGTGTGGGTGGAGGCTGGTTGATCTGTATAGTATGGGTTGTGGAGGTCTGTCCAAGTGTGAATCAATCTTATTAGAGTCATAGAGTCAGATAGCATGGAAGCAAGCCCTTCAGTACAACCAGTCCATGTTGACCATATTCCCAATCTAAACTAGTCCCACCCGCCTGAGCAAGGCCCATATCCCTCCAAACCCTTCCTTTTCACACACTTATCCAAGTGTTTCTTTTTAAGTGTTGTAACTGCACCTACATCCATCACTTTCTCTAGCAGTTCATTCCACATATGAACCACTCTGTGTAAAAAGTTGCCCCTTGTGTCATTTTTAAATCTTTCTCCTCTCATCTTAAAAATGTGCCCCCTTGTTTTGAACTCCCCCATCCTAGGGAAAAGACCTTTGTCACTCACCTTATCTATGCCCCACATAATTTTATAAACCTCAATAAGGTCTCCCCTCAACCTTCTATCATCCAGTGAAAAATGTCCTGTCTTTCCAGGCTATTTTTATATCTAAAACCCTCCTTTCACAGCAACATCCTGGCAAATCTTTTCTAAATCATGTCCTGTTTAATAATATCCTTCCTTTAGCAGAACGACCAGAACTGCACACCGTAGTCCAGGAGAGGCTTCTCCAACACTCTGTATAACCTGAACACGAAGTCCCAACTCCTATATTCAACGGGCTGGTTATTCTTGAATATGATTATTGACCGAGCACCAAAAGGACTCTAAAATGGAGAATTTCAAGGATTTTGAATCCCTTTGAGTCAACGGTCATCTTAATTCTAAATGGCTAATCTCTTTATCCTGAGATTATCCCTCCTAATTCTAGACTCTCCAGCCAGGGAACGTAGAAACAGTGTCTCAGTAAAATCTTTTCAACAATTTACATACTTTGATAAGATTCTTCTCATTCTTCCACACTCCAGAGAATGTAGGCCTATTTTACTCTATCTCCCCTGATAGAACAATACTCTCACCTCATTGATCAATCCAGCAAGACCATTCTTCACATCACCCCCAAAGCAAGCATATCTTCCCTTAGGCAAGGAGACAAAATTGACACAATACTTTACCAAAGGCCAATGAATACAGCATACAAAAATATCTGTTGCTCATCTGTACATGTAAATTAATCCCATATCAATTGTTCGTCGAAGGTGTGTGATAGTTAATCATAGAATCCCTACAGTGTGGAAACAGGCCCTTTGGCCCAACAAGTCCACACCAACCCTCAGAATATCCCACCCAGACCTATCCCCCTAGAACCCACCTAATCTATACATTCCTGAACACAATGGGCAATTTAGCATGGCCAATCTACCTAACCTGTACATCTTTGGACTGTGGGAGGAAACCAGAGCAAGCCCAGAGGAAACCCACACAGACACAGGGAGAACGTGCAAACTCCACACAGACAGTCACCCAAGGTTGGAATTGAGCTCGGGTCCCTGGCAGTATGAGGCAGCAGTGCTAACCACCGAGCTAACATGCCACCAAAAAAAACAGCCTCATAGACTACAAAAGTGACAGTTTCACCAGTGACATTAAGAAAACACTGAGACCAGAAAAGACAATTTGAACATTAAGTTAATGTCTTGTACAAATTATCTGAAATGTGCCTTCACTGGCCTTTACACAAATTATTTTGTGACTGTAAATAAGCAGTCTTTAAAGATTTCTATATGGTGGTCCTCTGAAGGTATTGACAAGATCCCATGTCTGTCTGAACTTCCAATGGTTTGATGTTGACCAAACAAATATTGCTACTTGTTCAGAAGAGTGTTTCTTGCTTTAGTATTGAGGAAGTGATAATCATAGAATACCTACAGTGCGGAAGCAGGCCATTCAGCTCATTGAGTTTGCACCGAACCTCCCAAGTTATGGAAGTTTTTGGGTCTGGCTTGAAAGCCATCATCATATTTTAGAACTCTTCATAATTTTGACATCAATCATATCCAACCAATATAGAGTGGCAATCAAAAATCCGATAACGTGCTGAACTACGTGACCAAAACAATAGATTACAAGTCAGATGTAATGATCAATCTATTTTATATTTCCATCAGATTTGGCTCATGTGGGAGTGCTCTCATATCTGAGCAAGCAAGTTATGGGTCAGATGCTGCACCAGGACTAGATCAGGACACTCTAGTGCAATGATGATGGCATGCTGCATTGCATTTTTGTTTCAGATGAAACATTGAATAGAGCTTTGTTTTGCCCTGTCAGGTGGACGTCAAAGATCTCAGGGCACTAATAAGAACAAGGTCCTGGCCAATACTTATTTCTATTCGTCATCAGAACAAAATGTCAACTGATCATTATCACATTACTATTTAGGAAGTTTTCTGCGTGTAAATTGGGTGCTGTCTTTGCCAGAATACAACAGACTTCAAAAGTAGAGTCACCATAGTTCCACTGTCTCACTAGAGAGGGATGACTGGTGGTGAGTTTAACCTGAGGGTCACCACACCTCAGGCAAGTGGCAAGGTTGAGAAGGCAAGACCTACACATCAACCGTACCTGGCTCAAGAATTAAATCCATGTTGTTGGTATCATTCTGTGCCACAAGCCTTCCAACATTCTGATCTAACTAAAGTATTTCATTGGCTGAGAAACAGTTTTGTCCTGTGGTACTTGTTTCTTGAATACTGCAACTAATTTTGTTTGAGAAGAGCAATAGAGACTTTCAAGCATTGGAGTCATTAGCAGATAAGGACTCACAAACTGCATCCTCTCTGTCAATTTTCTGTGTTGTGAGATAAGTGAATGAGCATTTATTTTAAAGTTGTTTGTATGTAAGATTCGTTGGAATAAGGAAAACCTTATATGGAATCTTATGTTTAACAGCAGAAGAAATACAAAGGGAAATATTGCACTGGAGAAGTACACACTGTCAGATATCAATTAATTCACATATGGTGAATAACTTTCAAATGAGTGGAGTCACAAGAGTTCTAGAATCATTTAGAAACAATGGATGCAATGATGGAATAATTTACTGGTCTGTCTGGTGATTTACTAATTGTAAGGTTATTAATGTTTCAAATGCTCTTCAGGAAACAATTGTGCAACCAGATAACAATAGTCATGATAAAGGGAAATGAACAAACATTAAAAATTGTAATAAAACTTCAGGAATGAGATGAAACAGACAGGTCTTTCAGCAATAGAGTAATGAGACAGATTACTTCTTTACACGCTATAAGTGTTTTTAATCAAACTTTTCTGATAGGTTACGACACATCCCCATAGCAGGTGGGTCTTGGATCTGGCTGTTCTGGTACTACAAGAGATGGAAATAGTACCACTGCTCTGTAAGAGATTTCTGCTTGCAAGCTGTAAACTAAAGCATTAACTATAAACTTAAGAGAAATTTAGAAACAAAGATGTCTTTAAAAAGAGTGTCATATGCTCAATCTTTTGCTCTGATTACAGCTTGGTGGCTGATCTTTTATTCAGTCAGGATATTCTTTAAAAGTTCTGCTGGCATACATTAAAAGTTGCCTCATGATTACTTTACTCAAACCTTGTCAATGTATTCTGAATAGGTCTGTTTTCTTTGCCTTCAATTATAGGTACAATGATCTATGGTTATTTGGAAGGGAAGGTAGGCAATGTATCTTCAAAATGAGTCTACTCAGACATGGCACTGACACACGTCCTCTGACGTCATGGCAGGTGGTATTCTTTTTATGTACTCACGGAGTGGTATTCATAGCTAGTATCAACATCTGCCTGGTTTGAACTGGACAATCTCTACATGCGTTTTATGCCAAATACCTAATTGCTGGAATACCGCTTTTCCACCTCAGTGTGTGGCTTATAAAATGCAGGGTTGGATTGCTACAATTACTGAAGTTTTTACACTAAATTCCTGTGTCATCACAGGACAGGTCATTATCATACTACCTGCCACTATCCTGTCCTGTGGGCGTTGTGAAAAATGACAAGCTTAATTGTAAGCAGCTGTGGTGATATTCATGGATCAGACCTTTGCGAGGACTTTACCAGTGATGAAAGTTCGGTGAGGGGAAAATAAATCGAGGAAAAGCTCAAATAAGTGCAGCAACCAGATACTACATTGAAAAACAAGAAGGAATGAATGGGAGCAAAAATGACTACCGGCGGAATGTGCCTTTAGAGCATGATCAAAGTCGGAAAGCGGCTATTGAAATATTAAGACAAATGGCTGCCTATTTTATAACAGCCATTAGCAGTGAAATATCCTCTAGTGAATTATTGCTCACCATCCTTAACCGATTCCCTTTAGAAAAATATATTCAAGTGAAATTGGTTGATGTTATATATAGAAACAAGAGGCCCACTATCGTTGCCCTTACAGAAAGATAAAAATCACTGCCATCTGTCACTGGGATGAATTACAAGTAAGCAAGGATAATGATGGGCACTTTTATAAATTGTATTTCAGACAGTCAATCACATTGTAGATTACAAATCCTGTTTTTTCAATCTAAAGTATGATTTCTGTTTTTATTTAACTCATATTTTGTTCTTCATTTATAATTGTCACAAGAAGCATAACTTTTTGCAAGTGTATAAATATTCTATTATCTTACGTAATACACGTTAGTAAAATGGGTCAGATATGTAATGTTTGCTCAGTATTTTGACTAATATAGTTTGTTTTTCTTCATTTGTGCCAAAGCTGAGGATGACACTGGGGTCATATATCAACCACACTTGGGGTAGGGATGGCAGGGTTCGCTGCAGAAACTTTCAGTTATTTTTCTCCGGTACTAGCTCACCAGGTGTCATACCCAATTGAGATTGACAGGGTTAAGGTTCATTTGTTGGTCCATTCTCGAGTTTAAAGGTCTTAGCTGGACCTGGAATCTGTTGGGCTATCAACAATATAGACAGAAGATTCTGAAAAACAGTCAGCCAGCTTCGTAATAAGTATTAGGTGTGACAGCAGATTTACAATTCTGAAACGTTATCTGTGTTTCTGTATCCATAGGTGCTACCTGACACTCTGAGCTTTTCATAGCACATTCAACTGGCCTTTCACATTTCAGCAGCCTCAGTATTTTGTCTTTTGTGCTGGGCTACTATACTGATCTCAAAACTCCTAGGAAAGGGAACATAAATATCCCTTTTCCAGAGGTGACATTCCCAATTCCCTAGCTAGCATGGTGTGAACTAATGGCACATTTAATCACTTCCATACTATGGCATTGGGCATTGAAATAGATATTCGTCCAGCTGCTCTGCAGGGGACTAACACAGCAGTCATTGCTTTTGATTTCCTTTGCTGGGTTGGTCATAGAAGATTTTAAATCTCTAATCTCAGCAAAGTCTTGTCAATTTCCTAATTTTATCCAATGCTTGAGCATATCATCTAGGTTGGTACCAAAGTTCACAGACAATGTTGGCTTTCAGCTAAGGTATTAAGTCTGCCTCCCATCTGTCTTCCTCTGGCAAGTCAAACAACTAGGATAGGTCCTGTCGCACTATTCAAAGCATTCTCTCAGTATCCTGACCAAACTTTCTCCCTCAGCATGGGTCATGTATGCTCAACGAGATACAAGATCTCAAAGACAGCAATGACACAAGAACAGCAATCAATTCATTTTGCACAGGGAGTGTTGAGAAATGTTTCTAAGAGACATGATAACATCTTATGTTTCCAAATCTGCTTTTCAATCACCTCATACCAAAAATGAACATTGTTGGTAACATTAAGAGGGATATATTGAAAGTTATAGGAATAGGTCAATTTGTCGATTTAATTGAAGGATTAACGCATTTAATGTTGATACTGTAGTAGAGATAACTCTAAAAGTGTGTCTTGGAAAAAATGGTTTTATTCTCTCCAGCCTCATGACTGACAATTTAAAATTGAATACATAAATATATTTCTTAAAATAATGCTTTTTGCTCTCTGACCTTCTGGGCAATAACACAAAAGTCAGGACAGATAAATATTAATTTGATGTTTACAATTTCTGCTCCAATAATTGAGCTCAATGATAAACACAATTCATTCCTCCTGATCTTGCAGCCAATATCCTGCTGTGATCAAATCTTTGTAACAAAGCTCTCAATTATTTTGCCATCTTCTTTTATGGATGTATCTACTCTATAGGTAAATCTATAAATCTTGTTTGAAGTGCATAGCCACTAAAAGTTCATTTGTTACAAATGACCCGATTGCCAGAAAAGATGTTCTATTGTTGTATCTAAGGTCAAATATAATTTCTTTAGAATGGAAAATGGTGTAGCACTTTCGGAAAATGCTAAGCATGGTGAGATGAACAGAAATGCAACTGAACTGGAATTTATGCATTAACAAAATCAACTTAACTGTTTAACACTCTAGTAGACCTGTTACTGCATGAATGAACTCAACCTCTGTAATCATACAGTTAGAAAGATAAACTAAGAATGTACTCAGGCTACTTTGGCCTTAAACTGTATACTTAGAAAGTGAACATTACGATACTCCTGGGTTATTCAAGACTAATGTTGTCATATTATGTGATTTAAACTGTCAGCTGTATTAAGCTATCAGTTACTTCTACTGTCATTGTCAATATTGAATCTTCTCAGGTGTCAGCCATAGTCTTATAGATTTTGTTAAATTATATGGTTGTCAGTGGATAAGTAAGTGTTGAGCCAAGTTCTTGTGGTTTTATTGTAGCGGTTGAGTTAATCTAGCTAACAGTGACCACAACATAATTTGGTTTAAAGCAACAACAGAAAGAGGCCAGAGAATAAATATCAAAGTTAAAGATGCTCAACTGAGGAACAACTATTTTCCATGATTTAAGAAGGGACAAAGTACATGCAGATTAGAAACATTGATTACAGAATAAAGCAGTGACAGAACAATGGAAGGCAAGCCACAATGCGATTATTCAGCTTCAAAAAGGCATATCCATTCGCAAGGAAAAGGTAGAACACTCAAAGTCAATGCACCATTGAGTAATCATGGAAACCCAACAGTTTCCATCTCCAGAGTATGAAAACGAAAAGGTGGGACCATTATAGATCTATATTACATATGGTACTAACTATGTTTCCAATATCCCCTCAATTTGAGAAATGTTCCATTGTACCAGAATATTGCGCATGTTCCTCCACTATTTAAGATGACAGAGGAAATTATAAATCAGTTAGAGTAACATTCCTTGTTGGCAAATTGCTAGGGAGTATGAGTAATAAGGAAACTTAACACCTTGAACATTTTCAGCAGATCAGAAAGAGCAGCATGAATTTGTAGATCATGCAAGTTGAATAAGATTGAATTTTTTTTGATGATGTGACTAAAATAGTTAGCAAGAGAATCTGTGGGTGTTATTTATATTGACTTCCAAAAGGCATTTGATACATTCTTGCAAAAGATGTTGCTTCAACTTTAGCTAACATAGGGCATTGATGGTTGATTCTTGATCCAGTTATGAAAAGATATAGAATAGGTATAATGGTCAAGTATATGTTACACTGGTGGTGTCCTGGAAGGATCTACGTTGAGATCTCAAAGATTTGTTATATATTTAAATTTGGCAATGATACTTAGAGAGGTCATACTGTAAGAGATGTAAATGGAATCAAAAAGTCTACTGAGATATTGATAGCTCAATTGAATGTATGAAACTGTTGGAAATGGATTTCAATACATGCACGTATAATGTTGTGGATTTTGTAACTAGAAGCCACAGAAAAGGATAGTTTCTGAATGGCAAAAAGCTAGAAACAATGAAGGTCCAAAGAGGTGTGAGAGCTGGATACATTGATGATTAAAATGTTTGTTCTGAAAAAGATGCATGCCAAACTCAAAATATTAACTCTGTTTCTCTCTTCACGATGCTGCCAGACCCGCTGTTGCTCCAGCATTCTTTGTGTTTGTGCCAGATTCCCTGCATCCAAAGTATTTGACTTTGATTAAATTATCATGATTAGGTACAGAACATAATCAAAATGATTAATAGAATAATGGTCTTTATATTGAGGGATCCTTGCTACAGAGCTGTTTGGGCAGAACCCTTGTTTATATTTGAGGCTGAGATAGAGAGATTCATGATTAGTTGGGTATGTTCAGTGAGGTATGTCAGATCCTATTGAATGGCAGGGTGGGTTTGAGGGGCTAAATGGCCTACTCCTGTTCCAATTCTTATGGTCTTGGTTATTCCTGGAATTCCCTCCCTAATGACATTGTGGGTCAAACCACAGCAGGTAGACTGCAGCAGTTCAAGAAGGCAGCTCACCACCACCTTCTCAAGGGCAGCTAGGGACGGGCAATAAATGCTGGCCAGTCAGTGACACCTACATGCCACAAATGAATAAATAAAAAATTTTAAAATTATGGACCTGGAATACACATGGGTAGAATTTGCCGAGGAGGGAGTGTAGCATAGGTTTACCATAATGATACCTGGATTTCCAGGGTTAAACAATGAGGAAAGATTAACCAAACTGAGGTTGTTTGTCTGGAATTTAGAAGGTTAAGGGTTGGTTTGATCAAAGTTTTTAAGAAGAAGCCATGTTGGATTGGGAAACAAACCATTTCCACTAGTTGAAGTGTCTAGGAGTAGGGGGGTACAGGCAACAACTAGAGCCAGAGTTTTCAGGAGCAAAGTTAGAAATCACTTCATACATGACTAGTAGAAATTTGGAACTGTCTTTCACAATCATCCATTAATGCTGTGTCAGCCATTAATTGCAAAACTTAGCTTGATACATTTTATTAACCAAAGACATGAAGGAATGCACAGCAAAGGCAGTTATATAGAGTTAGGCCACAAATTGGCTGCTGTAATCTCACTGAATAGTGGACCAGGCTTGAATGGCCTCCTCCTGTTTTTATATTTCTATGCTCCTCTCTTCTAATAATGACAAAGGAAATAAAAGTTACAATAAAACATGAAACAGAACCTTGTGATAAATGTCAGGCACAAGTTAATAACCAGGAAGATCATAAGAAGTAAGAGAAAATTGAAAAAGTTGATATGGAAAGCAAAGAGATTATGAGAAAATATCAGTGGGATATGTTAAATTTAAGCCTGAAACATTTGGCAAGGTGTAACTTACCTGAAGAAACAAAAGTAGAAATAGCAAGGCATTGCACACAAGCTTTCAATCCTCCTCGTACAGAGTAATGCTGGAACACGAGGATTATATTACTTTTTGAGTAAAGGAGGGAGTCAAACCAGGAAACTGCAAGCTAGAGGATGTTAAGGAAGTTATTGAAAATGGTTATCATGGACAAAATAAGCTCTCATTTTGAGAAAGATGGCAAATATCTAGCCTATTTGGATATCTTCATGAGGAATTGATAAGTACGATCACTGTCAGTAAGTGGGATTTCAGAAGGTATTTAACAAAGTGCTACATGAAAGGCTTTTTAAGTGGATATGGAAGCCAATATGATTAGAGGAAAAGTTGTGATATAGATGTGAAATGGTTCAATGACTGGAAGTAAAGCTGGTGGTACGTGGATGTATTATTATTGGGGACGAGATGGCCTAGTGGTATTATCCTTGGACTGTTAACCCAGAGATCTAGATATTGTTTCAGGGACCGAGGTTCAAATCCTGCCATAATAGATGAATTGGGATTCAATAAAATTTGGAATTCAGAGTCTAATGATGACCACAAATCCATTGTTGATTGTCAGGTAAAACCCATCTGGTTCACTAATATCCTTTAGAGAAGGAGCCTGCCATCCTTACCTGGTCTGGCTTACATGTGACTTCAGACCCACAGCAATGTGGTTGACTCTGAACTGCCCTCAGGGCAATTAGGGATGGGCAAGAAATGCTGGCCTAACCCGCAACACCCTCATCCTGTGAATTAATCAAAAAACAATTTCTTGCAAACCGTTCGTGGTGTTATTTACCAAGCAGTTTTTAGTTCTTCATTCTTTTCTATATTTATAAATAGCCTAGACTCAGGTGTAGGATTCACATTATGAAATTTTCAGACGATACCGAACTTGACAAAATAGAGGTAATGATGAGGCTAAATAAAGGCATCAGGATGTCACGGACCAGATGGTGAAATGGATAAAAGAATGGCAAACGGTGATTCAGATTGGAAAGAACAATCTAACTACAATTTTAAGAGTAACTTGAATTACAGCTGCTTCTGTGGCCTTCCCCGATTGTTAGTTCCAAAAGCCTACAACCTTTCTGATAGAAGTACCACTTAGGGCAAGTAGGGGGAATCAAGGGTTACGGGCAAAGGGCAGGAAAGTGGACATAGGACTATTGGATCTTACTGACTGTTGTAGAATGCTCAAGGAGCCAACGGCCTCGTCTTATTTCTAATGGTCTTAGGGTCTAACCTCCCTTTTTTGTCCCTAATGATCATTACATTTTCAAATTGCTGCTGACGGTAGTCTTCTTGGATCGTGTTGATTGATTGCCTTCATAATCTTGAAAATGTGAAGCAGATTTTATCACAACTTTCTTTTTACCAAAAAAAAAATCAACTTTCCCTTAGGACTAAATTCTGTACACCTAGAATTAATTCCATTCATCTAGAATTATCTTCATATGTCTGGGTTGCTCCTATCTTTATGTTTATAAAGGTAAAATGTTTAACTATCCCCAAAGCCATATCTGCCATTAAAGATTTAAAAAGTTTGAAAGAAATATCTAAGTGTGGGTCTCAGTTTAATAATCTATGGCCAGTTAATGAAGCTATGGACGATTTATTCTTCTATGATGATAGTGTCAGTTTTGTACTTTCACGGCAACCATCATGTTTCTTTGACAGCACCTCTGAAACCCACAACTCACACTTAGATCACACTGAGATCTCCACTTTCCCCGGTAAGGCACATTCCCAGTTAGAACTTGCCATCACTATTCTGTCACTGTCCCTGGGTCAAAATCTTGGGAACTATGTTCCGAGTACCATTGTAGATGTACCTACTCCATATGGACTGCAGTGCTTCAAAAAGGCAGCTCATCAGAACAGTTAAGGTTCAACAATAAAAACAAAGTACTGGAGAAACTCAATGTGTCTGACTGTATCTGTGGAGAGAGAAACAGAGTTAAAATTTCGAGTCAGAATGATTTTTCTTCACCATTCAGAAGCCTGAACGCCTCTCCAACATTTTCTGTTTTTATTTCAGACCTCCAGCATCCACAGTATTTTGTTTTTAAAGGGATAGACAATGGTGTGACTTCTCAAGGGCAGTTAGTTCTGGGCCATTAATGCTGGCCCAGAAGCAAAATCCATGTTGCATAACTGATTAAAAAAAAAGGTAGCCTTGCCTTTGACTCTCACATCCCAGTAAAGACTTTGTAATCTTTGGCAAGCAGCGCAGAAGCTCAAAACAAAATTAATTGCCTTTCCATAAACTATACTACTTATTCCACAGAACATACTGGTATTTGGAAATAATTATAAGCTTCTTTTAACATGATGGTTATAATCTCTTCTGAGTTTGTAAGCCAGCTAAACTCTTTATAGAATTACTGCTAAGTAAGAGTTCCTGAGTCTACCCTGCTCTCAAGCCAACTTTGCCGAATTATAGTAACTCCCAATAGTTTAACCTGACAACGGAAATATTCCTTTCAGAAAATCCATTTAGACAATTGTATTTGGCTTCTTGGAGTAAAGCTATCTAAACAGATGGCTCAAATTCCTGAGCCCTGCTGTCAGGTTAACATTTTTTGCCAGGTAGACAGCTATAAATGAAACACTCACAATCATTATCTAAAATGTAATGCGTTCATGCAGCCTTACCATGTGCAGTCTGACCATGTAAGGAAATAAAATTGTGCATTCGGACTGGGAATGCCACCTTTTTTAAAGGATGAACTTGCACTATTTATACTCATGATGTTTAGTTTCCAAAGGTTGATATCAGTGGTACCTGTTAAATCATTGTAATTACAGCCCCCTCAGCATTATGTCTTTATAGCAGTCATTATTTGTCAACCAATTTTTCAGGCTCAAAAGTTTGCTGTGCAACAGACTCAAATTAGACAGCTATTTGCTATGAGACATCTGTATAATGAACCAAAGCATAAAGGTTTTATTGGAGTCTTGTCTGCTGGAAAAAAATGCTGTGAAGGTAAAGTAAAATCTTACCAGACCACAGGGCTTTTCTCTCATTAGAGAGAGACAACTGGTGGCAGTTTTACTTGAGAATCACCACACATCAGACAAAGGGAAAGGTTGAAAAGGAGAATCCATCATTATAACGTTAGCCAGTGCAGGAATTAAACCCACGCTATTAGCATCACTGTGCATTATGAGCTAGCCATCCAGCTAACTGAGCAAAACAGCCAGCACTGAGGAAGCGTTGCTTACTTGGGTGAAGGCTCTTTCTTCAAATTGTACAACAATATCTGTCTGAGATTGATTGATTTTTTTTTTGCAGAAATAGACACTTAACACGTAGGCTGAAAGAACCCGCCAATATTAAAGTAACATAGCTCCTCTCACAACAATGGGCCACCCTAGTATGGTTTTCAGCCAGTCAAGTGTTTTTTTTGATGTGTGATCTAAGTGGTAACAAACATGGCAATCAATTTGTTTGTAGTAAGATTCCAGAAACAGTAATATGACGTTACATTCTGCTTTGGTGCCATTAGCTGATGGATAAATGTTGGCTAAAATACAATGTCGATTCTGAAAGATGGCACCTTTGACATTGCAGCAAACCAATTCCAGTTAAAGGGTAATGGACCAGCAACCAGAATCTCAGGCTAATGTATGAGGGAAAGCATGGATTCAGCTGCTACGAAGCCACATGGTGAAACTTAAATTCAACGCAAGAAATTCTGGAATTAACTGGCCTGATGGTAATCATGTAAGGACTATTGGTTGTTTTAAAAAATCTGATTCAGTAATGCCCTTCCTTTAGGGAAGGAAATCTGCCATCCTTACCTGGTCTGGCTTACAGGTGATTCCAGACCCACAGCGATGCATTTGACTCCGAAATGGTCCAGCAAGCTACTCAGCTTCAAGGGAGATTAAGGACGGGCATGAAACAAAGCCAGCCTTGCCAGTGATGCCCATACCCCGTGCATGGGTAAAGAAAATTCCTCAGCCCTGTGCTGGAATATCAGCTTAGAATTTGAGATCAATTTGCCAGAATGGGACTTGAACCCAGGAACTCCAGATGTGAGAGAAAACAGAGCTCCTGCTCACACTTGCAGGGTGGAGTTTTGTAGAGACAACAGAGTGGCCACCAGTGAGGGACCTGTGTTGCTTCCTTTGGAGAAGGCCCATTTAATCATGAGCCTTTCAGGCAGTGGAGAGGACAGTTTCTCCAGAATCAAGACCTCAGGAGAAGAGCTCCTGGCTCTTAGGAGCTGCTGGCCAATCAGAAATTTTGGCTGTGGGAATAATGTCCCCTCCCCCCACAGAGGACAAGATTGCAAAGACCCAGACTGTAAGTCATGGCTAGAAGTGTTTTTTTTGAGGTGGGCTGCTGGGTAGGTAGTGTAGTGGTCATCCGAAGCAAAGGTTGGTGTTCCCCTCAGTAGGGCAGCTCCTCCTTTCCAAGTGGTAAATCCCTCAAGCAGACACTATCTTCCCCCACCCCTCTCAATCACAACACTGAGACCAATAAACATTTCCACATAGCTTGACTTGTCATACATGCCATGAGGCAGTAGGCCTACCCACAGCTGGCATGATACTAGTGGCATGGGCATGATGCCCTCAAGTTGTCCACTTAACCTTGGAAAATGGCAGTGGAGTGAAAAGATTGATCAGAAGCCTGCCTTAATCGAGTTGGAGGTGGGAAAGCAGCAGGGAGCTCCTCCACTATGCTCGTTCATGATTAAATGCCCACCCTGCCTCCTAATGTGTCACTAGAATAAGGAACAGAGACCACCCGCTAGATTGAGATTTCAGGGCCTCTTGCCAAAAATGCCAGTGTCTGACGTTAAGTGATGGTGGGTGTGGGAGGTCATTATGAGGTTATCCAACTTCAGCTGTGAAGGATTTGAATGAAGGACAAATCATGAAGGAATATGCCTGGATCTAGCTCCAAGAGCTAATTTTGTGACATCCAGGTATTCAAATGGGGAGCACCAATCAACTGAAAATTCCCATCACCCTTCACTAAAATTGTAAGAACAACAACTATTTGCTTCTATTGGTCTAAACAAACATCTCATTATAATAACTGCAATATAGGGTCACTGATTCACCAAATGCTTCCCAAATAGAACATAGAACATAGAACAATACAGCGCAGAACAGGCCCTTCGGCCCTCGATGTTGCGCCGCCCTGTGAACTAATCTAAGCCCATCCCCCTACACTATCCCATCATCATCCATATGCTTATCCAAGGACTGTTTAAATGCCCCTAATGTGGCTGAGTTAACTACATTGGCAGGCAGGGCATTCCAC
>JAHRHZ010000098.1:33073771-33112722 GCA_024137785.1 Ginglymostoma cirratum | reverse complement strand
AACACAGCAGGTCAAGCAGCATCATAGGAGCAGGAAAACTTGACGTTCCGGGCCTAGACCCTTCATCAGAAAAAGGGTTTAGGCCCAAAACGTCAAGTTTTCCTGCTCCTATGATGCTGCTTGACCTGCTGTGTTCATCCAGCCCCATGCTTGTTATCTCGGATTCTCCAGCATCTGCAGTGCCTTTTATCTCTGAAATTCAATCCTAGCAGGATTTGAACCCAGGTTCCCACAGCATTATTTGGGAATCTGGATTGAGGGTGTAATAACAATACCACGAGTTTATCACCTCCCACATGCCTTGATTTTGTTTCTTCTATCCTCTCCTGAAGATACTGACAGTGTTGCTACATTGTCAAAGTTAGAGTCGGCCAGCAGAAGTCAATTCAAGAGGGAACGTGTGTTAACAGACCAAGAGCTCAATGATTATTAGAAACAAGAAAAGGGCAGTGAAATTTACATGATTTGCTGACAATGTAATACAAAAAAACCATTTTCATGGCTAGATTGCAAAAACCAAAGCCAACCAGCTCCTTGCAGAGTTACAGTACAATTTTTACCCATTGAGAGGCACAACAATATGATCTTCACTGTGGGGGTTGAAAAATTCAAGGAAAAGCACCAACTTCTTTATATGACCTTATCAACCTCATGAACATCCCTATTTGTATTAACCACCATCACTAACGCACAAAGCACAACCATTTAATTCATGTTTATTTATGGAATCTCAGTGTGTGCAAATTGGCTGCTTAAAATTCCCCAACACTACAACAGCTTTTCACATTAAAACACACTTCGTTCCCCATAAAACCCTTTGAGACATCTGAAGCTCATGCAAGGTTTTGAAAAAATGCAAGCTCATGATATACGGGGGAGTGGTAATGTAGTGATCGTGTCACCAGCCTAATAACCAGGTTGACGTACTGGGTGCATGGGTTGACCACCAGTTCTGAGGAAGGGTCACCAGACCCAGAACATTAACTCTGATTATTTTTTCTCCACAGATGCTGCCAGACTTGCTGAGCTTTTCCAACAACTTCTGTTTTTGTTGCTGTGGCAAAACTCCATCTGGTTTACTGATGCACTTTAGGGAAGGAACTCTGCTGTCCTTAGTTGGTCTGGCACACATGAGATTCCAGTATGTGGTTGGCTTTTAACTGCTCCCTCAGCAGTTGGGGATGGGCAATAAATGTTGGCCTAGCCAACAATGCCTACATCATATGAACAAATAAAACAAAATTCTTCCACCCGACATCTGGTATTTCTGAGGAAGGGTCATTGGACCCAAAATGTTAACTTGATTTCTCTTCACAGATGTTGCCAGACCTGCTGAGCTTTTCCAGCAACTTCTGTTCTTGTTTCTGATTTACAGCATCTGCAGTTCTTTCGGTTTTTAATGTGATATGACTTCAGTTGCTGTCCTTTAATCCCAAATTCATCCCAAAGCCATTACTAATTCACCTTCTTACTCTGGTGTTCCACACATAAACTCCCCTGGAGATGGTCATTTATATAACACATATCTTACAATCCCCTCCTATGCATAATTTTGTTTTATTATTAAAAATAGAAACAGAAATAGCAGCAGGAGATGGGATTGGGGGAAATGTATTGAGATGGATACGAAACTGGTTGGCAGAGAGGAAACAAAGAGTAAGAATTAATGGGTCCTTTTCAAATTGGCAGGCAGTAACTAGTGGGGGGCCACAGCGATCGGTGCTGGGACCCCAGCTATTCACGATATGTATTAATGATTTGGATGAGGGAACAAAATGTAACATCTGCAAACTTTGAGATATCAAGTTGGGTGGGAGGGTGAACTGCGACGAGGATGCAGAGATCCTTCAGCATGATTCTGACAGGTTGGGTGAGTGAACAAATCAATGGCAGATGCAGTGTAATTTGGATAAATGTGAGGTTATACACTTTGGAAGCACAAACAAGAAGGCAGATTACAACCTAAATGGGTGTAAATTGGGAGAGGGGAGTGCACAGCGGGATCTGGGTGTCCTTGTGCACCATTTGCTGAAGGTAAGCATGCGGGTGCAGCAGGCGATAAAGAAGGCAAACAGTATGTTGGCCTTCATTGCGAGCGGTCTCGAGTACAGGAGCAGGGATGTGTTGTTGCAGTTGTACAGGGCCTTGGTGAGGCCACACCTAGAATATTATATGCATTTTTGGTCTCCTTTTCTGAGGAAGGATGCTCTTGCTCTCGAGGGAGTGCAACAAAGGTTTACCAGGCAGATTCCAGGGATGGTGGGCCTGATGTATAAGGAGAGATTGACTAGGTTAGGATTGTTTTCGCTGGAGTTCACATGAATGAGGGGGTTGACCTCAAAGAGACTTATAAAATTCTAACAGGACTGGACAGGGTAGATGCAGGGAGGATGTTCCCGATGGTGGTGTGTCCAGAACCAGAGGTCACAGCATGAGGATTCGGGATAGATGATTTAGGACGGGGATGAGAAGACATTTCTTCATCTAGAGAGCCGTGAGCCTGTGGACCGCAGGAAGTGGTTGATGCAAAAACATTGAAAGTACTTGAGGGGTAACCAGATGGAGCATTTAGGGCGAATGGAATCAAAGGTTATGTGAAGAAAGCAGGATTAGGCTGTTGAGTTGGATGATCATCCATGATTGTGAAGAATGGCAGAGCGGGCTCAAAGGGCCGAATGGCCTCCTCCTGTTCCTATCTTCTAATGCTTCTATGAGTTGGCCATTTGGCCCAAGCAGCTTGCTGTGCTATTCAATATGATCATGGTTGATCATCCAACTCAGTTCACTCTTCCCACTTTCTCCCTATGTCTTTTGATCCCTCTCACTCTTAGAACTATATCTAACTCCTTCTTGAAAACATTCAATATTCAACAGCTTTCTGTGGCAGAGACTTCCACAGGCTCACAACTCCCTGGGTGAAGAACCTACTCCTAATCTCTGAACTAAATGGCCAAGCCGGTATCCTTAGACTGTGACATATGGTCCTGGCCTCTCTAGTTATCCTGTCCAGTTACCCTTGTTCACCTTTACAACACTGACCAGATTGAAACTGCTCTCTGGAGTATTTCTCCAGAATAGCCAATCAGCAGGGACACGGTAAGTAATAAAACCAGCAAAACTGAGTGTGCAGCAAGCCTCATTTTAACCAGCTGAAGAGGACAGCACCCCATTCCATGTCTTGAGGTCGAATTCCTTCGCCTCCTATTTCAACTAATCGTCTGCTAGAAATAAATGTTTTAAGTTGACACACAAAAGAATTTTACATGGTGCATTGCCAGAGGTAGTTAAACTCTCTATGGCTCTTTGTTCTCACTGTTTTTGAAATCTTTATTATCTAATTTGCAAAAGTGACTCAATATAACAGAAAGACTTGGATTTATCATGACCTTCCAAAGCACCAATGAGGCAATTTGAACAGTCTTACTTGGCCGTAAGGTTGCTCTTTCATTAGAGAGATGACTGGTAGTTGTTTCACCTGAGGGTCTCCATGTCTCGTGTGAGGGGAGATGTTGTCACGGTGACCTGAGCGACTATGGGAATAGAGGCCCATTCTGTTGAAATCAAGTTGCGTCAGAGACCAGCTGATCCATTCAGCTGAGCGAACTGACCCCCAATTTGGAGTGTAACCACTATTGTAATGTAGGAAGTGCATTAGGCTGCATGCACATAGCAAACAGCCACAATCGGCAATACTGTAATGATTAGCTAATATGCTTCAGCGGGAACTTGATTGAAGGATAGGTACTAGACAAGTCAGCAGAACAACTTTGTGGCTATACTTCGAAACAGTGCTGCAGGGTCTTTAATATCTAACTGGCAGTACAGATGGGTCCACAGGCAACGCCTCGAGTTAAAGATAGTATTCCTTCAGCACTGTACAGAAGTGTCAGTTGAACTGTCTGCTCAACTCATTGGAGTGGCCTTGAACCCATTTATGTCTAACTCTGAGCAGGAGGGGACTCTTGTTCAAGTGCCCGAACCCTATCACTTCCCGCTTTTATTTCAGCTTTGCACTTCAGTATAGGCTTGGCAATAGAATTTCAGATACTCAATCAGTTGGCAGCTAAAAAAGACAGCCCCCAACTCCCACAGCAAACCATAGTGTGTTCAATTTGCCACCAGAAATGATACATTGGCACCGAAAGACTTCAAGAATTTCTCATGGTGATGTGCAATGCCACAGGTACCACCAACACAGCCCCTTAATTAATTATTCATTCTCAGGATATGGGTGTTGTTGGCAATGCCAGCATTAGTTGTCAGTCTCTACTTTCCATGAAAATATGGCAGTGAGCCACTGTCACAAAGAGCTGCTGCAGTATGGTACAACTGAGTAGCTCACTCGGCCACTGCAGAACACAGTTAGCAGTCAGCCGCATTGATGTGGCACTGATTGGATAGAAGCCTCTATATTCCTTTCATGGGTCTTTAAGTTTATTACAGGGATTTGGATGTGTAATGCTACAAAATTGTCTGGCAGATGGCGATCTTCCAGAATTCAGACAAAAATGGGAACAACCTGAATGATTTTGTAATATGTAGCATGTTTTGAAATTACAAAATGCATTCAGCCAATTAAGTGTGTTACAAAGTGTAGGCATAGTCATTATGGGGACAAGCATCTGCCTCAATGTCCCATAATCAATAATGAGACAATGGCACGATATATCTTTTGGGTTTAAGTTCAGGTCAATATTAAACACTTTGAGCCAGGAGTAATTAAGATGAACAGCACAGATTCACATAAGATTAACACATGAGGGTTAAAAACACTTTAGTTATGTTGATTGGGTTAGACGAAGAGGAATGGTATAAGGTTTGCCTGGAACCCAAAGACCGGCATGGCCATGTTGAGCAGAATGGCCTGTTTCTACATTCTATGTAAATATTGGCCAGGAACTTAAACATAATGTTCTTAAGGAGTGCACCAGCAGTTCTTAATCCAATGTAAGCAAGCAGGCAGTGGACTAGTTTAACACCTCATCTAACAAAAGTCAACTTTGACAGTGCAATATTGCTTTAATACCACATGGGGTTTCGATCGAGATTAGGTTCTCAAGGCCTGTAGCAAGAGTTAAACACACCACCTTGTGAACTAGAGTGAAGAGTGACACCATAGAGGTGCTATGGAACCTCAATTATGACAGGAGTTTAAAAAAAGGTTATAACAGTTTGACTTGAGAAAGCTGAGGGATCTGATAAGCAGAGGTAATTTGCTAAATGCCTTGCAGAGTGAAGCTTTCTGTAAACTGGTTGGCTGACCACGGGCCCAAACTTGGACATTGTAAATTAACCCAAGGTCTGAGAAATCACGCTTACAGAAAAATGGCCAAAATAAATTAGACAGCCGCCAGCAGTTGTCAGCCACAAAGTCAAAGAGATTACAAAGATTCAAGAGAGACCAGTTACAATCACCCTGAGTGATGTATACTGGGGAAGATTTGGCCAGATGTTCTGGCATATCGACTACCTGAGTATGTGCACTTTACACCTCCCAGCATGGCAACAGTAAACGGTGTTGGTGTGATTCAGAGGCCACAGAACATTCTGGAAAGTCAGAGGCAAGGGAGAATAAGAATGCACACCTGGACATCACCCCCTCAGTGAGGACTTGACTTGGCCTAGCAGTGGATCTCCGATCACTTGGGGGGAGAGAGAGAGAGAGAGCGCAAGAAAATCCACACTGATCCCTGTGAGACCCACCTTTGTGGAAGAGAGCCAGCCCTACAATCCAGCTCAAACATGAGGATCGCTGCGGGTAATATCCTTTGTCAGATGGATAGAGCTAGATAGAGAGTGAATATTATGGGCTATTGGGAAATGTTCATATGGTGCTTTTAAGAAGGAATATTTTGTTAATAAAATTGAATTCAACCACAAACCAAGTTCCGTGACTCTTTGTCCACCTCACCAACAAGAGCAGTTGGTTAAAGAGTTTTCAATACATACACTGGCCGGAGTATCCAAAGCACACACAACAATACAAACGCAACATTTGATATAAGGTCCAAATATTGGTTCTCAGTTGCCCTCTTGTCCAAAGTATGACTACCCTAAGAGTGAAATAAAGCAGCATGTAGGGCTTACCTGTCATTATGATCCACCAAGCAGTTCTCCCTCACTGGCATGGAGTATCAGTAATTTCTTTTGACTACTTGTGCCTTAGTATGCAACCGACTGCAGGCTAGATATTTGGCACCAAAATGACAATTGTCAGAGGGAATTAACCAGCTTGCAAATACCTCACTGAGGTAGTCTTCAAAGACTATGGAGTAAAACATTGAGAAAAACAGACTGGTGTCAGGAAAAGTGACCTGAAGCTGTTGGATTGTTGTTAAAAATAAAACAATCTTTACTGATTCTGCAGAAGTACATTTGGTGCACTTAACAAATCTGAGCCTATGGATGACTTCAGTCCCACATCAATGTGGCTGACTGCTAACTGTGTTCTGCAGTGGCCAAATGAGCTACTCAGTCGTACCAAACTGCAGCAGCTCTTTGTGACGGTGGCTCACTGCCATATTTTCATGGAAACTAGGGGTTGGCAATTAATGTTGGCATTGCCAACAACGCCCACATCCTGAGAATGAACAATTAATTACGAAGTTGTGTTGGTCGTGCCTGCGGCACTGCACATCACCAAGACAAATGCACAAGGTTTTACGGCACCAATGGAAGTATCATTTCCGGTGACAAATTGAATACACAACGGGTTTGCTGTGGAAGTTGGGGGCTGTCTTTTTTAGCTGCCAAGTGATTTAGTATCTGAATTTCTATTGCCAGTCTATTCTAAAGTGCCTGCGCAGGATGTGTTAACCATCCTCAGCCATCTGTGGGAAACAACAGCTCCCGGGGATATAATGAGAGTCCACAACTCTAAAACAGCAGTTGGTCATTTGTCACTCCATCCTGCAGTCTAAATAGGTCAGCTTCAGCAGCAGGAATAAATGAATGTATAGCATTTAGTTTTTATGTAAACACTGAGTCAAAGGCTAGACCATAACCTGTGGACCTCACACTAGAATGGTCATAACCATGTATGAAATTTCAAACTTGGATTGGTCTGCATTTATTTGGGCAGCCTCTTGATTATACAGGTGGTAGGTATTGCTGGGGAAAGTCATTTATTGTCAAACCAATGGGAGCAAAAAATAAGTCACTTAACATAAACTTGGAAAAAGGAATAGAGATAAAAGGTACTGCAGATGCTGGAGAATCCGAGATAACAAGCATGGGGCTGGATGAACACAGCAGGTCAAGCAGCATCATAGGAGCAGGAAAACTTGACGTTTCGGGCCTTGACGTTTTCTGATGAAGGGTTTAGGCCCGAAACGTCAAGTTTTCCTGCTCCTATGATGCTGCTTGACCTGCTGTGTTCATCCAGTCCCATGCTTGTTATCTTGGAAAAAGGAATAACTATTTCATTCATTAAGCTCTATCTCAAACATGTGTTCTGCCCAGAATTAACCATTTTTCCAGTTCTCTCTTTTGTATGCACACTATCCCATGAGGCGGGATGTTCTAATCTTGCTTGAAGCTAGTGGATTTGATTATTCTATTCTCTACTCAAACATGTTGACCCCTAGCAACTTATGTCTTTCAATACTTTAGTGCCCTGCGCTGTACCTCCTCTGTCTTTTCACGGGCACAGGTTTTATTTAGCAAATTTTAGAGGGCCATGGTGAAATAGTGGGACCATTTGGGTAGATCTTTCAAAGTGCTGCAAAATGCACAATGGGCCGAATGGCCTGAATCAGAGTCTAAGGTTTACATAGAAAATTATGCTGGTGCCACGATATTTAGTGCTAGATAAGAAACTAATTGGTTGATGTTAGAGAGGAGAAGTGATAGAAGCAGGTAGGTCTACATGCTGTAAGATATATAATGAGACTTAGGGTAAATAGTTCAAATTAATATAAAATATGCCTTTGCAAAATGCAACCAGAAGGGAATTGTGACATGTAATGGGCCTGTTTTACTTTCATTCTGTAACCAGGCTTTCAACTTGAATTCAAGACAGATTGCTGTGATAGAATCTGATCTAGGTCCTGCTGCTTCCAGTCATGATGATGGTGGACAATTAAACTGTGGTGGTCTTCCTTGGTGGAGGCTTCCGGCGAAGTGTTTCAGTGGCCCAGTGTGGCAATTTCATCCTGACATGTCTCAGCGTGGTATTCTAGTCCCAGAATGGTGGCCTAGTCCTGACTACATCTTCAGGGTATTCCATCGTTCCTCAATCGGCTTCCCTTGAGCCCAGGATTGGTTAACTGAACTCTGATGAAGTTTGTCTTAATTTTACTTTTGTTTTATTATTATGCATTACTTCTGTTATTGACGGAAGCGCGGTGGTAGGGCAACTTATAAAACTTTCCACCGTCTTTTCCACGTAAAAGTACACGTTACAATTAATTTCTGTTCTGTTCTATTCTATTTTAACTTGTGGGAGGTGAAAGTTCCCTCCATCACTGACGCTTAGTAATAGCAGTGTGTACCATCTACAAGATGCACTGCGGAAAATCACCAGAGCTCCTAAAACAGCCGCTTCCAAACATATGACCACTTCCACCTTGAAGGACAAAGGCAGCGAATGCATAGAAACATCATTCTTGCTGGTTCTGCTCCAAGCCACTTACCACCCTGACTTGGAGATATATCACTGTTTCTTCACTGTCACTGAGTCAAAATCCTACAACTCCCTCCCTAAGGGCATTGTGGGTCTACCTACAGCACATAGACTGCAGCGGTTCAAGAAGGCAGCTCACCACCAGCTTCCTAATAGCAACTAGGGATGGGTGACAAATGTTGACTCAGCCAGCAATGTCCACATCACACGAATGAATTAAAAATACTTCTCCCATTCCATGATTATTAGCCCATTATTCAGTCTACATACTCATTACAGTTTTCATGGATGTCTTAACATTTATGCCAAATGTTCATTGTAACACTGGCAGCTCTGAAATAGTTCTGAAGCTGCTATTGCCTGTTGCGCTGTTTGTGAGTTGTATGGACCTGGAACTGACTCTGGGAGATTTTTCATTTCTATTGATTGTGCTGCAAACAACAGTCCCTATGTTGATCTACGTAGGGCAGATATTCTCTCATTTCTCAGCACTTCATAGTCTTGCACTTTCCCTTCAGTTGTTTGTAAGAGGGCTCCATTTTCAATGTGAGTGAGGAATAATATTAGGCAAAAGAATATGAAGTCATTTCCTGTTGCTTTCCCCACGCCCACTTAGAAGAAACACAAGGCCTCTTCCAGAAGGATCCATTGCCTGTAAGTAGTCATTGCCCCTCAAGGTTCTAGGTCTTCTGTTATCACCACTGAATATTTGCTGATTCTGCTTGTGAGACATGATTCATCAGCTGAGCATGGGACCCCAAGCTGGACCTTGGACAACTCCTGAAAGTCTAGGGTCAGCTACCACATGAACTCTCTAATAACCTTCTAGAATATCTATGTATTCTGTAATGGATGGCTGTTCTGCAAGGTTAGTTTTATGTAGAATCATAAAATCCCTACAGTGTGGGAAGAGGCGATTCAGCCCATCAAATCTGTACCAATCCTCTGAAGAGCATTCCACCTAGACCCCCACCCTAACCCTATAACTTCATATTTCCCATGGCTAACCCACCTAGCCTGCACATCCCTGGATACTGTGGGGCAATTTAGCATGGTCAATCCACCTAAGTTGCACATCTTTGGACTGTGGCAGGAAACCAGCAGATAAAGGACGAATGTGCAAACGCAACACAAACAGTCACCCAAGGCCAGAATCGAACCTGGGTCCCTGGCATTGTGAGGCAGCAGTGCTAGCCACCACGTCACCGCTTGAGCCTCTGGGCAATAAGTTGGAAATCTACCCAAGAAGTAGTGAGAAAAGCATATAAAGAATATTAGGGAGATTTTCCGTTGATCAATATGTGATAGTTATATTACAAACGCCACAGGATTTTTTAAAATCCAATATCCAACAATTAGATGTGAATCCTTTGCTTCCAATTCCACTCAAATTGACAATTGGACATATTAGTGTTACCAGGTGGACTTAACCTTCTGAGAAAGGTTCAAATTTGTTGAATAAATGGCCTGTGTCAGTTGGCACAACAAAGAGCACTATATTATTCTCAAAAATGTTCATCTAGGCATCGAGCCCATAACTGGACAGAGAGTAGATTAAGGCTTGATGAGGGGTATAGTGTTCATGTGAGTTCTGAGTCATGCCATATGATTAATGTAGTTTATGGTAGACATTCACAAAATGATGCAAGATTTCCCCAGTTTATATAAGTTTGGTTAAATTAATGTTAAGTTAGAATTATTCAACAGAATTTCCTCCTTCTTCCAACGAAGACCTACTTGGCTTATTTACAATAACTAGCCACAATGATTGACTGAACTCAAGGCAACACAATTGTTGGGGATGTGACCCTTGGTAGTATCATTGCTTGAAGCATACAGTGTGCTTAGCAGTTCAGTGGTTATACGCCAAGTGAAAAAGCCAGCCAAATGTATATTAGAGCAATTTTTTCATCCATTATCGTGAATTGCACCTTGTGAACTCCAATTTTTCAGTCTGAAATTTATTCTGGAGCTTTTGTACAGAAAGTGCAAAGTAATAGAGCTGAGTGTTAGAAGCTATCATAATCTATATACAAACTGCATTCATTCATTCATTTCAGTTGGAAAGAAATTGGTTTTGACAGAAAAAGGCAAAACAAAATGATGCTTTTATATCTAACTGAGCTAACTACTTGAAATGATAAACAAAGGCAGATTGAAAACCTAATGTTACAGCAGGTCATTCAACATCTGAAAGAAAAAAAAACCCGATAATGCTTTGGACATCATTTATAAACAATGGCCTGAAATGTTGATGGGCTTTTTTGTGCACTTTGAGTATTTACTTAAATTCAGATGACTTCCCATACTTAGACATATATGAAGCAGACATGCATTTTCCATATCTTATGTTTCCTAGAAGCGGAAACTATAGATTGAGGGGCATAACCCCACACCAAGCGTGTTGGTCAGATGGCCCACTTGCTCTTAACGGTTTCCAGGCATGTTGGACTGATTTGCAGATTCATATTCAAACTGTTTGACTGCATAACGGATGCACCTTCTGTAGCCGTCAGTTCCCGGAGCAGCATTCAAACCCAGAGCTTCTGGCACAGAGACAGGGGCAGTACCATGGCACCACAGGACCTTACTCTTCAGTACTCTTACGCTTCTACCTTAAGCATCTATTATCCAGTCCACATTGGAAATCTTAAACATACCAGCAGGAGGAGAGGAAATGGAATATTTTATCCTCGGGTCTGGATTCCAATAAGAGTCACCGGAACTGAAATGTTAAATTTGTTTCTTTCTGCACAGATGCTGTCAGACCTGTTGAGATTCTCCAACAATTTCTGTTTTTGTTTCAGATTTACAACATCTACAGCTCTTTGCTTTTATTTTAGGATATTCAATCCTGTTCAACATAGCTGATGAAGGATGGAAATCAGCTATTCCAATGCTATATCTTCTTGCAACTATTTATGGAAGGAACATTGTTGAAGAAGGAATTATATTCTGATCATATGTTGATTTTAGTGAACTGCAATTATGAATATGACTTCTCGAATATTGGAACACTTCTCAGGTTTTCGGATTGGAAACTGACAATTTTGACCCTTAGTGATTCAGTTACAAAGATAGAATCCCTACAGTGCAGAAACAGGCCATTCAACCCATTGACTCCACACTGGCCCTCTGAACAGCATCCCACCCAGACCCACCCTGTATCACTTTATTTCCCATGGCTAATCCACCTAGCCTGCCATATCCCTGGACACTATGGACAATATAGCATGGCCAACCCACCTAACCTGCACATCTTTGGACTGTAGGAGGAAACCCACGCAGAATTAGGGCGAATGTGCAAACTCCACACACAGTCACCTGAGGGTGGAATCAAACCCAGGTTCCTGCCACTGTGAGGCAGCAGTGCTAACCACTGAGGCACAGTGCCACCTAATAGGTATTTTTAGAACTGAGGGTCTAATTTACACATCATCCTACCGTTATATCAAAGCATTGCCAAGTGCTTTGGAACTATTTTTGGGGGTATTAAAACTGTTGTTCATTGAAGGCTTGGTGTTAGCTACCTTTCACCAGCAATACCCTAGAAACAGAAATGGAAACAATCATCAAAATGGCTATTAGTTGAAAGTATCAGATCGTCTGACCTTGAAAATTTTAACATCCACCTGACAGAATCTCGTTGTTATCACTTATCTGAGGGGCAGAACCATTGACATGGTAGCAAAATTGAAAACGGTCACTGAACTGAAAAGTTAACTCTGTTTCTCACTCCACAGATGTTGCCAAATCTTTTGAGTATTCTAGCACTTTTTTTGCATATGATTTCAGACACACACAGTAGTTTACTGTCACTGCACTCCTGCCAAAGGGTTTCAGCCCAGTTTAGCTGAACAGCTATTGTTAGACTTGAACAAAAACATAAGTTGCTGGTGAAGCTCCGCAGGTCTGGCAGCATCCGTGAAGAAAAAAATCAAAGTTAACATTTCAGGTCCGGTGACCCTTCCTCAGAACTTACTTCAATCCACCTAACCTGTTTCTAACTTACTTCTAACTCTAACCACCTAACTTACTTCTGAGGAAGGGTCACTGGATCTGAAACGTTAACTCTGATCTTTTCTTCACAGATGCTGCCAGACCTGCTGAGCTTTTCCAGGAACTTCTGTTTTTGTTCCTGATTTACAGCATCTGCAGTTCTTTCGGTTTTTATTGTTGGACTTGATCCTGACAAAAAAGAATGTTAGAAACTGAGACATATCACTTCGAAGCATTAGAGGAGATGACGATAATTCTGGGACACCAATTTTATATTACAGCATTGTCTTCTTAGATAGGCATATTATTTTAAGTGTTTTTTCCCTCTCCTGTAATGACAAAGTGTCACTACTGTTAAATATGAATAGATGGTGATAGATGCTTCCAATCATTTAATGGTACAGTACAGAAGGCAATCATTCTACTCATCGTGCTGGTCCTGGCTTGTTAGTCAAGTGATTCAAATGACACCATGTACTTGTTCTTTCCCTTCAGCTGGCAAGTTCTACCACTTCACGTATTTACCTACTTCCCATCTGAAAGTTCCCCCGAATCTGCTTCCACCATTAGGCAGTGCATTCTACATCACAGCATCTCATTATGCAAGAGAGAGGTTTTCACATATCACATCCAACTCATATGCTAAATCCCTTCAAATCTGTTACCTCTGACACCCCACCCCCCTGATACTAGAAATACTTTCTCTTTGTCTACTCTGTCATATGCATTCATGATTTTCAAAATGCCCGTCAAATCTCTGAACATTTCTGCTGGAGCTGTTTGAGTATAAACTCCCTATCAATGATTCCTTGATTCTTACAGAAAATTCACTGACCGTCTGGCAGTAAATCCTGATTGAAACGTTGCATTAAATTTTTCAGAAAGATTCTGGTGAAGATTTTGCTGGCAATGGAGAGGCTTGAGATTCTTCTGAATGTCACAAGATTATCAATTTCCTTTCTGCTGGTATAGGTGAACAATACATCTTTGTATCCTTTTAGAATGGTTTCTTGTTCCCTAATTATTTGTAAGCTTTCCTATCCTAAGGAGAACATCCCCAGCATCTATAGTGTCTTCACACTACCGCAATTCGTCATCACTCGTACCAATCCAGTAAATCTGTACCTTCTCTAAGGCCTTTATGTTCTTCTGAAAATGTGATACCCAGGATTAAATTATGCTTGATTGGCATCTTATCCTTATCGCTGTGGCTCCCAGTTTGTTCTAGCTACAGATAGCTGCATGTCTCAATGCATCTGTACTGGACAGATCTTGGGATAATTCCATGACACAGTTGTAAAATGACTTGATAATAAGTTTAGCCGTGCTGTTGCTCTGATGTTGCTTCCAGTCACAAAATGCACTCTGTAATTTAAACAACAGAATGCAAGGGACATTATCCAACAGAATTGGATCCTCCAAAAAACTGATAGCAGGTTGCAATAGGAACTTTAGATGGAAGGAAAGTCCAATACTGGACTATTATTAGTCAACATTCCCATCAAAACCGTGATGATCTTGTGGTGTAGCAGGTAGCATCCTGCCTCAAAACCAGAAGCTTTGGGTTCAACTCTCCTACTCTAGGACCTGATGGCCGAAGAAGGTGCATGAATATTGTGAATGAACAGGTTGAAATCTACTTTTAAATTCTTCCAATGGCATAAGAGTGGGAGAAAGTTCTTACCAGCCATCTGCTGATAGTGACAAGAAACCACTGTAATACTTTGCCAAGCATTGCAGTGGACCAATGCAGAGGCCATGGTAATCAACACTCTTGAGGGCATGGTGAATGAAGATAGTGCTGGTCGGCATTCAGAGCCGCATTTTCCTCGGAGCAGAGAGAGTCAATGGAGAATTCTTTCCTAGCAGATAGGAAAAGAATATTTCCTGCAGTTAGAATTTGTCCTCAACTTAAAATTGCTTTGAAGCAGATGGAAGGAAAGAGTAGGAAGCATGTCTTTGCTGAGGAAGCTCTGGAAACATGAAATGCCTTGACTCAAGAGGTGGCTGAGGCCCTTTCACATTTGATTTTAAAAAATATACTGAGCTACAAAAAGGGAGCTTAACAAGAGTAGCTTAAGAAGCTCATCAGGTTTACAATTGGTTGATGCCAATTGCCCAAGGCTGATTCTTCAGAAACCAGCTTGCAAACGTTTTTCTGAATCCAGTTCAACTCTAGCGCACCATACTTTAGGGAGGGTGTTCAGAGAGGACACTTACTAGAATTATAGCAATGATGCTATCAGAACAAAATGTTTTGAAGCCGAGTCTATCGTAGAAGAGGTCTGCAAACAGGGTTCAATTTAGGGTCAAGTGGCTCACTAGGCTCTTTCAATTCATGTGAAAGCAGAGAACCACCTCGAAAGAGTGCAAAGATGTCCCCATTATCCACTGGTAGCAGCAGGAAGGGACTCACCAAACAGGAAAATCTCACTGCTCTCCATCAATGTGAAATCTTTGCTAGAATCCTTCAGATCTGCTTAGTGCAAAGTATGGACTAGGATCTGCTACCAGTGAGGCAGTGTGGTTTCAAAAGCTCAAGGAGCACACTGATTTAGAGTTTGTAGTTAGACAGTTTCAGGAGAAATATGGTGAACAGATCATATTGGTTAAGAGGTCTTTGATACAGTCAGCCATAATGCACTTTGGAAGGTAATGGAGCAATTCAGCTGCTCTGAAGAATTCATCATAATGCTTCAATAGTTTCATGGCAGCATGCTGCATGTGACCTGGATGGTGGCAGGTCTTCTGACCTCTTACCAGTGACTAAGGAGTTAAACATTACTGAGCATTGTTGGAAATCCCCTTCAGCACATTCTCCTTTGACATGCTCTCTGAAGCCTCTCACAGTGATGATTCTGGCATCAAAATCAGATATCACATGGAGACGAAATTACTCAATTTGAAATGACTTCACACAAGGATCCAGGTCTCCAAGGACGTACTTTGCAAATTCCCATTCACTGATGACTCTCCACAATCTGCTGATTCAGAGCTATTTTTGCAATAATAGCACAGCTGACATCCTGAGTCCCAGCTTAATGTTCTGTAAACTTGGGTTCAAATCCCATGTTGGCAGATGTTGAAGTTTGAATTCAACTTTGAAAATTGAGTTAGAAAGAAAACTAATTTAATGATGACCATGTAACTACAGTCCACTTCGTTAAAACCCATTTGGTTCACTTTTGCCATCAAGGGAGAGAAATCTGCTGCCCTTGCCTGTCAGGTTTACATGTGACTCCAGACCCATTGCAATATTGTTGACTCTTCATTACCCTCTGGAAATGGCCTTGAAAGCCAATCTGTTCGACAGCAATCAAGAATGGGCAGCAAATGTTTGCTTCACCAGTAACACCCACATCCCATGTAAGGATTTTTAAAAAAAATTCAAAGCTGCAGCAGGCAGTGTTGTAAAATGAAGCAAGCACATGATTTACACAGTCTTGAGGACAGCAGCCAGTGAAGTATAGGATGTTCAACAAACTCATTTAGATCAACAGCAAACGTAGGAAAATCTCAGCAGGTCTGCCAGCACCTGTGGAGAGATTAATTATCCAGGTCACTGACAAAAACTCAACTGCATGCAACATTAAGTCTGCTTCTCTCTCCACAGATGCTGCCAGACCTGCTGAGTATTTCCACCATTGTGTCTGTTATTTCAGATTTGCAGTCTTCCATTTTAGTTTAAATGAACAACAGATTATCATTTACACAGGAGGTCTTTGATGCCATTAAACCAATGAAGTGTAAACCTCACCCACTGCCTTCACATACCAACAGAAGCTGCTGGTTGCACTATTACATTCATGTTATCAATCTGTTGCTGCTAAGGCAATGACATCAATTGCAGTTTTGCGTTGGGAATATGATGATGCTCCTTACAACTCTGTTGCCAATCGTCATTTTTGGCACTTCCTCATCAGTCTCTGCTGCTGTTAAAGCTATTCTATATCACAACCAGTAACTGGGGGACAGGGAGGTAACTGCCTTCTCCCTTCCTCCCAGCTGGGCTGTCCTGTCTATTCCATATTCTGCTTCAAAGGACATTCATAAGGACAAAGTGCCAGAATGCAACCACAGCCCATGGTACTGTGCACCAACAAGAGTAAGCATTCTCCAGCCAGAACAAGAATAATGTCCTATAGGGGACACCAGGTACACTCACATCGACAGTCCTCAGCTGATTTTCATTTCAAGCTCAGTTAATTTCCTATCTGTGCGTCCTTTGTACAAAGGGGTATCAAATAGAACTGAACACACCTAAAATGATAGGGCAAAAATATCTCCGAGTGTACAAAGGCAATTGATATTGTCATATTCAAGCTGTGCCATGGCACCGTAAATGTGAATCTGAAAACCGATGGCGTATAAAGGTGGGATCCACATTGATTTTATGCTGTGCAGACACTATATAAAATAAACATGTATCTCCTTCAAGATGAAAGGCAATTCAGCCCATTTCGAACATTGAACTGTATAGCACAGCAAAGGGCCTTTCAGCCCACGATGTTGCGCTGAACATGATGCCAAATTAAACTAATCCTTTCTGCCTGCCCTTTGTCATATCCCTCCATTCCTTATATATTCATGTATTTATCTACAAGTCTCTTAATTGCCCCTATCATATCTATCTCCACCACCACCCGTGGCAGCATGTTCCACACTCCTGCTACTCAGTGAGTAAAAAAAACTTGCTCCTACATCTCCTTTGAATTCTCCCCATCTCACCTTAAATGCTCGCCACCCCCCCACCCCGCCTTGTTTTCGACATTAAACCAATGCTGTGATGGGACGTAGGAATTAATACCATTTTCCATTTGAGACAAAGCACCAGAACGATGAAGATCTGGCTTTGTTGGCCCATTGTCCTCGTTCTTTGTGCCTCAGCTGGTTCTGATGATTTTTTGGCTTAACTGTGAAAATGCAGTAATTGTGCAACATGTTTTCTTTTAAACTACAACCATGATTAGTTTAATATGTTGCTCAGGAGACAGGACCTCCAGCAGTAGAGTCTGTGTTTCGTGCAGTGTGACTGCATATTAGAGGTGCTCCCTATTAACAATCGGTATCTGACAATATTATAATTAGGATCTTTTGCAAATTGCACTTACCATGTGTCTGAATACAAGCAATGCACTCACTAGTGTTTGATGTTCGGTAAATCTTTATATTTTTACATTACTATTTGATTTCAGGAAAACTGAGTAGTGATCTATTCATTAATTCAACAAAATCTCATGTAATGCTTCCTAGTAGAAGGGAATGAGTAGTCCTTGAGTTTGTTTGCCAAGAGGAATTTGGAAGCTAGAATGAAATAAGATCACAAAGCACAAGTGTGTGATGTATGTCACCCTTTTTGTACTGTTCCTGATTGAAGGTTTTTGCAAAGTTCATTGTAAGCCAAGACTAAATCAGAAAGGGAATTGTGAAGATAATAACCTGATATACAGCTCGAACATAGAACATAGAACAGTACAGCACAGTACAGGCCTATCGGCCCATGATGTTGTGCCAATCTTTTACCCTAATCCTAAGGTCTATCTAACCTCCAGCCCAGCCTTATACTATTATCCATATGCCTATCTAATAGCCTCTTAAATGCCCCTAATGAGGCCGACTCCACTATCCTCTCCGGCAATGCATTCTACGCCCCTACAACTCTCTGAGTAAAGAACCTACCTGTGACATCTCCCCTGTATCTACCTCCACTCACTCTAAAACTATGCCCCCTCATAATAGCTACCTCCACCCTAGGAAAAAGTCTCTGGCTGTCCACTCTATCTATACCTCTGATCATTTTGTACACCTCTATCAAGTCACCTCTCTTCCTTCGTCGTTCTAAAGAGAAAAGCCCTAGCTCTCTCAACCTTTCCTCGTAAGACCTTCCCTCCATTCCAGGCAACATCCTGGTGAATCTCCTCTGCACCTTTTCCAATGCTTCCACATCTTTCCTGTAATAAGGCGACCAGAACTGAACACCAAACTCCAGATGTGGCTGAACCAGCCTTTTGTATAGCTGAAGCATAACTTCACAGCTCTTGATCTCAATCCCTCTGTTAATGAAAGCTAATGAAAGCTGTTTTCCTTTCGTTGGCAGTATTTTGTAGAAGAGCAGCAGGGCTTTCCCTCCACTTCCCAAATTGTAGAAAATGATTATTCCTTAATCAACATTACAAAAATAAAATTATTTGGTTGTCATCTCATTAGTGTTTGTGGGAATTTGCAGTGTACAGTTTGGGTGCCATATTTTCGACAACAGTGACTGCACTTCACAAGTACCTCATTGGCTGTAAAATGCTTTGAGACGTCTGGAGTTAGTCCGGAAA
This sequence comes from Ginglymostoma cirratum, assembly GCA_024137785.1. Taxonomy (NCBI): domain Eukaryota; kingdom Metazoa; phylum Chordata; class Chondrichthyes; order Orectolobiformes; family Ginglymostomatidae; genus Ginglymostoma; species Ginglymostoma cirratum. Next base: position 33,093,774 of record JAHRHZ010000098.1, on the reverse strand, counting down.
GTACTATATAAATGCAAGTCTCTTGTATTCTTTTCATGGTATCGTTCAAAGGCAGTTTATGATGTCTCAATTGCATTTACATCATTACAACAGCAACAGCAAATTTATTGTGTAATTGTCGTTTGCACAGTTTGATTCTGTAGGGTTGCCTATATGTGGTGGAAACTGATGCTGGCTAACCACAACGGACAGACTAGGCTTGATGGGACAATTAGCTCTTTCTCAATACTGGAGCCTTCTACATTCAAAAGATTGTTGAATTTCAAAATGATTCATTACCTGAAGCACTTTGAGAGGTTTCTGAGAGATGCAGTAAATTGGTGTGCAGGACCTTAAAATGCTATTGTTAAATTCAGGAACTCAGCAAAGAGAATTAGCTATTGAACTTCCCAGTTGCATTCTACCTTTCAATTAGTTTGCAGTATATCAGCTTCTCAACTCCATTTACTCTCATCAAGCGCGGTTATCTTCACCTAACAAAAATCTGTTCATTTCCATCTGGAAAGCTTCAGTTGTTCCTCAGCATCCACAGCCTTTCAAAGAGAAGGTTCCAGGACTATGTTGTGTTTTGGGTAAAAAAAAGTTACTTGCCATCTAAATGGTCTTTAAAAACCTTTAAATTTAATATCAAGCTTCCCTCCCGAGTCCTGGTCAATAACAAGATGGCTATAGATTGCACTGATAAATGGGAATGTGCCTTTGAAAATAAATTAAAACATGTTTGACTTGAAGTGGTTACATTTGTTACTGATCAAATCTTTATTGCTGGCTTTGCATTCTCTGTAAATGAGTGCAGTGGACTTAGTTCGAATAGTCACACAACACCATTCATCACCAAGCTCAAACACAAACTTTAATTCACTCGATGTCTGCAATAAATAGTTTTATCATTTGACCCGGTTTCCTTTGCTTTCTTCAGAACTTGCTGAGCTGAGTTGGGGCACAGCTCTACTGGCAATAAGTCCATTACCCAGAACTGTTCACATGCACCTTGATTAGTGAGTTTGAGCATTACATTCAACAACGGGATGTATCATGATAGAGTCCCATTCAGTTTGAACCCAAAATGTTAGGCTTGAAATATGTATCAGCTATATGTACATACAGATGATGCCAAAAATTTATGTCATTGGGCAATAATTGGAAACACTGAAGATTTTGAAATTTCTGGTCAACTCAGATGCTATTGCACTTGAGATTCTAAGCGAAGTCATAAAATGCAGGATCCTTTTTTAAAGTAGAACCATACAGAGATACTAAGTGTCAAGGCCGTCATGGTACAAGAACATAAATTGCTGCAAAAACTCGGCAGGTCTGGCAGCATATGGGGAGAGAAAGCAGAGTTAATGTTTTGGGTCCAGTCACCCTTCAGATCCTGCTTCAGGTCTTAATGGAAGTAATTAGATAGCCCACCTTATCATTGAGAACGCAACATCATTGATTTTACTCACTCAGAATTTGCATATCTTTTATGTTTGTTGAAGAAATCATTTTGTTTTTATGAGGGGATTCTTATAGCTTTGATCTCATGTTCTATTTGCTACAACTCAGAAAAACTCTTTTTTAAGTAGACCCTGAAGATACTATCATGCCTGATGCTATCATTTCCAACCAGTCTTCAACACATTACTCAATCTCCCTCCAAACTCTGAGGCACCCTCCCAGTGCAGTTGGTGACCTCTTCACCAGCAATCAATCATTTTAAATTTCATTGGCGATTAAACCAGCAGCTCTAGGCTTCAGCTTATGTTCATTAAAATCCTACAAAGGATATAATGGAAATGCTAAATAATTTTCCATGCTTTGTATCCCAGGACCTGCTGAACTCTACATGTGTAGCAACAGGGGCTGCAGTAAGTGGCTTCGGGACACTAAACTCAAGACAGAGAGACAAGCTCAAGACTGGGCACCCATGAGGCACTGTGGATCGTCAACAGCATCAGAATTGTATTCCGGCACAATCTGTAACCTCATGGCACAGTATATCCCCCACTCAATTATTACCTTCAAGCCAGGGGATCAACCCTGGTTCAATGGAAAGTGCAGGAGGGCATGCCAGGAGCAGCGCCAGGCATACCTGAAAATGAGGTGTCAACCTGGTGAAGCCACCAAATGGCACTACTTGCCCGCCAAACACCATAAGCATCAGGTGATAGAGCTAAGTCATCCCACAACCAATAGATCAGATCTACGATCTGCAGTCCTGTCACTTCCAATTGTGAATAATGGTGGACAATTAAACAATTCTTTGGAGGAGGAGGCTCCATAAATATCCCCATTTTCAATTATTGAAGAATCAAACTCATCAGTGCAAAAGATAAGGCTGAAGCATTCACAGCAATCTTCAGCCAGAAATGCCAAGTGGATGATCTAACATGCTCTCCTCCAGTAATCCCCAGCATTACAGCGACCAGTCTTCAGCCATTTTGATTCACTCCATGTGATATCAAGAACTGATTGGAGACACTGGATACTGCAAAGGTTATGGGCCTGATAACATTCTGGCAATAGGACTGAAGACTTGTGCTCCAGAACTTGCCGCTCCCCTAGCCAAGCTGTTCGAGTACAGTTACAACTCTGATATCTACCCTAAAATATGAAAAATTTCCCAGGTATGTATTGTACGCAAAAAGCAGAGCAAATCCAACCCAGCCACCTATCACCCCATCAGTCTACTTTTGATCGTCATAAAGTGATCAATAGTGTCATTAACAGGGCTATCAAGCAGCAGCTGCTCAGCAATAACCTGCTCAGTGATGCACAGTTTGAGTTCCAGGTCCACTCAGCTCCTGACCTGATTACAGACCTGGTTCAAAGAGCTGAAACCCAAGGTGAGGTGTGACTGATAGGCCTTGACATCAAGGCTAAATTCAACTAAATGTGGCATCAAGGAACCCTAACATAAGTAGAATCATAGAAACTCTACAGTGCAAAAAGAGGCCATTTGGCCCATCAAGTCTGCACTGTTCCTCCAAACAGCAATGCACCCCTAGGCCCACCACTCTATCCTATCCCTATAACCCCTGTAATATTTCCCATGGCTAATCCACTTAGCCTGCACATCCCTGGACACTATGGGACAGTTTAGCATGGCCAGTCCACCTAACCTGCGTATCTTTGAAATAAAGGAAACCCATGCAGGCACAAGGAGAATGTGTAAACTCTACACAAACAGCCACCAAAGGCTGAAATTACAACTGGGCCCCTGGTACTCTGAGGCAGCAGTGCTAACCACTATACCACTGTGCTGCCCTAATAAAGGGGCAAACTTCCTTTTAATTGGAGTCACAGCCCACACAAAGGAAGATGGATTTGCTTGCTGGAGTTAGATATCTCAGCTCCAGGTCATATCTTCAGGAGCTCCTCAGGGTAGAGTCCTAGGCTCAACCATCTTCATCTGCTTCATCAATGTTCTTTCCTCCATCATAAGGTCAGAAGTGGGGATGTTCACCGATGATTGCACAGTGTTCAGCACCCATCGCGACTCCTCAGGTACTGAAGCAGTCCATGTTCAAATTTAACAAGATCTGGAAAATATCCAGGCTTGGGCTGACATGTGGCAAGTAACATCTGTGTTGCAAAAAATCACTGCCCCTTGACATTCAATGATGTTACTATCATTGAATCCCTCACTATCAACATCCTGAGGGTTATCATTGAACAGAAACTCAACTGGATTCACCACATAAACACTGTGGCTATAAAAGCAGCTCGGAGGCTAGGAATACTGCAGCCAGTAACTTACCTCCTGAATTCCCAAAACCTGTCCACAATCATCAAGGCACAAGTCGGGAGTGCAATGTAGTACTGCCCTCTTGTAGCTCCAATAACACTTAAGAAGATTGACATGATCCAGGACAAAGCAGCCCACTTGATTCGAGCCATCCACAAACATCCGCTCCCTCCACTACTGACACTCGGTAACAACAGTGTGTTCTACCTACAAGAGGCACTGCAGAAATTCGCCAAAGATCTTGAGACAACACCTTCCAAATACACAACCACTTCCATCTCGAAGGACGAGGGCAGCAGATATTGGGAACACCACCATCAAGTTCCCCTCCAAGGCACCCACCACTCTGACTTGGAAATGTAACACTGTTTATTCATGGTCGCTTGGTCAAAATCCTGGAATTCTCTCCCTAAGGGCATTGTGGGTCAACCTAGAGCATGTGGACGGCAGCGGTTCAAGAAGGCAGCTCACCACCACCTTCTCAAGGGCAATCAGGGACAGGTAATAAATGTTGGTACAGACAGTGATGCACACGTCCTACGAATGAAAGAAAAATAGCAAAGTGAAATGACTGTGTCATGGGTGCAGGCAGGATCAGAGTTGACTGTCATGTACAAGGAATCCTACAGCTCCCTTGTGTCAGTAGAAGGATACTTTAATTGATATAATTTATCACAAAATTCAGAATGCAACATTCTGTCTGATATTCTCCATTCCCTCTCCAACTTGTCAAACATGAGCCAGGTTTCAGACTAAAACTTTACAGCCAAACAGTCTGTTAACATTCCTGCTGTAGGTGCAGTCCCTGAAGGATGGTCACTTAACCACATTACAAGAGGAAAGCCAATGAATCATGCTTTTATGAAACAGAAGAGTGGCCCAAGCAGGGGCCTGTACTCATGGCTTAGAAAAGAATGATGTTGGCAGCAGGGATAGGAAGGCTCTTCTTCAATTTGTATTGAATTCTCTTTGTTCCAAACCAGCCAATTATAAAATATCACTGAGCCTGGTTGAGTTAAGGCGGCTGTTGTAAGAAGGCACTCCGCAGCTATTGCTGTACCAAGAATGCATCATTGATGTAGTTGAACACATGAGCTGAATACAGAGATCTGCATGATATCGTTGGTGTTCTCTCTGGACTCATGTCAATTAACGAGACATCATGGCGAGACTTCTTTTGTGCTAATATCTTGTTTCTGGTTGTTTTTTGATGTCAGTTTTGCTTGGCTGCACATTGAGTGCAAGTTGAAAGCAGTTTTTCGAGCTAGTGAAGGCCACTGTAACAGCTTGGCTGAATTAATCAGGATTAAATCTTTATGGAATGAGTTACACCACACAGACAGGGGCTATTCAAATCAATATGCATGTGCTGCCAAGTGTATTCTATACTTGTACCTTTTAACATGACACAGAAGACTGCTACACTGTATGAAATATATATTTTCTGTTCATTTACTATAAACAGTTTCTTATTGATGTTTCGGTGTCTGATCACAGCCATGAATTAGGCATTGTAATAAAATATCCTGAAATAGTATAGGATTATTTTTCTTTCTGGGTGTCACAGTGGCTCAGTTGGTTAGGACTGATGTCTCACAGCACCAGGGACTCAGATTTGATTTCATCGTCAAGCCTCTGCGTGTATCGAGTTTGCACACTCTCCCTGTGTCTGTATGAGTTTCCTCTGAGTGCTCTGGTTTCCTCCCACAGTCCAAAGATGTCTAGGTTAGGTGGACTGGCCATGTTAAATTGACTAGGGATGTGCAGGTTGGGTGGATTAGCCATGGGAAATACAGGGTGATAGGGTAGGGGATGGGTCCGGTTTGGATGCTCTTCAGAGGTTTAGTGTGGACTTGGTGGGCCAAATGGCTGCTTCCATGCTGTAGGAATTCAATGATTTTTGTCTTGTGCTACCCGATGCTGACAAATCACTGTCAGCAGTAACACTCACACTCCATGAATGAATGAAAAGAAACTGTTCCCCAGTGTCATTCTCTCTCGCTCAGTCATGTGAAAGTGAGCATTCTCTGCCCAACAACAAAAATCCTTCCTTTTCATCGCTTGGTGCCTCTATCTGAGATTGAACCCATCACCGAGCATTAGCACTGAATAAGGGGAAAAAAACCCCCAAACTCACAAGAGGGGAGGTTTTGCTTAAACAACTTCACACGTAGTTTGTTGAGTGTGTTCAATAATTCGCCCACGGAGCTAAGAATATTGGCAAATAGAGAGCAAGAGACTGAGAAGATGAATCACTGATTAGGATTTTCAAACAATGAGACTGCAATTGTTCCAGTATCCCTTATATCCTTTGAGCTGTGCTAAAATGGAAAAAATATTAGGTAGGATAATGATAGCAGCAGGAAAGGTCAAATCCCAAAACTGATCCTGGTACTTGAAGTATCCTTACAAATTTCTACGGGAGCATCTGAGGTAAGCGGAGTTGAAGTTCTGAGGGGTTATTTCTACAGTCAGTTTAGGTCTCAGAAAATCACAGTCTCTGCAGTCAAACTATAACTAGGATTAGAATTTAGTGCTGGGTCAATATCTATCTCAGGCCCATATTCCCACTATATAGATAGCACAAATCAACTCAATCCTGAACTCCAAACATTATGGATTCGTGTCTTTCCTTGTCTTCAGGTGAAATAACACGTCAGCAAGAAAGTCATTCTGAATTGGCAAATTTTTACCCATATCACACATACACCTTTATTACAGCTCCTAGTGCCACCAACCTCGCAAAAATAATCAACCTTATTCCAATTTAGGTAAATTGGTTGGTAAATCTAAGCAGGAAGTATGAGATTAATTGGACTTAGTGAAAGGGCTGTGGGTGGAGTGTGGTTTGTGATTATTTTCAATAGGTATTGATCTATCAAATGGGCTTGCTGTCACATCAGCACTGGATTTCAGTTGGATGTACATCAGATTCAAGCAGAATTCTTATCTAAACATAAAATGCCAAGGAAATAAAGACAAATTGTTGGAAAAACTCAGCGGGTCTGGCAGCATCTGTGGAGAGAAATCAGAGTTAGCATTTCAGGTCCAGTCAGAATGGTTAATTGAATAATATCTTTATGCAGCCGAATATCCTGTTTATCCTTGTTACAATTTTACAGAAAGAAGATATAGCAATGGATAGTGGTGATGTGGAAAGGAAAGGAGATGGAATTTTTCCAAATTCCATTTGCAAAATTCCATTACAAAAGGAATTCTGACAAAGTGCAGCCTTGGATATCCAATCAGAGAAAGTCATAGATATCCCATGGTCAACACAGCATTGACTGAGGACAATCCTGTAAAGTCACACATGATTACAACTACAGCCACTGCATCTTGACATAATAGGCTCAAGGTGATAGTGCACCAAAGGCACTATCCTGAAGGCACTGCGTTCCTGTTCTCTGAACTAACGCACTTTCTTCATTTGGCGATGCTGCTAATACAGTAATTAGGGAAAGTGGTTGCTGTGAGCTTGACTGCCTAATGTTGGAAACCAGAAGACTCCTTATCGTTAGACTTAACGTATTTCAGTAATCAGGTAAGGAAATGTTTCATAGACATGCACAAAAAAATGTCATCAGCTCACTGTTTTAATTTCCCTAAAAGCAGCAGGCTATTCACAAATCTAATTTGGTTTGTGTAAAGGGTGCTTCTTGTTGAGCATTTTTCTGTTTCTCCCTTACCCACAGTCAATTCCCGTGATTAGTTTGGTAGATTAAGTGCCATGGACCATGTTGTTATGACGCCGAACTATTCTGACTATCTTGCCCCACATTCAAATCCTGCTTTGTGGTGGACTAATTGCTTTTGCTCAATGTAGTAACAAAGACTACATCTAATGGCAATCCCTCTGAACAGGGGCCCAGCCACTAATTCCCCCACTGTTGACTCCTGTTCGAAACTGTCTGGGCTTTGGATAAGAAAGGGGTTGAGTTAAGTGATGATGCCCACTACAGTGGAATACTCCTTCAGCCCTGATTGAACACATATAAGATATGAAGGGTTTAATGGTCTTCCAGCAAAAGTGGAGCAAAATCTCGGACAGTGAACTAGCTGTTAGCATTTCTGTATGAACCAGATGGCTTTGGGTTGGATTCCTACCACAGTCTTGAGCATGATAGATATTATTAACACTTCATTGCATCACTGAGGGTATGCGGCACTGTTGCAGGTGACTTCAAACTAAAGCATTGAATACCAAGCCAAATGGTCGCAAAAGACCCCAAAGCATAATTTGGAAAAGTGTGAGGAGATCTCTTAGTACCCTGGATAATATTCTGTTGTCAACCAAAACCATCAGAAAGTTATTTGGTCCACTTAACTGCTGGTGCGAGACCTTGCTGTGTGTAAACTGGCTAACCAATTGCCTGGGTAGCAATCATGGCGACTGTTCAAATGTAATCCATTGTTTTTAAATCATTTAGGAATCTCTTACCGATATGCACCGACACACAAAAAAAGCCACACAAAATCAAAAGGCAGCAGATGCTGGAAATCTGAAATAAGAACAGAAAATGCTGGAAATGCTCAATAGATCAGCAGCAACTGTGCAGAGAGAAACAGAGATAAACCATCAAGTTGATAACAATGAACAACAAGTGTCTCTTTTATCTTTTGAAAAGAAAAAGATATTGTGCGGATGGGAGGAGTTCTGCAGGGGTAAGGGCCAACTTACATGAAGAAAGGATTAATTGTGCCTAAGTGTAAGGTGAAAATTATATTGCAATTATTTTGTTTTGCAATCCTTAAATAAACTGGGTAGAGCATAACATATTTTAATGATGTTCATTTATCCGTGTTTGATTGTAATCACGTATTTGGAATGCCAGATAAAAAGCAACATATACAGGCCATTTAAGTGAATTTTATAAATTAAAACCAACACTATCTAGAAATGATAATTTAATGTGATCAGTAGGGCTTATGTCTCTCAACATTACAATCCTTCTTTAAAATGGCACCAAAAGAAAAGCCTCAGTAATGCAGTATGTTGGTCCAAAGAGCCTAAGGCAGGCTAATTATTTTGATTGAACTGTTTGGTTGAATTCTACATGAATTTGAATATGAAGGCCTCGGAGTATAGCTGGGGTGATTAGGGTCATGCCACTTCCAGTATCCTGATTTGCAGAAGAAAATGGACTGACTGCATATTTTCTTAATAGGGACTTTCATTAACCCTAGACTCAGTCTCACTGTCTTCCTGTGACATCTTCTTTGGTCAGACTTGCTCTCTCTTTTCCAGATCCAAGTCCACATCTCAACATCAATTTTCACATCTCTGGTGTGTGTGATGGAGTTAAGAAGTAAAGGCAACTTGGAAAGGGTGACTCGAATTTTAGAGAGGACTTTAAATTGTTTTCGTAAAACATCATTGTGTGACTATGCTGTCATAGTCATAGAGTCATACAGCCAGGAAAACAGACCCTTTGGTCCAACCAGTCCATACCGAATATAATCCCAAAGTAAACTAGACCCACCTGCCTGTGTTTGGTTAATATACCTCCATGTACTTATCTATATGTTTTTTAATTGCGCTCACATCCACCACTTCCTTCTTTTTTCTTTATTCATTCACAGGATGAGGACATTGCTGCTAGGCAGCATTTATTGCCCAGAGGGCAGTTAAGAGTCAACTACATTGCTGTGGGTCTGGAGTCACATGTAGGCCAGACCAGGTAATGTCCTTCTCTAAAGGACATTAGTGAACCAGATGGGCTTTTCCTGACAATTGACAATGGATTCATGGTCATCATTAGATTCTTAATTCCAAATATTTTTTATTGAATTCCAATTTCACCATTTCCCAAGGTGGGATTCGAACCCGGGTCGCCAGAACATTATCTGGGTCTCTGGATTAACAGTCCAGTGATAATACCACTGGGTCATCACCTCCCCATAACTTCCTCTGGAAGCTTATTCCACATGCGAACCACCTTCTGTGTAAAATATTTGCCCTCATGTCTTTCTTACATCTCTCTCCTCTCACATTAAAAACGTACCCTCTCGTCTTGAAATCCCCCATCCTAGGTATCTGTACCATTAACCCTTCATGATTTTATATATTTCTATAAGGTCACCTATCAACCTCCTACATTTAAGTGAAAAATGTCCCAGTCTATCCAGCCTTTCTTTAGAACTCTAACCTCTGACTTCTCAGGATTTCCAGCATTCCATTAAGATATGCAGTTCATGAGAAACCTGAAAAGTTAACCCAGTTTCTGTCTTTACTGACCCAGTGGTATTCCCACTTTGTTCTCGTTTTATTTTACACTTTCAGCATCTGCAATATTTTGCTTTTGTTTGTCGAACAGTTTCTGCTTGGATTGATACCTAGAGTGGTGTAATATCACCCACCTGGATATAAAGGTGAGGTCACCATAGTCTTACTAAAACACAGGGTTGCTCTCTCATTAGAGAGGGAGAGACAACGGGTGATAGTTTAGCCTGAAGGTCAACAGGTCTCAGAAGAGGTTGAAAATAAGAGTCCTTTGTGGTAACTTCAGCTGGTGTGAGAATTGAACCCATTCTGTTTGTATCACATTGCTTCATAACCCAGCTGAGCTGACAAAGTTTCTTCCTTGGACACAATCCCCCGTAGCCAAATCTTAACTTAATGACAGCCCTCATTATTTGCTCTTCTGACCTTCCCCCATGATGCTACTGATGTGAAAGGGTACAATGCAGCGCACACAGCCACCCTAAGTTAACTGTGCTTCACACATGACGATCTTAATATTCAACTGTGAACATTCTGGGCATGAGAGATGAACACAATCTTGTCCTTACCAGTTGTTCTCAAGTCCAGGAGAAGTCATTAAATAGCAAATAGAAGTAAGCTTTGTAGGATTTAAACCATGTGTAGCCCAGAGAGCCGCTACTTACTGATGTCAGGCTGAGATCTCTTTGCAAAGCAAAGACTATGTAATAGACCTAGATGTTCCTGATCTAGATATTAGCAATCATTTTCCGAAGACAATCTGTAAGTAATGCTTTATACTAGTGATTGTCCTACTCTTCAATGATGGGGAACCCATGCAAGTATTATATTGTGGGCACCTCTGATCTGGCATCATCTCTGGTGGTATTCAACCCAAACAGCATGCAATTAAGTGTCTGACTACTGATCAATAAGGAAATGAGCTTGTGCTGCAGGATATGTCCAGCCCAATTGGGTGGATGGCTGGTTTGTGGTGTAGGATAGTGCTGATAGTACAGGTTCAACTTCTGTACTGGATGAGGTCAACATGAAGATCTCACTTTCTCAACCTTGCCCCCATTGGATGAGACATGGTGACTGTCAGGTTAAACTCACCACTAGTTGTCTCTATCCACTGAGGGATTGGGACGATGATAACTTCATGTAGGCTGAACTGAAATCTGAGACCATTAAGAACCCACGCAGGTATTTCACAGACTCCAATTCTCAAAAAAAAAACAACATTTTATCCATTTGCCTCCTTTGGGACTGAAATTAGCTAAGACAAAGCCACATAACTGACAGCATTAGTGATGAATTTCCTTCATTCATTCATGGCATGAGGGCGTCACTGGCCAGGCAGCAATTATTGCTTATCACCAATTGCCCAGAGGGCAGTTAAGAGTCAACTATATTGCTGTGGGCCTGGAGTCCCAGGTAGGCTGACTGGGTAACGATGGCAGTATCCTTTCCTAAAGGACATTAGTGAACCAGATGGGCTTTTCCTGACAATTGACAATGTATTTATGCTCATTATTAGATTCTTAATTCCAGATATTTATCAAATTCAAATTCCACCATCGGCCGTAGCAGGATTCGAACCTGGTTCCGCAGAACATTATCTGGTCTCTGGATTAACAGTCTATACAACTAGGCCATCGCCTCCTTGTCATGGACGGTGAGGAAAGAGATAACTGAGTCTGTAGAGAACTGGAAATAACAAAACACAAAACACATCAGAGACGTAGGAAGAACATGTTTGGAAACAGGTGACCCATTTTAGTTTACAGTTTGTCAAAGCAGTTAGATATTTAGTTTGTGACTGAACTGGCTCACCAAAATATTGAATCCTTCTTTACACTGACCTTCCTCTTGCCTTTCCAATTCTTGTCTAAATTTTCTTCCCTTACTCTTTCGCTGTTCATATCGGTCGCAATTTGTCTCTTTGCATTATCTCGAGAAACCAGCCCATGGGCTTCCTTTAAATGGACCTACTCTTAGTTCCATCTTATCTCAGTAGTATGTCATTTTACAGATCAGTTTGCTCTCTTCATCTTTTGTTTTTCATTATAACCTTTTGTTTTCTACTCCACTAAAGCCCCATTAATGCCGCCAATTGAATTCATTTTCTTGACACCAAACGTACCCTTCTTTGATCAGATCCAAATCCACCTTCAAGCCCTGATCTCCTTATCTCTGCCATGTGTGACCTTCAGTGACTGAATCCATGCCAACTTGCTTTCTATGAACAATGCCCACAAACTCCTTGGTAATTAACCACCACAGCATTATAAGGTTGGATTACTGTGCCATCTGCAGTGATTGTAACGAGGTCAGCCAGGTAGACCTCATGGAATATGAGTTCACTAATTGGGGCTGTTAATCTGGTCCAACGAGGGAGCCCTGGGTGATGGATATAAACAGGAGTGTTGGATGTTCCGTTCACTCTGAGAGATGGCTCTAAGGAAGCTGGATCAGTGTCAAGAACTTTCCATGTGTAAATGAAGGGTGACTTGTTGATGGGATAATGACCTCAGTGGAGTCATTTCACCATCCAACCTTTTGGCTTGAACTGGAAGCGGATTTGAATGCGGGAGTGAAGAAGTCTTGTTGCAATTGTGTAGATTCTTGATTAGACCGCACCTGGGGGACTGTGGACGATTTTGATCCCCTTACCTAAGCAAGGATATATATGTCACAGAGTGAATGGTGTGGTGGCTCAGTAGTTAGCACTGCTGCCTCACAGCACCAGGACCTGGGTTCAACTCCACCCTCAGGTGACTGTCTGTGTGGAGTTTGCACATCCTCCCCGTGCCTGCATGGGTTTCCTCTGGATGCTCTGGTTTCCTCCCACAGCCCAAAGACGTGCAGGTTAGGTGGATTGGCAATGCTAAATTGCTCACAGTGTCCAAGGATTTGTAGATTAGGTGCATTACGGGGGATATGTCTGGATGGGATGCTGTGAGTGTCAGTGTGGACTTGTTGGGCCAAAGGGCCTATTTCCATTCTGTGATTCTATGAGTGAGCACAATGAAGACACATTGGACTGCTTTGTGGGATGGTGATGATGGAAGCATGGGGTTTGGAAGGACAAGGATGTGGTTGTGTGGGACCCCTCCTGTGAGGAGCCATTGAGAAAGCTATGTTCTCTAAGTTTAGAAGAATAAGAAGTGATCTCATTGAGGGATACAAAATTCTTGCGTGGCTCAATAGAAGAAAGATGATTTTATTGGTAGGGGAGTTGGAGTGGGGGTGAGGTGTGGATATAGAGGATACTTCAAAGAATGGATATTTGGTTTTTTAGGACTCAGAGGAGGAACAATTTCTTCACTCAAAAAGTGCTACATCTTTATAATTCTCCACCTCAGAGGGCTGTGGAGCATTAGCCATTGACTATATTCGATTGAGAAAACAATCAGTTTCTGGATATTAAAGGTATCAATGGATAAGAGGATAGTATGGGAAAATAGCAATCAGGTTGCAACTCAACCATGACTGAGTTGAATGGTACAGCCAGCTCGAGGGGCCGAATGGTCTGCTCATGCTCCCATCTTCTTTATTCTCATATTCCTGTGTTGTACACCTGTTTCCAATGCTGCCACTAAATATTGTGCCCTTGGCAAAACATGGCACTCTTTCAAAAACCACCTGCATTGATTTAGTTTTATGCATCCATCACATCGTCATCTCAAAATTGATTGTACTAAAGAATATTCAGCAGATTCTGTAGAATAAGGATGACAGATCATTCAACAACAACTTACATTTATATTACCTCTTTTCTCATTTTAAAATATCCCAAAGAACTTCACTGGAATGCCCTCCAATGCTCAAAATAAGCAAGGACGGCAAGCAAAAGTGGCCAAGTTGCCCAGGAAAATTGAATCGAGGGGTCAACCAATCAAAAAAATGTTGTACCCGCTCCACCCGACCCCTTACATGGAATGCAGAAATCTTGAAAGGAACTTCTCCTCCAATCACAGGCTGCTTCTCCCTGGTGTTGCCTGCTGACAGACTCATTATTAACCTGTCAGATGTAAGTGTGTGATGGAAGAAAAGCGAGAAGGGGAGTTGCAGCAGTGAAGCCAGGGATAGGCAGCTGGCATGATGTGCCACGGCCTGGAGGGTGCCTGTTTTCATTGTGTAGAGCCTTGCTTAAACTGCATCTGGTGGACTGTGGACAGTTTTGATCCCCTCACCTAAGCAAGGACGTATATGCCACAGAGTGAACACAACGGAGACACATCAGACTGCATTGTAGGATGGTGGTGGTGATAGAGTGTGAGTTTCGGAGGGACAGGGGTTTGTTTGTGTTGGACTTGTCCCAAGAGGAGACATTGAAGAAACTATGTTCTCTAAGTTTGCAGGACAAGGCCAAGGGGGTGAGGAGTAGCCAGTTTGCTGGGTGAGGCTGGTAGAAGCAAAGGTAGGTCAGGTGAAGTGAGAAGTGAGGTGGCTGTAAAATGGGAGAGGAAGAGAAGCTGCCAAGGGGAGTCAGTCAACCAAGCTGACTAGGATCCAGGAAATCCTGAAGTCATACTTAATGAATCCTAGCAATGACTGTGCTTTTTATGAAGTATGTGTCAGCCATTGAAAAAAGAAATTTGTTGATAATATGTCCCAATTTAGTAACTATGGTGTCTGTGACTCCAAGTACCCCATATGTCAACATAAGTGCAGGAGAGGTCCCAGCTGACTCGGAAGAGAATTACCACGATGTTGCTGGGAATGGAGGGCTTGAGTTAACAGGAGAGGCTGGATAGGCTGGGACGTTTTTCACTGGAGTGTAGGAGGTTGAGAGATAACCTTAAAGAGGCCCATAAAATCATAAGGGGCATAGATAAGGTGAATGACAGATGTCTTTTCCCTAGGGTGGGGATTGTCAAGACTAAGGGGGCATAGTTTTAAGGTGAGAGGAGAAAGATTTTAAAAAGACATGAGGGGCAATTTTTTTACACAGAGAGCGGTTCATAGAACAGTACAGCACAGTGCAGGCCCTTTGGCCCACGACGTTGTACCAACCTATTATCCTCCTAAGATCAAACTACCCTGCATACCCTACATTTTACCATCCTCCATGTGCTCATCCAAGAGTCGCTTAAAAGTCTCTAAAGTGTCTGACTCCACTACCACTGCCGGCAGTGCATTCTACTCTCCCACCACTTTCACGTGGGGAATGAACTTCCAGAGGCAGTAGTGGAGGCAGCTACAGTTACAACATTTAAAAGACATTTAGTTAAGTTTATGAATAAGAAATGTTTGGATGGATACAGGCCAAGCACGGCAGGTGGGATTAGTTTTGAAATTATGCTCTTCATGGACTGGTTGGACCGCAGTATCTGTTTCCATGCTGTATGACTCTATGACTCTCTATGACTGTGGACATGAGAGATTAACACAATCCTAACCTTACCAGTTATTCTCAAGTCCAGGAGATCTCAACTCCATTTCATCTAATGACAGAGTTAGCGAGGATGAAAATCCAGCCTTCAAAGTGAAAAAAATCCCCCAAAATCAAAAACGAGCCCTTAAGAAATCCCGTAATGAGCCCGTGAAAATATAATCATTTTGACCCCTGGCATTCCTCAAACACAAAGTTGACACTGGACCACAAATGAGGGCCAAAAACCTGGTCAAAGAGTTCAGTTTTATGCTACCACTTAAGGGAGGAGACAGCAGCCACAAGATGGACAGCTTTAGAGAGAGTATTTCAGAACTAAGGACACAGGCAGTTGATATATGGCTGACAACAGTGTAATGATACAAATTGGGGATGTACAAGAGGCCAAAATTGAAGGATCACTGAAATCTAGGAGGGGTGTTGGATTGGAATGGGTTCCAAAAATAGGAAGGAGTTAGGCCACAGAAGGTTCAAAATCAAGATAAACATGTTAAAATTGAGGCCCTGCTTAGTTAGGAGCCCTTATAGGCCAGCATATTGCAGTAGGGTGATGAACAAGCAGATTTTATGTGAGTTAGGACACGAACAGCATATTTTGGATGAGCTTATAGTTTAGAAAGTGCATGGATTGGAAGGCCTGCCAGGAGAATATTGGAATAATTGAGTCTAATGTAACAAAGGCATAGCAATGAAAACCACAAGGTACATTACTTGTGAAATAAACCTGTCTCTTAAAATTAATGAACTGTGACAAGAATATTGTCCTTCCATGATTTGATATTTTAGTTCAGTCATGTCCTTGGAATTGATCAGAATACTATCATTGACTGGTGCCTCTGGGAATCTCACATCTTTCACACTGGGGTTGAAAAATGTAAATGAAAACATCTAAGGCAGGTATTTGAGGATAAAAGTACCAGTAAAACATCATTTGAAGCATCAAGTCCCTATTAAGCAAAAAGGGCAAATATTCTGGAAAAGTTATTTTAAAAATACGGAATTGTTAGGAACAAACAACATTTGATTGGCCCCTTATGCAAAGAGGAACAAAATAGTATGTGTGAGTTACATGAGATTAGATAGAGAGAAATTTTGACCCAATCGAAAGGAAAATGCTGACAGCCTGAACAGCAAGTTCCTAACTTCCCAAAGCCTGTCTACCATCTACAAGGCACTAGTCTGGAGTGTAATGGAATGCTCCCCGCTTGCCTGGATACACACAGCTCAAACAATACCAAAGAAACTTCAAAACACCCAGGATAAAACAGCTTCATTGATTGGCACCACATCCACAAACATTCTCTGCCACCACCACTGATGCTTAGTAGAAGCAGTGTGTCTGCACATTACACAGCAGAAATTCATCAATGCTCCTTAGAAACATCTTCCAAACCTGCAAACGCGATCATCAAAAATGTTAGAGCAGCAGTTACATGGGAATACCACTGCCTGCATGTTCACCTCCAAGATACTCACCATCCTGACTTGGAACTATATCATAATTCCTTCATGCGTAACTGGCTTGACTCCTGGAACTTCCTAACAGCACTGTGGGTGCACCTACACCTCAAGGACTGCAGTGGTTCAGGAAGGTGGCTCATCACCATCCCCGACAGGGCAACTAGGGACAGGTAATAAATGCCATGCCAGTCAAAGAAAATCAGTAATTGAAGATTATGATAAAAAATTGCTATTCATAACCAATCAGAATTTGAGTGTTATACATCATATGATAGCTTGAACCTTCAGTCACAAGGTATAAAAAAGACAACATTTGTCTGTCAAATTAATGATGACTTGATTTTTGTAGCATGTTTTATGATGTTATATCCTGAGGTGTTTCATTGGAGTGTTGTGAACAATTAAGGAGATATTGAAACAGTTGATTCAAAGCTTGATCAAACAGAGTCCCAAAGAAGAATCACTGGAATTGGAGCATTAACTCTTTTTCTCTCTCCACAGATGTGACCAGACCTGTCAAATTTCTCCAGCACTTGCAGTTTTTACTTAAGTTCATTTTTAAGGTGAGTCATAAAGTAGGAGGGAGAGGTAGCAAGGCAGGGAGATTCAGAGATTCAGAGACTACCAAAGGCACAGCCAGCTAAAGTCAAGTGATCAAAATGGGGAATGTGTGAGATACAAAAATGAAGGTAAACATCTTATTCCAACCCAATAGAACATGTAGCTGACATTCCAAATCTAAATCATTGTAAAAGTAGAATATCTGTAGTTCATCATCAGTTCTTGTCAAAACCAAATTAAAGCTTATATTTTTTCCGTGTGAACTACATAAGTTCACTTATTGATGATGCAATAAATTTTGCTCTGGCAATTGTCTTCTGCAGTAAAGAAATGGCTGCTCATGCAGTTAAAGTCTTCGTTATTCCAATTGTGTCAACAAATAATTAAAAGCTTTCTAAGGGGTTTTTAAAGCAATTATTCACGTGGTAATTGTGTGTTAATGACTACAAATCATTGTCAATCTTAACTAACAGCCACATAATGAAGTCACTTTTGAAAGTCTGCGAAGTCTATATTTTTGACCTACTTTGTTCTGGAGTTAGTGTATGACATGACCTTTAAGCACTCACTTGTTTCGTTTCTTAAAATACCTCTTTAATGAATTGGTTATGTTCTGTTCTTCATCTGTATCCCATGCTGTGCATAATTCCCCACCTGACATACTTCTGCCAATATCACTTTCTAATCAGATTCCAGTGTGTGGAGCCCTAGAAAATTAGCTTCTCCTCCTTCCGAGCAGAAAAAACATTTATTTTCTATCGAGTACATTGCTGAAATCATTCATTCAGATGCTGTGGCAAGTAAATATATACAACACCAGAAAAACCCTAGTCGAGCTTATCTGTTGCAAATTGAATACTTTAGAATTTTTCACTTTTGTGAATAGCTGTTCAACTCTCTGTCTCTTTTGTCCAGGTCTATAATATTGTCTTGTCCACAAATGCTACCTGACCTGTTTCCAGCATTTTCTTTTTCATTGTTGGATTGTGAGCAAGACTTGCATTTATTATGCATCCATTAAGGCCCTTGAGAAGGTGGCGATGTTGGGTGAACTTCTTAAACCAATGTCCCATCTGCTGTAGTTATACCCACGCTGATTTTTCTCTCATGGTTTGGGACAACTGAGTAGCTTGCTAGACTATTTCAAAGCGGCAATTAAGAATCAATCACATTGCTGTGGACTGAAGTCACATTTGAGCTTGACTGGCGAAGGATGGCAGATTTCCTCCCATCAAAGACATTAATGAACCAGATGGCTTTTTATGATAATCCAGTCATTGCATACGCATTTTAAATGAGCTGCTTATTCTAGATTAATTTATTTAATTGACTTAAAACTGCCCAGTTGTCATGTTTTCAGAACATTATCCTGACTTAGTCATAGAGTCATAGAATCAACAACATGGAAACAGGCCCATTCACCCAGTTTTCACAATTAAACTAGTCCCATTTTCCTGCACTTGGTCCATATCCCTCCATAGTGACCCCAGCCATGAATGTGTCTAAATGTTTCTCAAATGACAAAATTGTACTCATTTTCATCACGACCTCCGGCAACCCGTTCCAGACTCTCACCACCCTCTGTGTGAAAAATTTGCCCCTTTGGACCCTAATGCATCTTTCTCCTCTCATCTCAAACCTTTGCCCTCTAGTTGTAGACTCCTGTATCATCGGGAATAGCTGTTGGCTATCTACCCTATCTGTGCCTCTTATGATTTTATAGATCTCTATAAGGTTACTCCTCGGTCTCCTATGCTCCAGGGAAAAATGGGCAACCAGAGCTGTATGCAGTACTTCACATGTGGCCTCACCAACATCTTGTATAGCTGCAACAAGACGTCCCAACTTCTAGACTTGATGATCTGACTGATGAAAGCAAAAATGCTGAAAGACTTTTTCACCACCCTGTCTACCTGTGACTCCACTTTCAGAAGCTATGAACCTGCACCCCTGAAACTCTTTGTTCTATAACACTCCCCAGGACTGTGTAAGTCCTGACCTAGTTTGACCCACCAAAATGAAACACCTTGCATTTATCTAAATTAAACTCCATCTGCCATTTCTCAGCCCACTGGCCCAGTTGATCCAGATCTCACTGCATTACTATTAACATAATATTAACACTGTTCTACCATTCCTTTGGACCCACTTTCTTCCCATGCTATTTACCCTCTACTTATAGATCATATGCTCTAAACTGCGTGTTAGTATGAGTACCTTTCTCTGCATTGCAGCCAAAGCCTATTGTTATGAAAGTTCATAACATATTATTACTACTGAAAAACTCGGGAGGAAAATAGATCTAGCTTTTCAGTTCTGTGAAAAACTGACTATTTTTGGGCATTGAGTTCAAAACAGCAATTTCAAGAAGTTATGTGATTTCAGTTAAATGACCAGCAAGCCACCCGAGGAGATAATAGCAAATGTGTTTAGTGACTTGAGTTTTATGACCACCAGAGAGGGACGAGCCACAATCAGGTTCATGTTGGGGGTGGGGGGTTGGGGTGGTGGCTGCAGAGATCCTGAGAAGTCCTGAGATGATCACAAGTCAGTAAGGAAAAAATCCTCCGGAAGTGTGTGTGTGTGTGTGTGTGTGTGTGTGTGTGTGTGTGTGTGTGTGTGTATGTGTGTGTGTGTGTGTGTGT
>JAHRHZ010000098.1:33010516-33062517 GCA_024137785.1 Ginglymostoma cirratum | reverse complement strand
TTTTTTTTTTCTCTGATGAAGGGTTTAGGCCCGAAACGTCAAGTTTTCCTGCTCCTATGATGCTGCTTGACCTGCTGTGTTCATCCAGCCCCATGCTTGTTATCTCATCATAGTGTGACAGGTTGTCTCTTCTCAGTAGCGGTTAGTTTCATTATAGCAATATACCTGTTCAATTCATGTCGTTATGAAGACATGCTATGCAAAAAAATTTATAACATCATTGACTGGACATATGTAAATATATATACTTTGAGTTTTTTGGAAAGGATGCTTTGCAAAGCAAAAAAAAAGTCTACAGCAGTAACAATGTTGCTCTTTTAAATTCTCTCCTGGGATATGGGTGTCGTTGGCTGGCCAGCATTTATTGCCCATCCTTAGGTGTCCTTGAGTGGGTGGTGATGAGCTACTTTCTTAAACTGCTGCAGTCCAAATGGAATATTTTCAAGGACCAAAACTGTTTGTATGAGGAAACCAAGTCCACAACAGTTTTAGAGATAAACCATATCAATTTGTGTAATGAAGACAAGATACTGGACTTAAAGACAGACAGCGTGAGATAACTTGCCTCAGGAGCAATAACTTTTGCTCTGAAGAGCCTCTCATAAAATTTTGCAAGTTGCAAACCCACTGAAAGGCTTCATAACCACAGGTGGAGAAGTCCTAAAGGAGAGTTCAAAATCTGCACCACTGTCCCCAGAAAAGAAGATTCAGTCAGGTATAATGGATCCGGGATGACCCAGCTCTGATAACAGCTTGTGTACAAAGTGACCACCTATAGACCATCATTCAGACCATCTGTGAATTGATATTTTTTACATTTTGCTTGGTCAAAGCATTTTAGAAGTAACACTCAGCAGAGTTAATGTCCTTTTTTTCAGATTTGGACATTATATGTATTAGTAGTTTTCAAAATGGCTGGTTGTAAGTGCCTGCATAATTTAAACCTTTTGCTCATAGTATTTATGTCTTCACTAGAGTAAACTTTGATTGCGACAAACTTGTCCTTTATTTGTTGCTTAAGAAGTCTGGTTGACTTGTTTCTGATACTGAGCTATATATAATTTAATATAGATATAATTAGCAATATGATCTGCCTTTTAAAACTCAAGCCATGTTTTTACAAATGGACATGGAGGACAGGGGAAAGAGTCAGTTCTCTTCTTCTCATTTGGTTCTAACAACATACACTGCCCGAAATGATGTTACTATTACACTTTTGATTATGTAAAACAATCTTTATAGATTTGGTAATTAAATTTAAACATCAGAGGTGCTACAATGCTTTGGCTTTTTTGGGGGTAGAGGTGAGGGTGCCAAGTTATCGAACCCAGAGGACAAAGATTGCCTCAGTACTAATGCAATCAGGGAGCGATAGTGTGACTGAAAATAGCCCACTGGGCATCAAAACTTACTCCAACATTGCACAAGATTCATTAAGGTCCATAGCTTTAATTAATTCAGTCATAGGCTCTTAATTTGATTGCAATAGCTTAGCAGGGCTACAGATGATTAATGCCAATTAGCAGGAGTTGAAGGGGACGCCCATTTTAAAATGAACATTATTCTCCTCCTTGACTTTCTCGCAGTGACGGAGCAACTCTGTTTATACTTTACAAATGTTTGGCTCCAATACCTATTCTTTAAATGGATCTTCTTACAACATAGAATTATGAAACAAAAATGCAGTACTTAGGAAAGCTGGCACCCTTACATAGTTGCTGGCACCTGATGTCTAGGTCCCCACTGCCATCATTCACTAAGTGGTAGAAGAGATACACTAGTATTTGCATGCTAACATGATTATGCCAGTCTGGTTCACTGGGGCAAAATGCCTCAGGAGCAGTGTGGTGCTTGTGCAGCATTGTGTCAGTGTAACCTTTGCTCGGTGGTACCACTTTGTAACAGATTACGGGCTGTGCTGCTCAACTATGGACTCAGCTTGAATGTTTGGTCTTTTTGAAACTGAACCTGAGTCCAGTGCCTTGATGTTCATGCTTCATTCATTCATCTTTAAACACTCAAAACTTAACCAAACATTTACTTTCAACAAGGAAAAAAAATTGGATGAAATGAATAAGGAAAGGAAGAAGCATCAAAACAACAAACAGTTACCAAAAAAGTACAAATTTGCTGCAAGACGAAAACAAAAAATCTGTTGAATGTTAGCAGGTTCTCATGATAATAGTAGACCTCTTTCATCTGTCAATGCAATGAAAAGGAGCAAATCGTGAGCAATAGAAACAAGTGAGTGACAGGTTGACATGTGGTTCAATCCTTGAGAATCCAATATTCTTAATGCTGATGGGCAGAATTGGAATTAGATTTAGATTTATTGTCACATGTACTCTAGTTACATAAAAAACAAGAGTACAGTGAAAAGTGTACAATGTCACCAGTACACAGAGCCATCTTAGGTGCAAAGTATCCAGGTCCAAATTGTAGTTACAAAGGAAAGTTATATTACATTACAGATATACACAGTATAAGACAGGCATTACAGTCTTTCTATAAGGGCTTCCACATGGTCTGACCCAGGTCCACCGGTTCCCAGCCAGTGGCCATTTTTGCTCCAGGCCTGCTGGTCGCCATCCCTGTTCTGTTTCGGGCCACAGGACATAGGCCCCCCCCTCTGCAATGGCCTGTTGGCCGTCTCCACTCCACCAGCCATACCTGCTTCGCTCCCGGCCATTGGCTGATACTCATGTGAGCTGGTATTTTCATTGTTTCGGACATCATGCTTTAATTTTAGTTCCTTAGGAGTTCCACGTGTTTTATTAAAAATACACTCTGAAATTATCGGCAATGAAAAGAGGCACCATTCTGACCTCTACAAACCTATCATGTTGTTGAGAATTAACCACGCCAACAATTTTCATGTGTGTAGCATCTCTAACATAGTAAAATATTCCAAGGTGTTTCATGGAAACAGCACAGTAGATAAAGAGATAATAGGAACTGCAGATGCTGGAGAATCTGAGATAACAAGGTGTAGAGCTGGATGAACACAGCAGGTCAAGCAGCATCAGAGAAGCAGGAAAGCTGACGTTTCAGGCCTAGACCCTTCTACAGAAAATAAATATTTTTCTGAAGAAGGGTCTAAGCCCAAAACATCAGCTTTCCTGCTTGTCTAATGCTGCTTGGCCTGCTGTGTTCATCCAGCTCTACACCTTGTTATCACAGCAGATAAAGAGCCTTCTTCCAGCTAGCCTGACAGTCTGACATTTTCTGAGGAGTTACACGTGTTCAGTCCAACAACACATCCTGTCTGGACTGAATAGGCATCAGTTGGGCAGCATTCATCTCTATATATTACTGTGCAGCATTGCTGTTTTCACCTAGTTTCCATTTCGAGATTTAATTTCTCAGCCTTGTCAATTCTGAGGTCAAGTGTGGCATCCTTACTGCACCCGTAGGATGAGCACAGTTCAGGAGGCAAATTCAAGCATCCTCCTGGTCAGTAAGTCTGAACAACTACCAATTTCATTTGTATGGCCCTTTTAGCATCATAAAACATTCCAGGGTGCTTTATGTGGAAGGTAATAAGAGCTAAACAATGCGAGGAGGCATTTGGACAAGTGACCAAAATCTTGGCCAAAGTTTTATCTTTATTCATTGAATGTGGATTTCACTGTCAAGGCCAGCATTTGTTCCCCATGTCTTTTTGAATTGAATGCTTGCTAGGCCATTTCAGAGAGCAGTTGAGAGTCAAACACAATGCGTTGGATTCATTCATGGGGTGTGGACATCACTGGTCAGATCAGTACTTATTGCCCATCCCAACTTGCCCAGAAGGCAGTTGAGAGTCACCTGCATTGTTGTTGGTCTAGAGTCACATGAAGACCAGACTGGGTAAGGCTGATAGATTTCCTTCCCTAAATGACATCAGTGAACTAGATGAGGTTTCCCTAAAAATTGCCAATAGCTTCATAGTCATCACTGGATTCTTTATCCCAGATTTATATTGAATTCAAATTCTGTCATCTGCCATGGTGGGATTTGAACCTAGGTCCCCCAAAACATTACCTAGGTCTCATAGTCTAGTGATAATACCACTATGCCATCACCTCTGGAGTCACAGATAGGTAATGACAATAAAGTTCCTTCCCTCAGGGGGATTGTTGAACTAGATAAGTCTTTTACAGTTGTTTAATTCACTTCTTTGGGGGCATTGGTTAAATTTCAATTCTTGATCTCTATGGAAAGAATTTGAATTTCATTATCTGTCATGGTGAGATTCAAATCCATGTCCCCAGAGCATTAACCTGAGTCTACATACCCAGTGATATTACCATTACTCCTCGTCGTGGTAGATTTTAATGTAGCACCACAGTAGGGAGGTGATGGGCTAGTGGTTTTATTGCTAGGGTGTTACAGGCCTGGGGACCTGGTTTTAAATCCTGCTGTGGCAGGTGGTGGGATTTGAATTTTATAAAAATCTGGAATTAACGGCCTAATGATGACCATGAAGCAATAGTTGAGGAACAACCCAGCTGGTTCACAAATGTCTTTAAGGGAAAGAAACTGTCTGGCCTGCGCATGACTCCAGACCCACAGCAATTGGTTGACTCTTACCCACCGTCTGGGTAATTAGGGATGGATAATAAAAGCTGGCCTAACCAGCATTGGCCACATCCTGTGAATGACTAAAAACAAAAGTGGACAATGCTTTGCCAACTTAAAGGACTAAATATAAGCACCTTGGGACCTTTGACTGTATTTAAGGGGTGACATGTAGATGGAACTACCTGTTTGCATTTCTGTTGCAATTTGTTGTCATCATTTTACAGCACATACTAGCATTGATGTCTTGGGCAACCTAAACTTCTACACATATGGAAGCAGAATGTGTCTTTCTCAGTGACCCAATTAACTAATGAATGAAGCATATGAACTAGGAAGCCCAAAGCCAAAATTCTGAAGGCAGATGGTTCTCCAACTGTTTCACATTTACTTGTATTTAAAAATAGAACCATTGCTCACCTAATCCATACACACTGAGATTTAATTTGGTGGCGTTTTCAAACATAATTTCTTCCTGAGAGCTCTCCCATTAAAATGTTGCAAGTAATTACATCTGTTTGAAACAAAAGGAAATTGAATTTATGAAGCACCTTTAGAATATTTGGAAAGATATTACGGCCCATAAGCTACTTTTGAACTGCTATCACTGGCTGGGTTTCTTGGGTCATACACCATAATGATACAGTCTGAATTCTTCCCTATATGTTAGTGCATGGAATATATGCCACAACATATGTTCCTGTTGAGAGAGAAATCTTGAAGTTTATTGCCACCACAAATAATGCACACTATGATCAGATCTCAGGCTTAAACATAGTCTAGGTTCTGTGTAGGCTGACTACATAGAGTGAAAAAACGATAACTGCAAACAAGCTACTTTTATATTGATGAAGTTGAGGTAAAGTTAGAGATTAGATGTTGTGATGCCAGTTAACTGTCTTAAATGTACACTGACTGGTGTGGAACCTATGTAATAATGTAACAGTCACTGACCCAATGCTAAAATACTCACAGCTAATTTGTACACAGCAAGTTTCTACAGACTAATGCAATATGAGCAGATAGTGTTGATAGCATCAACAAGATCGCACTCCTACATATGACATCATAGATTTTGTCCCCTGAAGTGGAACCTGAACTCACCAACCTCTCATTCCAATGTCAGAGTGCTAGAACTGAGCTACAAGTGGCACTGAACAGGCAATGTGGGAAGGGTAAGTTGAATTGAATGATACGACTGACTAACTTTTGAGCATATGTGACTGCATGTTAAACTTTCGGTGCAATATGCAATGAGGTGGAAGGTTGTATAAAGACCACCTCTTTTTATTTTTGTGCAATTGGTACCGGCTGCGGAGACCAGGAGTCATCCGCATGACAAGAGTTCCCTGGTTCCTGGGCAGGTCAACAGAATATGTGTGAACAAATGGGGGCAGAAGCCTCCACGCTGCTATTAAGTAAGGCTCCATCTAATATTTCTCACTCTGTCTCTGTGGAGTGTAGTAACTAAAATCTGAAAGATCGCTAGTTATTCTTTCCCACCTGTTGCTGTAAGCTGTTACCTCTAATCAGTGATTGGAAATCCAAATAATTAACGTGTTAACCATCTCCTGTCTTTGAAAATGTACTGAGAATATAGAAATACAGAGATTAGAGGACAGAAGCTCTTAAGAAGCAGCAACAGGGGCACCTAACTGTATCCTGTGTGCTAGTGCTATTGAGTTTCATTGTGTTTTTTTTTGTGTTTTGTTTTCACTTCTTTTTGTTTTTTTTTTGTGTGTTTCCCCAGTATTTTATTCTCCACCCATAACATCCGTGTTTGTTTGTCTGTGTTGGTCTGTATGTGTGTGTACGGATTCAACAAGTTTCAGCTATTGGAGTTGTTTGTTTAGAATTCATAGCTTTGTAGTTAGAATTGATTTATTTGTAATAAATAGTTATTCTTGTTAAACACAGAAACCTAGATAAAACGTTGTGGAGCTGGATGAACACAGCAGGCCGAGCAGCATCAGAGGAGCCAGAAAGCTGACGTTTCGGGTCTCGACCCTGCTTCAGAAAAATGAAGAAGGGTCTCGACCGGAAACGTCAGCTTTCCTGCTCCTCTGACGCTGCTCGGCCTGCTGTGTTCATCCAGCTCCACAACGTTTTATCTCAGATTCTCCAGCATCGGCAGTTCCTACTATCACAGAAACCTAGATGGTGTTTTCTGTTAACCTGAGTGCACTGGGTAGTTACACTGGGGACTTTGAGTGATTTGATTACGTTTTAAAACCTTTTGTGACAAACCCAGGAGTAATTGATGTTGAGTATCAGCACACTTTCCCAGATGGGCCATGATAAACCCGATGGCACAATAGAAGCCCAGAAGTAAATGCAACATAGCTGTCAGTGGCTTTTTAATTTGGTTATTGTACTTTTATATCATGTCTGTGCTTCCCAGTTAATTGGCACAAATGGATGTGTTGATGACATGTATGAGTCAATTTGAAACTCCATCTTAAACTGCAGGTTTGCCTCCAAGCTACGCAACATGTTGACTTGGAACTGGATTGCTGTTCCTTCTTTGTCACTGGATCAACATTATGGAATGCCCTTGCCATCAGCCACATTGAGATGACCTTTGCCCCATAAGCAGTTTGGGAAGGTTTATTTTTATTCTCTATAAAATGTTTGTGAAATCAGTAAATGGTTGTAAGAATGTTTGAAAAGGACTTCTCAGAGTGTATCACTTGTAAGGGTATTAAAAATAATAAGAAATATTGGTCCATGTGACCAGGTGGCACTTGACCTGGAAGCAGTATCAACAAGAACAGAGTTAAGATAGGACACAAAGGAGAGATGATGACAAAGGTGAATTGTAGAGAAGAAACTTTCACAAGGAGCTGTGTGTTTGTGTGTGTGTGTGTGTGTTTGTGTGTGTGTGTGTGTGTGTGTGTGTGTGTGAGAGAGGGAAAACATCTCTGGAGAAAAGATTACGAATCGAATAACTCTAGAAGTGGTCGGGAGAAGAAGAACAATGATTTGTAATTGCACAAGATAAGGACAGAGGTGTGGTCGACCTTTGTTAGATTGTTAAATTTCTTTCATTGTTGTGCTAAATACATATTATTTCATTCCAACGCTTTCTGTTTTGGCCATTTCTGGTTGCTGTATGACAAATGGGATTTACACTTCTGCTGAATATTAAGATGTAAATTCACTCTGATTAATTTGGACAGTGAAAGGGATGGCTTTATTGTTTTCAGGACAAAGGTAGTGGTGAGAAAGGGTTCCCAGGTGACTGAACTAGTATGCCTAACTGAACCTCACATTATAAAAGTAGCAATATACATTACTTAGGTGTGGAGATAGTAGGAACTACCGATGCTGGAGAATCTGAGATAACAAGATGTAGAGCTGGATGAACACAGCAGGCCAAGCAGCATCAGAGGAGCAGGAAAGCTAATGTTTCGGGTCTGGACCCTGCTTCAGAAATGGGGGAGGGGAAGGGGATTCTGAAATAAATAGAGAGAGAGGGGCAGGCAGATGGAAGATGGATAAAGGAGCAGATAGGTGGAGAGGAGACGGACAGGTCAAGGAGGCGGGGATGGAGCCAGTAAAGGTGAGTGTAGATGGGGAGTTAGGATGGGGGTTGGTCAGTCAAGGGAAGACGGACAGGTCAAGGAGGCGGGGATGAAGCTGATAGGTAGGAGGTGGGGGTGGGGTTTGAGGTGGGAGGAGTGGATAGGTGGGAGAAAGGACGGACAGGTTAGGGAGGCGGGGGCAAGCTTGTGAAATCCATGTTGATCCCATTGGGCTGCAGGGTTCCCAAGTGAAATATGAGGTGCTGTTCCTTCAACCATTGGGTGTTATCATTGGGGTGCTGGAAGAGGCCCAGGATGGACATGTCGTCCAAGGAGTGGGAGGGGAAGTTGAAGTGGTTCGCAACTGGGAGGTGCAGTCGTTTGTCGGGAACCGAGCATAGGTGTTCCACAAAGCAGTGGAGACCGCTTTGTGGAACACCTACGCACTTCAAGCCTCACCCTCTCTCTTCCCTCCCTCTACAACTATAGAGTTCCCTTTGTCCTTACCTACCATCCCACTAGCACCAACATCCATAGGATTATTTGCCACCATTTCTGCCACCTCAAACAGGATGCTACCACTAGACACATATTTTCCTCCCCTCCCTTATCAGCCTTCCACAAGGACCGTTCCCTCTGGGACACACTGGTCCACTCCTCCTTCACTCCTATCACCCCACCACTACAGCCCCACGGCAGCTTGTCCTGCAACTGCAACTGCAACCTGTCCGTCCTTTCTCCCACCTATCCACTCCTCCCACCTCAAACCCCACCCCACCTCCTACCTATCAGCTTCATCCCCGCCTCCTTGACCTGTCCGTCTTCCCTTGACTGACCTACAACTGTGGAAGGTGTAACAACTGCCTGTTTACTTCCTTCCTCCTCACTATCCAAGGTCCCAAACATACCCTCCAGGTGAAACAGTGTTTTACCTGCACTTCACACAATCTAGTCTACTGCATTCGCTGCTCATAATGTGGTCACCTCTACATTGAGGAAAATGAAGCATAGACTGGGTGACTGCTTCACAGAACATCTACGTTCTATGGAGGAAAAAGACTCTGTGCTCCCGGTTGCCTGCCACCTCAACACGTCACCATGTCCCCTGGCCAACATCTTTGTCTCAGGCTTGCTGCAGTGCTCCAGTAAAGCTTAGCATGATCTGGAAGAACAACCTCTCATTTTCTGTTCAGGAACTCAACAGCCTTCTGGACTTAATATCAAATTCAACAACTTTAGAGCTTGAGGCACCTTCTCACATGTCCTTATCTCATACCCCACACAGCAGGCCTTATTATCACATGGTCTACTATTACAAACAACCCATTGTTAGCCACTAATAACCTCCATTAGCAGCCATTCATTCTCCCAGGCTGACCATTATCCACTTCTTTTTCTGTCCAACTGTTCTTCTCTCTCTTTGGGCTGTATCTCCACCAATTGTTTACTCCTTACCAATTTCCCTCACCCTACATTCTTCATGAAATAAACAACTTTTTCCTATCTACCATCAGTTCTGAAGAAGGGTCACTACACCCAAAGTGGTAGCTCTGATTTCTTTCCACAGATGTTGCCAGACCTGCAGAGATTTTCCAGCAATTTCTGTTTTGATTTCTGATTTCCAACATTTGGAGTTCTTTTGGTTTCTAATCTTTGTCTATTAGATTTGAGGTTTCAGATGAGGCCTTCTGTGAGTTGTATCTCCCTATTGATTCCCTCTCACTCATGGAGAATCAGGTCCATTAGGATTAAACTGTTAGGTTTCACGTGGTAGACTGGTTAAAAGTTAAAACACACGTGGTCCAAGGAGAGCTAGCCGATTGGATACAAAATTGGCTTGATGGTAGGAGACAGACGGTGCTGGTCGAGGGTTGTTTTTCAGACTGTGACCAGCGGTGTGCTGGAAGGATCAATGCTGGGTCCACAGTTGTTCGTTGTTTATATAAATGTTTTGGATGAGAACATAGGAAGAATGGTTAGTAATTTTGCCGATGACAATAAAATTGGTGGTATAGTGGACAGTAAAGAAGGTTATCTAACAGTACACAAGGATCTTGATCAGCTAGGCCAATGGGCTGAAGAATGGCAGATGAATTTTGGTAAGAGAAACCAGGGCATGATTTATACAGTTAGTGTAGGGCCCTGGGGAGTGTTGTCGAACAGAGAGACCTAGGGGTGCAGGTGCATAGTTCCTTAAAGTGATGTCACAGGTAGACAGGGTGGCAAAGAGTTTGTGGCATGCTTGCTTTCCTTCATCAGAGAATTAAGTATAGGCAATGGGACTGTTGCAGTTGTACAGGACATTGGTGAGGCCACTTTTGGAGTACTGCGTAGAGTTCTGATCGCCCTGCTATAGAAAGAATATTTTTAAATTGGAAAGGGTGCAGAAAAGATTTATAAGGATGTTACTGGGACTGGAAGGTTTAAGCTATAAGGATAGGCTGGATAGGCTGGGACTATTTTCCCTGGAGCGCAGGAGGTTGAGGGGTGACTTTATAGATGTTTATAAAATCATGAGGGGCATCGATAAGGTGAATAGCAAAGGTCTTTCCCCCAGGGTAGAGGAGTTCAGATCTAGAGGGCATAGGTTTAAGAGGCCAAGATTTGAAAGGGACCAAGGGTCATCTTTTTCACACTGAGGGTGGTGTGTATATGGAATGAACTGCCAGAGGAAGTGATAAATGCAGGTACAGCTACAACATTTAAAAGACATTTGGACAGGTATGTGAATAGGAAAGGCTTAGAGGGATAGGGGACAAACGCAGGCAAATGGGATTAGTTTAATTTGGGAAACTTGGTCGGTATGGATGAGTTGGTCTGAAGAGTCTGTTTCTGTGCTGATGACTCTATGATTCTAGGGTTCAGCTCTCACAATGACAGCACTGGTCACAGCAAAAACAGCACCCTTGCCGTTCCGACAGCTCAGAATCTCAAAGTACAAATATACAAATTGGCAGGGTTGTCAAAACTAGCTTTCAAAACCAGAGTTTTGAGCAAAGCCTTTTCACACAAGCAGGCAAAATAGCAGCAGTGAAGCTTCAGCATGTATTGCAGTAATTCCCTGTCATGTCTTCTGCTGTCACAATAGCCATCGTGTTTCTCACGGTACCAGCACTGCAAATCACAGAATCCTTACAGTGCAGAGAGTGACTGTTCAGACTATCGAGTCTTCACTAACCATCTGAAGGGCATCCCACCCAAACCCAGCTCCCCTCACCATCCCCATAACCCCCCATTTTGCCTGGCCAATCCACCCAACCTGCACATCTTTTGACTGTGGGTGGAAACCCACTCAGACACAGGGAGAACATGCAAACTCCACACAGTCACCTGAGGCTGGAATCAAACTTGGGTCCCTTGAGCTGTCAGGCAGCAGCGCTAACCACTGAGCCACTGTGCTGCAAAGTTCCATGAAGTCAGGGAACATTTGTAGATCCACTATTACACTGCGAAAAACAAAATGCTAATGTCGTGTAATTGACCCGAGTTAACACATTGAAATTGACAGCCCACCTCTCTCTCTCTCAAGGGGCTTGCCACTTAGGAGTTATTCACAGGGTCCCTACAGTGTGGAAGCAAGCAATTTGGCTCTTCAAGTCCACACCAACCCTCCAAAGAACATCCCACCCAGACTCACCCTATCCCTGTAACCTTGCATTTCCCATGGCCAATCCACCTAAGGAGGAAACTAGAGGAAACCCATGCAGCCACAAGGAGAGTGTGCAAACTACGCACGGATGATCGCCAGAGGCTGGAATCGAATCTGGGTCCCTGGCGCTGTGAGACAGCAGTCCAAACCACTGAGCCACCATGTTGTAGTGCAGTTAAGTGCAGAACGTTGATGGGCTACAGCCAGCTTCCTAAACCACTGGTAATTTCTCTGGTATTAAACCCACATCCTCAATTGATATCATCCATTTCCACCTATGACAATTCATCCCTGTGTGTTTATGCATGAATGTGCAGAGGCTGGATATGTTCTACTTTTATGATGGATGAGCTGTCGAAGTGGGAATGGCGTGTTTATGCATTTGTTTTTCACAACTTACTTTAAGATCTGTGGGTTGCAATGGATCCTTAACCAGTGCCAAAGAAACAGAAAGATATTTCCTTTGAATTTTTAATGAATAATACATGAACACATCGGAATTTAATGCTCTTCTCCTAAACAACAATTCCCCTTTTCTTTTCAATCTTGGTAAGACCAAGATGCAGAATATCTATTCTCTAGTCTCTCTAATGATTTTACGTAAGAAACAAATCTGATGGTTAGCCTTTATTAAACTTTGTGAACAAGCCAGTGCATTACTGAATCTCTAGCATTGACAAAACTTCAGAAGTCTCTCTGCTTTTTATTTGCAGCTTCAATTCTCTGAGCATTTCCCTTCCTTTGAATCCTTTTGGAATAACTAGGCTCTTTGCTGTCGCCGACATGCTGCACTTTCAGATCTCTTTTGATGAAAGAGCATTCCAAATGTCAAAAATAAAACCCAGCACTGTCAGAGGGACTTCATGTTAACTTTCATTTCCCTGTTGGCTTACAGGCAACACCGGTAAGTATTGCCATTCCCAGTTGGAAAAAGGGTATTAGGCATCAATCACATTGAGCAGAAAATTAAGGCTTGCCCCTACCCCAGGTTTGGTAAAATGTTGATATTAAATCAATGTGGCCATGCCATGTTCCTACCTTCACCCAGATTACTGAGGTAGGAAAACCAGTTTTCCACTTTCTCCCAGTGCCAGATGGAGCTATTAAGGATCTAATAATGCTGACTTTCACCTAATAGGACAATGGCAGCAGGTAAATGGGAACACCACCACCTGCAATTTTCCCTCCAAGCCACTCACCATCCTGACTTGGAAATGTATTGCCGTTCCTTCACTGTTCACAGGTCAACATCCTGGAATTCTATCCCTAAGGGCAATATATGTGTACCTACGCCAAATAGACAGCAGCAATTTAAGAAGACAGCTAACCACCACCTTCTCCAGAACAACGAGTGATGGGCAATAAAAGCTGGCCAGCCTACAACGTTACCAGTTACATGCTGTCGATAATGCCCTATACTTGTGGAATCATTAGGATAATTATGCATTCACCACACTCCAGTTTGCAGCTTCAAAATAACTGGTAAAATAAATGCAGGGTAGTTGAAAGTGGTCGGGATGCTGGAGATGGAATGATGAACTCTGGTAAACAATGGAATATATTACATGGAAAGTAAATTGAAGCTTACAAATTGTCAGGACATCCTAATTTACCAAATGACTTACTACTGAAACGTGATCACAGTAATGTAATATTTCGAACTAATAATAGTTAAACTTTTTAAAATAATGTGAGTGCCCTTCACATTGAACTGATGCAGAAACTGCTATATAACCAGCAACTGGTGAGCTAGACTGTAACTCCTCAAGGAGAGAGTATTGTCTTGTCTGGATGCATTCTCTCCAGCACATTGTCAGCTGATACAGTGTTCAATTTTGTTGAGTCGTTGAAACAGGATGGAGATAATGCTAGTAGGACTTTGGGACTTCTGTCATTGTAAAGATTTAATGAGTTTCCTGACCAGGCATTCAGATTTATAATTGAATGGAGAAAAAGGAGGTACAGACCAGGAAAGAAAAGAAAAAATGTCCCCACCTGAATTACCAGGATTTTAGACAAGATCCATAGAGTCTCAGAGTCATACAGCACAGAAACAGGTACTGAGGTCCAATAAATCTGGGTTGACCATGTTTCCAAACTAAATTAGTCCCACCTGCCTGTGTTTGGCCTATATTCCTTTAAGCATTTCCTATTCATGTACTTATTTAAATGTCTTTTAAATGTTGCATCTCTATCCACATCCACCACTTTCTCCAGGGGAGCAGTTCATTCCACACATTCACTTGGCACCAAATTCAAACGGATTTCAGTGTGTAAAATTGTTATCCCTCGTGTCCTTTTTAAAACTTTCTCCTGTATGCACCTGTTGTCTTGCTCACTGTTGCAGACATCAGATCGGTCTTTGTGTGAGTCAACCCGAGGAAAATGACGGGCCATACGGTGACCCCGGCCATGCACTTAGGTCCTGTGCAGACCAGCTGGCGGAGGTATTCACCGACATCTTCAACCTCTCCCTCCTACAAGCTGAAGCACCTACCTGCTTTAAGACCACCATCATCCCTGTACCTAAGAAATGACATGCAGTGTGCCTTAATGGCTACTGCCCAGTGGCTCTGACCTCCATTGCCATGAAATGCTTTGAGAGGCTGGTCATGGCCCACATCAACTCCAGTCTCCCAGACTACGTTGATCTCCTACTGTTTGCCTACTGACATAACAACATGTCCACAGCAAATGCCATATCCCTAGCCCTGCACTCATCCCTGGAATATTTGGACAACAAGGACACCTATATCAGGCTCCTGCTCATCGTCAGCAGCTCCACCTTCGACACCATTATCCCCTCCCGACTGATCTTAAAACTCCATGACCTTGGTCTCGGCTCCGCCCTCTGCAACTGGATCCTCAGCTTTCTGGCCCACAGACCACAATCAGTGAGGATAGGTAACCACACCTCCTCCACAATAACACTCAACACTGGAGCCTCCCAAAGATGCATCCTCAGCCCTCTACTGTACTCCCTGTAACCCCATAACTGTGCTGCCAAATTCTGAATGAATACCTTTGCTGATGACACCACCGTGGTAGGACAGATATCAAACAACAATGAGCCACACCCTCTGTCAACGTCACAAAACTACAGAACTGATCATTGACTTCAGAAAGAGAGGAGGAGAATGCACCCCCATCTACATCAATGGAACTGAGGTTGAGAGGGTTGAGAGCGTCAAGTTATTAGGAGTGATGATAACTGACAACCTGTCCTGGACTTCCTGTGTAGATGAGATGGTCAAAAAGCTACAACAGAGTCTCTTCTTTCTTAGGCAGCTCAGGAAATTTGCCATGTCCATGACCAAGCTTTTCCAGATGCACCACAGAAGTCATACTATTTGGGTGCATAACAGCCTGGTACAGCAACTGCTCTGCACAGGACTGTAAGAAACTACAAAAGATTATGTGCACAACCCAGACCATCTCAGAAACTAACCTCCCATCCATGGACTCCATTAACACAGCTTATTGCTGCTGAAAGGCTACCAACATCATCAAAGACCCCTCCCACCCCAGTAATGCTCTTCTACAACCTCTTCTGTCAGGTTAGAGATACAGAAGATTGAACCCACGCACCAGCCGGTTCAAGAACAGCTTCTTCCCTGCTATTATGAGACAGAAGAGTGGACTGTCTAATTTCAAATAATGCTGATCTTGTTAATGTTGATCTTGCCTAGCGCATGCCCTGCGCAGAGTATCTTGTATGTCTTTCTCTGTCTAAGATTTTTTTTCACGCTATGATCTTTATGTCCTTGCTACTATAATCTGCCTGTACTGCTAGCAAACAAAGCTTTTCACTGTATTTAGGTACACGTGACAATAAATCAAATCAAATCAAAATCAAACTGTTTCACCTTAAAAATATGTCCCCAAGTTTTGAACTCATCCACCCTAGGGAAAATACCCATACTATTCACCTTATCCATGACCCTTGTGGTTTTAAACCTTTATACTATCATCCCCTCAACCTCCTACACTCCAGTTAAAAAATATCCCAGCCTATCCAGCCTTCTTTATAACTCAAACCCTCCATTCCCAGCAACATCCTGGTAAATCTTTTCTGAACCCTCTCCAGTTTAATAATATCCTTCCTATAACAGGGCATCTAGAACTAGACATGGTACTCCAGAAGAGGCCTCATTTACAGGGCAACAACAGCATAGACAGTGGATCAGGGTGGGAAGAGGGAAGGACTGTTAGGTTCATGAAGGGTTTTTAAAATCCTCTCATGTAAAGTGTGTCTTTCAATGGATCCAATGAATTCTGAATGAGTTATTGATTGTGACGAGTGAGAAACAGCCACAATCTCTGAGATGCCTTCATTTGGCGCCAGATTCAAACTGACTTCAGGAAAGGGGAATAACAGCACCACAGCGATTGCTAGGAAATGAATAATATCCAAAATAAAATTGCAATCTTTGATCACATAGAGCTTCCTTTAGACTCAGCTGTTGCTAGGAACATGTGGCTGATGGGGAGGTTAGATCATTGTGGGCATCTTTCTTTAAGATCAATAGCAAGGGTCATTCCTTCATGACTGCCGGATTTGGGCCATTTCACTGAAAACAATCTTCCTCAAGAGAATCAGTAGCCTTGTTAATTATTCTCCTTTTTGAATAGATTTGAGCTACGTTTTTCTCACTTCTGTCTTTTTGTTTGCTATAAACAGTGGTAAAATAAATGTGGTGGTGGTGTGGAAGGATTTCTGAGCCTGGTATCATGAGGGAATTAACTTCTATATGAACTGAAAACATTCATTTTAATTTTAACTGTAACTGTTAATCTCACTTTCCCTCAGCTGCTCCTTCCCTACAGGGTCAGTAATTCCAATCCTACCAACAGAAATGACACTCGAAAGGAAATCCGAAAACACTTTCTAGATGCAAGTTTTGACTTGACAGCAGGTTGGGGATGTTCATTAAGTTCTGGTGCAAACTACTTTGCAACTTAATTGCTCAATATTAGCCATACCGTAACTGCTCTGAGCTAATTCCCCCAGCGTTGTCATCCGCATCTGTAAACAAACAATATTCCAAAAGTAAAGCATTCCAGAGACTTGAGTACCTAATGGTTTTACACTATACTACAAAGAGAGTGCAGCACTTTCAGACCTATAGATGAGATATTAAATTCAAGTGTTGGTCTATCATCTCAGGATGATGTGAAGAACCAATTGCATTATTCAAAGAATAACAAGGCAGTTCTCCTCAGATCAATATTTATCCCTCAACCCTCATCATGGATTCATATACTTCAAGACTGGTCATGGGAACTTGCTGTGTGCAATGTCTCCCTTACGTTACTTCCGCTACTGCAGCGACTAGACACCAGATTTGCTATAAAGTGCTTTGCAAAGTTATAAGCTTATGAAAGCATATACTCCTTCATTAGAATTGACCTGGAATGCTCTAAAAATGTACCAATGACTAAATAAATGACCATTTGACAATGTTTCAATTGTCAGTTGTGCGAAGGTTAACAAAACCAATGACAAAATAATATCATAACTGCACCAAGTGATGTAAAGAAGAGTAGAAACATATAAAATAAGTGCAGGAGTAGGCCATTCAGCCCTTCGAGCCTGCACCACCATGCTGATCATGTAATCTCAGTATCCCATTCCCACTCTCTCCCCATGCCCCTTGATCCTTTTAGTCACAAGGGCCACATCCAGCTCTCTCATGAAGATATCTAATGAACTGGCCTGACAGCTTCCTGTGGTGAAGAATCCACAGGTTCACAACTCTCTGAGTGAAGAAACTCTTTATCATCTTAGTCCTGAATGGTTTATCCCTTATTCTTAGACTGTGACCCCTTGTTCTGGACTTTCCAAAAATTGGGAACATTCTTCCTGCATCTAGACTGTCCAGTCCTATCAGGATTTTATATGTTTTTTCACGATCCCCCCTCATTCTTCTAAATTCCAGTGAGTACAAGCCCAGTCAATCCAGTCGTTCTTCATATGCCAGTGTTGCCATCCTACGAATCAGTCTGGTGAACCTTCACCAGACTCCCTCAATAACAAGAATGTCCTTTCTCAGACTAGGAGACCAAAACTGCACACAATACTCAAGGTGTGGCCTCACCAAAGCCCTGAATAAGGCAGCAAGACTTCCTTACTCCGATACGCAAATCCTCTCTCCAAGAAGGACAGCATGCCATTGGCTTTCCTCACTGCCTGCTGCACCTGCATGCCAACCTTCAGTGACTGTTCCACCATGGCACCCAGGTCTCACCATTTCCAAAACTACCATCATTCAGATAATAACCTGCCTTCCTGCTTTTGCCACCATATTGGATAACCTCACATTTATCCACATTGTATTGCATTTGCCAAGTATCTTCTCACTCAGCCAGTCTGTCCAAGTCATGCTGCAGCCTCTTAGCATCCTCCTCACAGCACACACTGCCACCCAGCTTAATGTCGTCTGCAAATTTGGAGACATTGCATTCGATTCCTTCATCCAAATCATTAATGTATATTGTGAACATCTGAGATCCCATCTGTGCAGTGTCCACTCGTCACTGCCTGCCACTCTGAAAAGGGCCCATCTATTCCAACTCTCTGCTTCCTGTCCCCCAACCAGTTTTCTGTTCACATTATCCCAAATACCATGAGCTGTAATTTTCCTTACTAATCTCTTGCGTGGAACCTTGTCATAAACCTTTTGAAAGTCCAGATATACAACATCTATTAATCCACCATTGTCTATTTTACAGGTCACACCCTCAAAAAATTCCAAAGGTTTTGTCAAGCATGATTTCCCGATCATGAATCCATGCTGATGAGGACCTATTCTGTCGCCACTTTCCAAATGCTCAGTTATTAAATCCTTAACAATGGACTCCAGCAATGTCCCCATCACCGATGTCCAGCTAACAGGCCTATAATTCCCCATGTTCTCTCTCCATCCTTTCGTAAAGAATGGAGTTACATTAGTTACCCTCCAGTCCATTGGAACTCTTCCAAAGTCTACAGATTGCTTGAAAATGATCATCAATGTATCCGCTATTTCTAGGGCCATTTCCATACGTACTCTGGGATGTAGAGCATCAGGCCCTGGGGACTTATAGGATTTCAATCCCATCAATTTCCCCAATACCATTTCCTGATTAATAAGTATTTCCTTCAGTTCCTCCTTCATCCTTGACCCTCTGTCCCATGGCATTTCCTGTAGATTATTTGTGTCCTCCTTAATGAAGACAGATCCAAAGTATTTGTACAACTGGCCTGCCATCTCTTTGTTGTATGTTATTAGTTCAGTTGATTCTAACCTCCTGTCTTTATAAGTCATTTTATCCTCATATATCTGTCACAGCTTTTGCAGTCAGCTTTTATGTTTTACTTTGGTATTCTATTTTCCCTTTCTGAATTAAACACTTTGTCCTCCTCAGCTGAATTTAAAATTTCTCCCAGTCCTTGGGTTTACTGCATTTTCTGGCCAATTTATATGCCTCCTCTTTGGCCTTAACACTTTTCCTGATTTGCCTTGTTAGCTATGGTTGAACCACTTTCCTTGTTTTATGCCAGAGAGGGACGTAAAATTGTTGAAGCTCATCCATGCGTTGTTTAAATGTCTGCTATTGCCCATCCACTGTCAAGCCCTTAAGTATCCTTGGCCAGCTTATCCTAGCCAATGCATGCCTCATACCATCAAAGTTAGGTTTCATTAAGTTCAGGACCCTAGTTTCAGATTTAGTTATGTCATTCTCGATCTTAATGAAGAATTCTATCATATTATGGTCAATTTTCCCCAAAGGATCTCACACCACAATGTTGCTAATTAATCCTCTCTCATTACACAACACCCAGTCTAGGATGGCTTGCTCTCTGATTGGTTCCTTGACGTATTGGTCAAGGAAATCTTCCCTCGTACATTCCAGGAAATCCTCCCCCATCGCATTGCTACCAGTTGGTTAGTCCAATCAATATGTAGATGGAAGTCACCCATAATTACCGCTATACCCTCACTGCATACATCTCTAATTTCCTGTTTGATACAGTACCTAGCTTCACAACTATTGTTTGGTGATCTGTACACAACTCCTACTAACGTCTTTTCCCTTTGGTGTGCTGTAAGTCCACCCATACAGATTCTGTCATCCAGGCTAATGTTCTCCCTTACTAATGTGTTAATCTACTCTTTAACCAGCAAAGCTACCCCACCTCCCTTTCCATTCTGTGTGTCTTTCCTGAAAATTTACTAACCTTGGATGTTGAGTTCCTATCCTTGGTCACCCTGGAACCAGGTCTCTATTATTGCATTTACATCATATCCATTATTAACAGTTTGCGCAGTTAATTCATCCTCTTTATTAAAAATGTTCCTTGCATTGAGACGCAAAGCCTCCAGGCTCATTTTTTTGGCATTTATTGCCCTTTTAGAATCTTTGTGAAATGTGTCCCTTTTTGATTTTTGTCTTTGGTTTCTCTGCCTTCCACTTTCATGTTTCCCCTTACTATCCTTTGTTTCTGTCCCCACTTAACTTCCCTCCGGTATCCTGCATTAGTTCCCATTTCCCTGCCATATTAGTTTAAACCTTCTCCAACAGCCCTAGCTAACACTCCCCCTAGGACACTGGTTCCAGTCCTGCTCAGATGCAGACTGTCCGGTTTGTTCCAGTCCCACCTCCTACAGTGCCGGTTCCAATGTCCCTGAAATTTGAATCCCTCCCTCTTGCACCATCCTTCAAACCATGTATTCATTTCAGCTATCCTGCCATTCCTACTCTGGCTAGCATGTGACACTGGTAGCAATCCTGACATTACCACTTTATGAGGTCCTATGTTTTGTTTTAACTCCTTAACTCTATATATTCAGCTTGTAGGACCTCATCTCATTTTTTACTCGATATTGTTGGTGCCTATATGCACCACAGCAGCTGGCTGTTCTCCCTCTGGCCCCACCCCCCATCCCCCAAATGTCCTGCAGCAGTTATGAGACATCCTTGACCTTTGCACTAGGGAGATAACAAACCATCCTGGACTCTCGTTTGCAGCCGCAGAAATGCCTATCTATTCCCGTTACAATTGAATTCCTTATCACTATAACTCGGCCTCTCTTTATCCTGCCCTCCTGAGTAGCAGAGCCAGTCATAGTGCCATGAATCTCAATGCTGCCACCTTCCCCTGGTGAGCCATCTCCCCCAACACCATCCAAAATATATAGCTTTTTTGGAACAAGATGAGAGCAGGAGACCCCCCTGCACTGCCTTCCTACTCTTCATCTATTTGTTGGTCACCCTTTCCCTTTCTTCCTCATAATTTTCATCTGCTCTGTGACCAACTTACGGAACGTGCTACCCATGATTCCCTCAGCCTCGCAGATTCTCCAAAGTCAATTTAGCCGCAGCTCCAGAGCTGTGAAGTGATCAGACAGGAGCTGTAGCTGGACACACATACTATACATGAGGGAGTAAGGGGTATCAGAACAGTTCCTACATCGCACAGGAGGAGCATGACATGGGTCTGGGATCTCCTTCCTTTTCTTAACTCTTAAGTTAACAACAGTAGCAAAGTGAAGAGAAAATAAGAGAGAAGTAAAGCTACTCACCAGTTACCTGTTGCCTGTGATTTCACAGTTGAACTTCCTTCTACTTCTCCTTTACCCTTGTGTCTTCAGCAGCTGCGGTAGTTTGTTCCTCCTCTGAATGACTCACCTTGCTGCTGCTCGCCTTCGTCACCGAAGCCCAGTGTTCACATAGGCCTACACCTAAACCTTCAGCGGCACTTCAACCACAAAGCCGCCCTTCTCAAAATGGCCTCTCCAAAAATGTCCACTCTGCCATAGCTTGCCTTCTTTAGCTTCGCTCCTGGGCAGCGACTGAGATGACGCCTGCCAGAATCCTCCTCAGCAGTGCCCTCTGTTCAAAGGTTCAAATGTCATGCAGTGAAATGTCAGACCATTTATTATTTAGAATTATCGATTATAGTTGATTAAACCAGGCTGCAAAATGATAGGGTCTTGCTGTTCATTAACGTAAGAAATTAATTTAATGTATTTGGTTTACATCCTACTCAATGACGTTACCGTGCAACTAAATATAAGATTATGCCATGGGGTGACAGTGCAACCTGAGTGGCATGAGGCAGTGTCATCTCATGCATTCCATTCATGTGGAGACATCAGAAGAAAATTTCAAGACAGCAAGAAACACTGGGCGAAGGGCATAACGATGATGTTGATTGAAGTTGATTTGTATATACATGCCTGCAACCTTCCCCTGGCCTATCCTTATTTCACAATGCTGTAAGCACTTTCCCCTAGATTTTGACTGTTCCATAACAGTACTAGCTCTCAGTCCTACTTCTGGCAGTACTCACAAACACATAACAATCAATAATGCTTGTTTACTTGCAACCATAAGTGTAAGGCTGCTGAGAAGCTACCGTGAACCCTCACCACATCTCTCCTGAATGATATATTTATACCTCATGGTTTGAATAACCCAGGTAAATTGGCGAAGGAGGCAGCATTCGGGCTCCTGTGCCTGGGCTTGTCCTCCTTGTCTGCGCTTTTCATTTTCCTTCGATTCCTTTTCATTCCTCAAACGTACCTGATAAAGAGAGCTCTTTGACAGGAGGAGGCGTTGATGGTCTCTGGAGCAGCAGCAGCTTTTTCAGAGGAAGCTTGGCTGGAGAGACGGTCGGTCGGCCTGCGAAGACTGAAGTGGGGCTTTTGCTTCCGCGTGATCCATTATGGCGGTGTGGTGTGGGCTGGTGTAGCCCAGAGCAGGACACTTTCTCGCTAACACGGTGTGGGCTGGTGTAGCCCAGAGCAGGACACTTTCTCGGTAACACGGTGTGGGCTGGTTTAGCCCGAAGTGGGACACTCTCTTGGCAACATGGCATGGGCTGGGAAGCTCGGAGCAGGACACTGGCGGTGTTATGCTGTAGCAGCAGTGAAGGAAATGTTGGACTCTCTTTGAGTTTTTTTAAAATTTTATTTCTGTGAATGGCGATTATATGCAAGCGCCAGAACACATTTTTCACAATATTTTATATTGAATGCACAGGACAATAAAGGATATTCTCATATTCTCAAATTTCTCACTTGGAGCTTAATTTTTCTTTTGTTGCTTTCCTCAGCCTGGAAATTAGTGTTTGCAACTTTAGCCTAAATATTAAGGTAATCACCTAACAATCCTACACAGTAGGTGCACTTCAAAAATACTTCATTGGCAGTAAAGCACTTTGAGACATCTGCAAATCATAAAAGTCACTGTATCAATGCAAGTCTTTCTTTCCTCTGGTCACAACTTGAATGGGATTTCTAATTTGTTGAAAACACAGATGTCATCACTGTTATTAAAATAATAGAAATGACTTTAATAGGGTGACGTGTAGGATGGTGGTAATTTCTGCTTGTATTTACTGAATTATTTTCAAAATTAAAATTGTAATCTTCCAATGTTCAGGTGCTGCCTCTATCTCTCAATACTCAGAGAAAGAGACTTGAGAAACTGATTTCTGTCTATTCACGTAAGATAAGCCAATTTCCAGTCATTCTTCATTGCAATCGAATATTTTTCAATTCAGCTTTTGCCAGTGGAGGGAAATGCATGTGGCAGCACCTCTGATACTATGATGGCCAGGAAATACAGTAGGAATATCTGACATAAACATTGAGTCACAAAATCTTTTGATGCACATTAAGAGTGAAGAGCCGCATTTGTTATCACACTGAACACAATGTCTGCTGATAAGGATGATTATTGAAAATGAACCCCAAGGATGGATATACCATAAGCCTCAAACAAGGTGATAGTGGTTGCTGCCATTAAACAGAACATGTTTAATAAATCCTACACTATCAACATCATGTCTGTTACTACTATCCA
The DNA here is from genome assembly GCA_024137785.1 of Ginglymostoma cirratum. Lineage (NCBI taxonomy): Eukaryota > Metazoa > Chordata > Chondrichthyes > Orectolobiformes > Ginglymostomatidae > Ginglymostoma > Ginglymostoma cirratum. The sequence goes on along the minus strand of JAHRHZ010000098.1, from coordinate 33,038,931 downwards.
GAAACTGAAGGGGACTAGCCATGTAAATACAATGATTGTAACAGTATGTCAGAGACTAGGAATACTGCAGCAAACTCCTCACTCCCCAAAGTCTGTTCACTATCTACAAGGGACAAGTCAGGAGTATAATGGAATATTCCTCACTTGCCTGGATGGGTGCATCTCCGACAAATATCACCGTTCCTTCACTGTCTCTGGGTCAAAATCCTGGAACTCCCTCCCTAAGGTCATTGTCATAGAGTCATACAGTATGGAAGCAGATCCTTCAGTCCAATCAGTCCATGCCGAACATAATCCCAAACTAAACTAATCCCACCTGCCTGCTCCTGGCCCATATCCCTCCAAACCTTTCCTTTTCATGTCCTTATCCAAATGTCTTTTAGTGGTGTAACTGTACCCACCTCCACCAATTCCACAGTGGGTCATTCGACAGCATGTGGACTGCAGCAGTTCAAGAAGGCAACTCACTAGTGCCTTCTCAAAGCCAACTAGAGATGGACAGTGATAATAGGTACTGCAGGTGCTCGAGGATCTGAGATAACAAGGTGTGGAGCTGGATGAACACAGCAGGCCAAGCAGCATCATAGGAGCAGGAAAGCTTAACGTTTCGGGCCGAGACCCTTCATCAGAAATGGGGGAGGGGAAGAGGGTTCTGAAATAAATAGGGAGAGATGGGGAGGTGGATAGAAGATGGATAGAGGAGAGGATAGGTGGAGAGGAGACAGACAAGTCAAAGAGGCGGGGATGGAGCCAGTAAAGGTGAGTGTAGGTGGGGAGGTAGGGAGGAGATAGGTCAGTCCAGGGAGGATGGACAGGTCAAGGGGGCGGGATGAGGTTAGTAGATAGGAGATGGGGGTGCGGCTTGAGGTGGGAGGAGGGGATAGGTGAGAGGAAGAACAGGTTAGGGAGGTGGAGATGAGCTGGGCTGGTTTTGGGATGCGGTTGGGGGAGGGGAGATTTTGAAGCTAGTGAAATCCACAATGATACCATTGCTCCAACTGCCGTCGAGACATCAATCGCCTCAACATCTCTACCCCCTCAAACACTCCAACCTCTCCACTGCAGAACATGCAACCCTCCGCTCCCTCCGCTCCAATCCCAACCTCACCATAAAACCCGCAGACAAGGGAGGGGCAGTCGTAGTATGGCGCACTGACCTCTACATCGCTGAGGCCAGACGTCAACTCCCCGACACCTCCTCCTACCGTCCCCTGGATCATGACCCCACCCCCGAGCACCAAACCATCATCTCCCAAACCATCCACAACCTCATCACCTCAGGTGACCTCCCACCCACCGCCTCCAACCTCATCGTTCCCCAACCCCACACCGCCCGCTTCTATCTCCTTCCCAAAATCCACAAACCTGAATGCCCTGGTCGACCCATTGTCTCCGCCTGCTCCTGCCCCACTGAACTCATCTCCACCTACCTAGACTCCATTTTCACCCCCTTGGTCCAGGAACTCCCCACCTAACATCTGTGACACCACCCACGCCCTCCACCTCCTCCAGAACTTCCAATTCCCTGGTCCCCAACACCTCATTTTTACTATGGACGCCCAGCCCCTATACACCTGCATTCCCCATGCAGATGGCCTAAAGGCCCTCCGCTTCTTTCTGTCCCACAGACCTGACCAATCCCCCTCCACTGACACCCTCATCCGCTTAGCCGAACTCGTCCTCACCCTCAACAACTTCTCTTTCAATTCCTCCCACATCCTACAGACAAAGGTGGTGGCCATGGGTACCCGCATGGGCCCAAGCTATGCCTGCCTCTTTGTAGGTTACGTGGAACAATCCCTCTTCCGTACCTACACTGGCCCTAAACCCCACCTCTTCCTCCATTACATTAATGACTGTATCGACGCTGCCTCGTGCTCCCACGAGGAGCTCGAACAGTTCATCCACTTCACCAACACCTTCCACCCCAACCTGAAGTTCACCTGGACCATCTCTAACACCTCTCTCTCCTTCCTGGACCTCTCAGTCTCCATCTCGGGTAACCACCTAGACACCGACATCCATTTCAAGCCCACTGACTCCCACAGCTACCTGGAATACACCTCCTCCCACCCACCTTCCTGCAAAAATGCCATCCCCTATTCCAACTCCTTTGCCTCCGTCGCATCTGCTCCCAGAATGAGGCATTCCACTCCCGTACATCTCAAATGTCCTCATTCTACAAGGACCGCAACCTCCCCCCAGCAGTGGTCGAGAATGCTCTTGACCATGTCTCCCGCATTTCCCGCAACTCATCACTCACACTCCGTCCCTGTAATAACAACCAAAAAAGAATCCCCCTCGTCCTCACGTACCACCCCACCAACCTCCGGATCCAATGCATCATCCTCTGACACTTACGCCATCTGCAATCCGACCCCACCACCAAAGACATTTTTCCCTCCCCATCCTTGTCTGCTTTCTGGAGGGACCACTCTCTCCGTGACTCCCTCGTCCGCTCCACACTTCCCTCCAGCCCCACCACACCCAGCACTTTTCCCTGCAACTGCAGGAAGTGCTACACCTGCCCCCACACCTCCTCCCTCACCCCAATCCCAGGCCCCAAGAAGACTTTCCAATCAAGCAGATGTTTACCTGCACATCTGCCAATGTGGTATACTGTATCCGCTGTATCTGTTGTGGCCTCCTCGACATCGGGGAAACCAAGCAGAGGCTTGGGGACCGCTTTGCAGAACACCTGTGCTCAGTTCGCAGCAAGCAACTGCACCTCCCATTCAACAACCATTTCAACTCCCCCTCCCATTCCTCAGATGACATGTCCATCCTGGGCCTCCTGCAATACCACAATGATGCCACCCGAAGGCTGCAGGAACAGCAAATCATATTCAGCCTGGGAACCCTGCAGCCCGATAGTATCAATGTGGATTTCACAAGCTTCAAAATCTCCCCTCCCCCAACCGCATCCCAAAACCAGCCCAGCTCGTCCCCTCCTCCCTAACCTGTTCTTCCTCTCACCTGTCCCCTCCTCCCACCTCAAGCCGCACCCCCATTTCCTATCTACTAACTTCATCCCGCCCCCTTGACCTGTCCATCCTCCCTGGACTGACCTATCTCCTCCCTACCTCCCCACCTACACTCACCTTTACTGGCTCCATCCCTGCCTCTTTGACTTGTCTGTCTCCTCTCCACCTATCCTCTCCTCTATCCATCTTCTATCTGCCTCCCCCTCTCTCCCTATTTATTTCAGAACCCTCTTCCCCTCCCCTATTTCTGATGAAGGGTCTCGGCCCGAAACATCAAGCTTTCCTGCTCCTATGATGCTGCTTGGCCTGCTGTGTTCATCCAGCTCCACACCTTGTTATCTAGAGATGGACAGTAATTGCTGGCCAGCCAGCAACATCCACATCGCACGAGTGAATAAAAGGAACTGTTAGGTGTTGTAATGGGAATAAATTAGGTTCACTGAAACAATGAGGCCATGGGAACTAAAGGGCTCCTTTTATTCAAATATCTTCTAAAGATCATATAAGCCATATGCCAATGCACCCTAGACTTAGACTGTAAATGATCTCACCAAGAGAAGTTTAAATATTCTAAGGGAATCATTTTTGGACATGGCAAGAATGAGAAGTCATTGCCCAAGTTCACTATCATAAAACTAATTATAACCTTGCAATGCAATTAGAGTCCACAAGAACAGTTTGTGTGAACATTATAAATTACACCATGTCACCATGTACCAGGAAGTTTAGCGCAGCTCAGAGAAAGGTAATTTAGTTCATTGAACCTGCTCAATTTCTTTGAGGGAGCTCGAAAATGAGTCTGACTATTTTGCATTCAACACTTAGTTTTGCATTTGTTCCCCTCTTTAAGTATTTCTCTGAGAAAGTTACTATTGAGACAGCTTCCTCAACACTTTTAGGCAGCATTCCATTCTGATTCAGTTGGTAATGTTTTAAATCCATTTCTTTTGGTTATTTACCTGTACACAATACACTAGCTGTGGCCAGCCAGCTCGGAGTCAATCCCTCAAGTAGGAAGGCTCTGAATCCCCCGCTTATATTGGTCAGCCAGGGCTTCCTGAGTGGTCCAGGCCAACAACCCCAATCAGCAATCTCATAGTCAACAAAATCCACCTAGATCCAATCATGACACTAACCCTTTGGCAGGGGAAACAATTTCCCATCATTTACCCTCATTGTTTTAAATGCCTCCATTAAATTTCCAACAACCTCTCTACTCTAAGAACAAACCCAGTGTACACAGCCTCTCACATAACCTTGCTCTGATACCATTCCAGTAAATCCCCTGTGTATGACCTTGACATCCTTCAGAAGATCTTCAGCTTTCCTCAATGTACCCTCCCTAAATGCAGCTCCTAGGGATATAAGCAGGTAAACTGTGAGCATATGTGTCCTCACATTTTCCATAGCGCACTCTCAAAGGCAGGGAATACATATTCATAAATTCAGCATGGGAGGCAAAACATAAAGTCTCCTGTTGCTCAGGGCTGACATCTACATCTACATGAGGTTTTAGCTTTGAACCCTACCAACACTACCTGCCCCCACATCACCCAACAACACATTCAATGTTATTGCTGGCCATTGCAAGCGCTTAGGTTCTTTTTGTGCTCCTCATGGATTTCACAGTGCAGCTTCTGGTGTGAATGGTGGGAATGAACGCACTGCCAGCATTTACAATATCCTTATCTTGTACTACACTCATGGGGTTAGAAGTCACACAAGCAGCATAAAAATCAATTTTAGACAGTTAGTGCCTCATGTGTGAACTATTAGCCAAGAACGCTGTTTAAAATTCATCGCATCTCCACTCTCTGAACAGCTATTGTCTCTCTCATTTTGCAGTATAATTTAACAATAAATTGTACCGCATTAATATAAGTACAGAACGCACTGGAATTGTTAATGTGTGATCAATATCTGTATATTCTTTATTGCCAGACCCCTGCATCAGATGATGAAATATGTTGTGCAGATTACAAATTTCATTTATAAATAATTGGCCTTGAAACTATTGTCCTCAATGTGGTAAAGAAATAACTATAAGCAAAAGAAGCAGGAGAATCAGATTAGCCATCTCGTGTCAGATTCTGTGACTCAGCTGTGGCTCAGTGAGTAGTACGTTCACCTCTGAAAACCCTCTGCCAAGGTTATCAGCACAAAAGCCCAAGCTAGTATTCCAGTACAGTATTGAGGGTGTACTGTACTGTTGGGAGTGCTGTCTTTCACATGATATATTACATTGAATCTCCATTTAACATTTCCACGATATGCAAAAGATCCCTTTCTGGATGTATATCAACAAGCTAGATCTTGCAGTGCAGATCATACGGAATTTGGGAGAATTGCAAACTATGAAGAGGACAGTGTCAGACATCAAAAGGTCATTGACAAGTTTTTGGAGTGGACAGATAGGTGTCAGATGAAGTTCATTAAAGAGAAGCCCTGTGTAAAGAACATAGACAGCCAGTATAAAATAAAGGCTACTATCTTAATGGGCTTTTTAAATGGGGCTAGTGGCCTGGGGTAGTGTCTCCATCTCTGGGCTAGAACGCATAAGTTCAAGTCCCACCTGCTCCAGAGGTTGATTAAAAATATCCATTCTTAAGCATATGCATGCAATTCTGGTCTCTCTACTATAGGAAAAATGATGTTAAACTTGAAAGGGCTCAGAAAAAGATTTACAAGAATGTTGCTGGGGTTGGAGGGTTTGAGTTATAGGGACAAGCCGATCAAACTGGAGCTATATTCCCTGGAGCATCAGAGGCTGAGGGGTGACCATATAGAGGTTTATAAAATCGTGAGGGGATTTGATAGGGTGAATAGCCAAGGTCTTTTTCCTGGTTGGGGAGGGGAGCACTCCAAAACTAGGGCATAGGTTTAAGGTGAGAAGGGAAAGATTTAAAGGGGACCTAAGGGGTAACCTATTCACACAGAGGGTGGTGTGTGCATGGAATGAGCTGCCAGAGGAAGTGGTGGAAGCTGATACAATTATAACGTTTAATTCAGGCTCTATCCTTTCATATACTCCCTACTTGATCCCCCTCTCTATTTTCTGCATATAAACCAACGCTTTCCCAGCTACCGTCAGTTCTGAGGAAGGGTCACCGGACCTGAAACATTAACTCTGATTTTTTCTTCACAGATGCTGCCAGCCCTCCTGAGTTTTTCCAACAACTTCTGTTTTTGTTCCTGATTTACAATATCCACAGTTCTTTGGGTTTTACCATGGTACTACCTGTTTATGTTGACACAAGTGAGCCATTGTAAACTGTGTCAACCTAACAGGCTCTTAACAATCAGTTTCAAAAGTATCAAACATCTAAAGTGTTCTGAAAGACTAATTAATGAGGGCCATAAACTTCAGCTTACTTAAACTGTCACACGTGCATTGGTTGTAGTAGGAAAGTGTCATCCTGCTTGTGGTAATTACCTCATTCACAATCTTCTGAGGTAAACACAATTTCGTCTAAACAAACATACTTAATTCTTTTCAGCATAAGTGCCAATACAATTATGTGCGTTTTGGAGGGGGTGGGTGGAAGCAGTCAGCAGCTTTTGTGTTAGTCTTTTTACATTGTTTATTTATTGTTTTTATTTGAAATATTAAGTGCCAAGGCTGTTAAAATACGTGGTTTGTTTCAAAGAGAAGAGATTGGGGCAGGAACAAAGACCACTAATCATCTCACAGGGTTATCCCTCTATGTCGATGTTCAGTTATGGAGGTGCAAATTGCAAAGGCAAAGAGACAAGCGGGTTGAGATTTTATTGTATGGGTAACAAAGGTAGAATGTCAAATAATGTGTGGTTGAAATAATTGAACAGTACTATATACTGCAAAATATATTTTTACATTTGCATATTGAAGTACACAAAGTGCATGATAAAGACTTTTTCAAAAAATCTAAACATGGATTGGTACTCCATGGACATTCTGTCAGAATTTCAGTTATTTAAAGGAAGAATCAATCTTTACTTGTTACACCAACAAATGGGTAGGAAAGAAAGGAAGGCAATCAAACTATTTATTGCTTATGGAAACAAAAGGCAAAGAAGAATAGAATCATTTATATTTCTAATCATTACTACAAAGATCTTGATAGAATTTCCTAGACTTTAGAAGAATGACACAGATTTTGAGTCAACCTGAGGATACAAAAGTTTGAATTTATGTTGCTGACTTGTTTGCCTTTGAAAAGTATATTCCTCGAGACATCTAGTTCAAATCTGAATGACCAAAAAGAACATACTAGCTCAGAGATCTGTTACATATGTTCAGGGTCCCACTGATATTGAGCTTCTTCACAAGCTACATCTCTGTTGCTGCTGATCATCATCTGACATAGCTTGCTCTGCTCGGCTTTGACCAGATTGAGGGAGATCAATGCTAGGGCCTGGAAATGTTGGTGTTTCATTGACAGACTCATTACTTTGGATCATAGTAACACATAGATCCATGCATGATAGGTGAACCATAATAAAAGATCATGTACCAATGATGTAAAATATTTCAGGTCAACAAGCCAATAAGGTACATAGACATTATCCATAAGATGTCATTCCTGAAACATTAGATTGCTGTTATGCAGTTGACCTATCATGTGTGGACTGGACAACATTGTTTCTTGGGTACATCACACTGAAGATGCATAAAGGGATGATATTTGCCCTTGCATGAGTGCCAATCTTAGCATTTAGTGCCTGTTGACCATTCCCTTGGCAGTATATCACTGGGATAGAAGTAAAAGCTTCAGCTTTTCTGACAATGTCCATGTGATGTGACCATATGTACTGTCTGACTGGTCCCTGTAAGCTGTGCTGATCCGCAGATCTCTTGGACTTTGCTGGCATGTTTCCGTGCCATGGATGGGACTTTGGAAACATATTCGATATTGTTCCTTGGTTGACATTTCTGCACATACTGCTGTGGAGCATTGTGTTGTGCTTTGGGTTTCCCTGGATGATGATGATGGTGGTGATGATGATGATGATGATGATGATGATGATGATGATAATAATAATTTGGCCAAATGTCCTCTTATACAGCCTAATTTACATATGTTATGGAATGCTGTGGTCGTAGTGTGTGAGTAAAGCCACATCACACAGGATTGAGATGCCTTACTGAATCTGTTGACAGCTGCAAAAGTTGTCATAGAGTTAAACACCTTCAGATGTTGCTAACCAGCTACAGGTGCTTCAAATGCGTGTCCTGCTTCAAATGCGTGTCCAACTTCTGGCAGTGTGTCAACACCACTGCCAAAAAACGACTAAGTGGTGATTTGTGTCATAATGTTTTGTAGGTTCACCTCATGCACAAAATGGCTGTGATATGCCTACCAAAAACACTCGTCAGTGCATTTCAAAGTCAATAAAGAATTTTGAAACACTTCGGCGACAAAATATTGCAAGCAACATACAAACAATCACAAGGCCTTACAGACAGAGGATTAAGAAGCTGACAAAAAAAATGTGCAAATGAAATGGGGATCAAAGCAGTGAAAGAAATTAGCTATAATCATCTCCTTTTCATGAAAAATAAATCAGAGATTGCATTAAAGGGAGCGCAAAGAACTGAATTTTATCAGCCACAAGTTAATGGCACCAAGTTAAAGCTATCATTCATCATACACAAATAGATATTAGAATTTATGATGCATTAAGGCCAATTCGGAAGAAACTGGTTACATAATAAATAGATATTATGACATGTAAAGGGATATTTATATTTGAACAACAGTTATACTTCATTCTAATTTTTGTAGAAAGAATGTGCAAACACAACAATATATAAGTAACTACCATTAGGTGATGTTAATTATTCATAAATAATTTTAATGATAAATGTTCAAGTCAGCCAATTTCCTCTGAGAATTGTGATGACAATATTGGCTCTTCTTTTATTACTTTTTCGAAGAGACTCACAGTGTAATCTAAGATATATTGCTGACAAGCAATTTTCTTTGCAAAATGCAACTCATATTTGCAAATGTGTCCCTCAAATAGATTTTGTAATCAACATTATTTGAAAGTTGGATATCAATGAGTTCTGTAATGTTGCTTAGTAAGTTACATGTGAGGCCTCCAAGTGGTTTTTGAGGGAGAAGGGTGGGAGCTGAATGCAAACCGAAGGAGGTGGGGAGGAAATGGACTGAAACAGAGATCAATGGGAGATGGGCACGTGATGAGAAAAGTTGTTTTATGGAAGAAATTATGGCATCAGAAGCACCCTGAAGGAGCCTTCAATGACTAGGTGGCTGGGTAAGATCAAGTTTAGCAACTCTCTAGAAGGATGGAAGGGCACAGACCTTGGCAAAAGACTGGGAAGTATTTCTCAGAAGTGCAAAACAACTCTAACAAAGAAAGAACTTGCATCAATACAGGACCTACTGCCTTCTGAATGAAAAAAAATCATTTAATTGCACCTTCAGTATGGAAAAGCCCGGACCTGTCCTTCAAAGTGATACCAGAGCATTTGTTCTTCCGATCTGCAGAGCTTACTGCCATAAGAGGAGAGGGGAAAGTTTAAGGTGAGAGGGGAAAGATTTAAAAGGCACCTAAGGGGCAACTTTTTCATGCAGAGGGTGGTGCGCATGTGGAATGAGCTGCCAGAGGAAGTGGTGGAGGCTGGTACAATTACAACATTTAAAAGGCATCTGGATGGGTAAATGAATAGGAAGGGTTCAGAGGGATATAGGCCAAATGCTAGCAAATGGGACTAGAATAATTTAGGATATCTGGTCAGCATGGACAAGTTAGACTGAAGAGTCTGTTTCTGTGCTGTACAGCTGTATAACTCTATTTCTTTCTTTAGAATTGCTTCCAGCTGTTGGCAAATAAAACACACTTCCCCTTTAAGAGGTGCTACCTGCCTTTAATTGGTGCCAGCCAAGCTCATTTTCCAACCATCTTTAACTCACCCCCAAACCCCCCACCCAGTAGAGTGGGTGGCACTAGCTGTAGCCTCATGAAAACGGGCTGGCAGTATGATGATCGTGTGGTACTTGGGACCACCCTATCCCAGTCGTGCCTATCTTTACACTCAATTGAATTTCTCAGCTGATTAATTCAATAACTTATGGGTAATATTCTGAATATGTAACCTGAGGGTTAATACCTTCCTATCCTGGAATAAATTACTTCCAGATGTCAAATGGTTGCAAAGGCCTAAATTTCACTATAGGCTGAATATTCAATTGCATTTTCTTATAAAGGTTAATGTTGCTCCTAATTTTATGCTGGATGATGATGGATGAAGACAGATCTTAACCAGCCCCAAAGGGCAGTAAGAATGGGATGAATCTGACACAAAGAAAGAAGTGCTGCCTTTTGACTGGTAGCTCTTTACTGTCTTGTTTATGTGCAGTACAAACAAGAGAGGAAATAAGGCAAAACTTTTATCATTCAGCCAACTGTTAAAACATGGATTGTTCTGCTTGTGAATGTGGTAGAAACTGATTCAGTGTGAACTGTCAAAAGTCGATTGGTAATATATTTAAAAAGGAAATAAAAGGAAATGAGCAGAAGTGAGAAATCAATTGGATAATGATTCCAAGAAGCAAGCACAAGGCACAAATGAGTTGAATGGCCTCCTTTCATGTGAGTATGACTGCATCAGGCTGTTGCTTGACTTGTGTGGGGATCACTCTTGCAATTTTTCCCACTGGACCCAAGCAAGGAACGTTCTACTGGGCTAACAGGGCTGTGACTGTCAATGCAGTTTCTAGTGGCTAATTTGATTCTGGATGATCTTTCCTCTTCCTGTCCTTTATTTGAACATCGTTGCGGATTGATACATCTGAAGGACAGAAGAAAATCAATCACATCTCTGTGGATTTGGAGTCACAAGTGGCTAGACCAGGTAAGTATACTTCCCTAAAGGACATTTGTGAACCAGATGAGAGTTTATGAGTAGCATTACATAGTTGTCATTAGGGTAGCTTTCATAATTCCAGGTATTTATTGAATTAAAACTTCACCATAGTGGGTTTCAAACCCATGTCCTTAGAACATTATCCTGGATTGCTAGTTCAATGCCATGACTCTAGAATATTACCATTGAACTGTTTTAACAGTGCATTGCCTACCTGGTCTGGAATTGATGGAATAACGCAAGAGGCCAGATTTTCGAGGAGTGGCAATCCTGTGCAGAATGCTACTCTGCTTCTTCTCTTTTTCAGAAAAAGAGAGAGCTCTGCATTTCTGACGGGAGATTTTGATCAGGGGTCCTTCAGAAATGCAGGGCCATAGATACCTTGACAGCTCTCTCACTGTGCATACCTCTCAGGAGAAGGTAGACCATGCCTCCTTTTTCATGGCAGCCAGCTGCTGCATTCTGAAATGGAAAGGTCCAGACTCACAGACTGCCACTTTGACGGCTGCTGTCACACTGTAAGCACAGAGGCCTTGTGTGAGTTTAGGGTGCTGGGAGGGTAGGGTATCAGATGTGTTGGGGCTAGGGATGCCAGCTAAGGGCCAGCTGAGTGTGCCAGATGGGTAAGGTGCCAAGTGGGCAGGGGTTAGTTTTCCATAGGGTAGGGTGCCAGGCTTGTAGGAAGATGCACAGTTAGGGGTTAGGGTGCTAGGGTTAGGGTATCAGGTGGATAAGGAGCAGTGATCAAGGTGTCATGGAGGCCAGGTAAGTCAGTGTGGGTGAGAGAAATCAGGTCCAGAAAGTGAGGATGAGGCTGGCTGCTGGATTGGGGCAAAGATGGGTCGTGTCTGGGTACACAGGAAATGGAGGTCAGGGGTTATTGAGGTGTGGAGGATTCAGAGCAGGGAAAGGGGTGTTAGGGGAAGGAGTATGCAAGTCTGGAACTAGTAAGGTGGGGTGAGGACTTGGGACTGGAATGAGGAAAGTGGAGTTGGGTCAGGTGATGAAGTTAGAAGGGTGAGTGCTAGGGGCCAGAGCAGTGGAAGTGAGGTTTGATCCCAGTGGTGGAGAGAGGTGGCCAGGTCAGGCTCTGGGGCTGTGGGTCATCTGGGGGACACAACTGAAAGAACTGCTGATGCGGTAAATTAAAAACAAAGACAGAAATTGCTGGAAAATCTCAGCATGTCTGGCAGCATTTGTGCAGAGAAAGCAGAGTTAACACTGACAACATCTGCAATAGATGTGCTGCTGGTGATTCTGATTTCTCTGAGTCGTTGGTGGTTTCCCTTCCTAATTTTGAACTGACATCAATGATTTTACATCAGATTTGTTACAGCACTTGATGCTAATTTGCAGAAGTAGAATGAGCCGTGCTTGGATTTTGCATCACTGAAGCTGCAGACATTAAATTCTGGCTCAAAACCCCTACTATGCCACACTGCAGATGATTTGTTGATCAGACTGGTTAATGCAAGCCAAATATGACTTCCTGTAGCAGGATGTGGACCACTTTGATTCTCTTAAGTCTACTTTATTGCCTTATTTTATACTCTGTTCTGTCACTTTTATTATTTACCTGGCAATTTCAACATTAACCAATGATCAATGTAGGTGATGAATAGCTCTGGTCCCTTTCAAATGGCTACAAAGCCAAACTCAGTATTTCACGGTCACAATATCTTAATTGTTCATCTCACTGCTCTAAATCCAAACTTGTGTTCCCACTTCAACAATGAGGAGCACTCTACAATTTGCTAAAGCAACTTATTCTTGTGATCTACAAGATTGTTTACTGTGCTCAAAGATGCACATAAAATAACAAAGAGAGGATACAGAATGGGATGATCCAAGAGAACTACAATAATTAGGAACAGAAAATACTATAATCTTCATGATAGACTAACTTCACCATTTGGACCATTTCTCCCAATTCCTTTTCTCCAGCATCTGCAGTACCTATTATCTCTCCTTTCCTCTCCAATTGATTTTATTAAGACAAGGTTTACCATTAGTTCCAAGGTCTCCTCTGGTGACTTGTTGTAATGCTATCTGACCTTGCATAGTGGCTCAGTGGTTAGGACTAATATCTCACAACACCAGGGATCCACATGCCTGGGTGACTGTCTGTGTGGAGTTTCTCCATGTGCATTGGTTGTTTCTCACAGTCCAAAGATATGCAGAGTAGATGGATTGGCCATGGGCAATGCAGGGTGATGAGGTAGGTAGGGTACGATGCCCTTTGGATGTATTATACACTTGTTTTATTCATTCGTAGGATGTGGGCATCCCTGACTTTATCCTCCATTCCCAACTTCCCAGGGGGCAGTTAAGGGTTGCCTACATTGCTGTGCGTCTGGATTCGCAAGTAAGCCAGACCAGGTAAGGGCAGAAGTTTCCATCTCCAAAGGACATTAGCGAGTCAGATGGGTTTTTCCCTGACAATCAGCAATGGTTTCATGAGATTTAATGACTACTGTCAATTCAAATTCCAACAGTGCTGTATTGGGATTCAAACCTGGGTTTGAAGAACATTGCCTGGATCTCTGGATTAATAGTCTAGAAATATTACTACTGAGTCATTGTCTCTGCCAAACTGGTCAGGGCAAATCTTGGAATCATGAGTTTATTCTTCTCCATCTTGCAAAACATATGCCATCTGTAAGATGCACTGCAGCAACCTGCCGAGATTTATTCAACAGCGTCATCGAAACTCCCAACCTCTTTCAGCTTGAAGGGCAAGGTCAGGAGATACATGGAAACACAATAATCTAAAAGTTCCCCTCCATGCCACTCACCAACTTTACTTAGAACTGTTTCCCCTTCTCTTCACTCTCCTGTTGGTCAAAGCCCTGGAATCCTCTCACTAACAGCACTGTATATACCTGCATAGCCTGTACACATTGTACACAGCCAAATCGGTTGGCGTGTCTCAAGAAGGTAGATCATCACCACTTTCACAAGTGCAGTTCTGAATGAGTAAAAAATGCCGCTTCCCATGAACAAGTTAAAATAAAAAAAAGTGGAAAAAATTCCCAGCTAACTTGTTTTGTAAATAACTTGCCAAGTGTGTCAATATAGAGCCATTCAGCCTGTCAATCCTGGTCCCGGATGTTCTTAAACACAATTAGCCTCACGTCCTTGTGTTAAGTTTGGGGAGTGGTGTTGATGGCAGTGATACTTGAGTTTGTTTCTGATTGCTACCACAACCCTTCTGCTGCGATCACGCATGGTCATTGGATGAGGTTGGGATTAAACCAAGTTCTTGACCCAAACGGCCTGCTATTATTCACTGCCTTGACTCACATGAGGAGTGACCTCATGGAAATATTGTCCAACGTATGCTCACACTTTCAAGAGAAAGGAGATGCAGAAGGCAGAAGGGAGAGTTACCCAGTGCTTTACATCTCGTGAGTTAAAGTCTGTCCTCCTACACAGATGAGGAAACGTGAACATAAATAAGATTAAAGTGAAACAAAACTAGGAGTGACAGAATTATAAGGTGTAGTTGAATTGCTCACCCAGACTCAATATAATTGGTAAGAAGATCAAAATGAGGAGAAATTGTTAAGTGCAGTGATTTAGTCTAATATGAGACACAGTGTTTGAAAGAAGCTGGAAGAAGGTTCAAAGGTAACTTTACAGAAATTGGAGATGTGCTGGTCTATAAAGAAAGAGTCAGCGAGTAAGACGAATTAAAAAGCTGTTTCAAAGAATTGAGGCGTAATTTGCTGAATGATCTCCTTCTGTAACATATGGTTCTGCCATTGTATGGTATGCATTACGACCAATTCATTTGCGATAACTTGGCAAATTCACCCCCTAAGTGGCCGAGTGCTGCAGACCAGAAACTATTCTGAGTTTGATCCCTGATAGGGTGAGGGTAACCTTAACTCATCTCAATAGACAGGATGATCAAGATCATGTGGACAGACTTGACTTTCCTGGCAAAAAGTGATTTAAAAAAGTATAAAGATTGGTCAGGGTCTTTACCGCTGATGGTTGGCGAGAGATTTCTGCTGCAGATATATGTGCACAGACTTGTAATTTTGATAGGATTAGACACTCCTGTGATGTTCCATGTGGTCAGCTAGTCTATCAACTTTACAATGGAGGGTCACAGATGAATAATGGCTGTAAGGTGTGTAGTTCTGCAGGGTAACTATAGCATCCATGGATTGAGACCCCAGGAAGGAATCAATAGTGTCAGGAGCAGAAAATTGGCAAATTGATTTATTTCTGTGAACGCAATGAAGGTGAAAAAGTGGGCGAAAAAATATTGGAAAGCAGAGAAATCTTTTAATTGAAACAGGGTTCAAGAGGTGAAATCTGGAAGCCAACAGCAATAATTCCACAGTGAAAGCTAAACGTGAAGTTACAAATCCAACCTGGCCCAACAAAGCATGTTTGCAGAGGGTGAATTCAAAGCTCCTTGCAGCGGTAAGGACTAAACAGCATTACTATTGCTTCCAGTAACATTTTATTCTGTAATTTTAGGAGTGTGAACACCAGCACAGAACATTTGGGCCAAATTGTCTGTTTCTGTGCTTTAAATTCTAGGTATGTGTTCTCAAGATGTTAGGTAAAACTGACAGGGCCACATTTCCTAGTTTGCATTGCAGAGCAATTACTTGTATGACTGATTGGTTAGCTTGACCTCTCCTGAAGGCTCCAGGACTCAGCCAAACTGTGTGGCCTGGACCGAGGAGCTATCATAATCAGCGGGCAATGGATGTTTCCTCCCCTGAAGGACATTAGTGAGCCATTTGATCTGTTAATAATCATTTCAACGGTTATATTTCTTGTTACCAGAATTAATGAAGTTAATTTTACAGTTTCACAGAATCATAGAAGGGTTACGGTGCAGAAGGTGACCATTTGGCCCATTGTGTCTTTGTCTGCTCTTCAAGTGAGTATCATTACCTCATGCTGAGCCCCTGATTTGCATTTTATTTTTAAAATCATTCATGGAACATGGGCATCTGTGTGGCCAACATTTATTGTCTGTCCCTAGTTGCCCTTGAGAAGGTGTTGGTGAGCTGTTTTCTAGAACCGCTGCAGTCCAAGTGCTGTAACTTGACCCACAGCGCAATTAGGGAGGAAATTCTAGGATTTTGACCCAGTGACAGTAAAGGAACGGCAAAGTATTTCCAAGTTAGGGTGGTGAATGATGTGGAGAAGAACTTGCAGGTGATGTTCCCATGTATCTGCTGCCCTTGTCCTTCTGGATAGAATTGGTTCTAGGTTTGAAAGGTGCTGTCTAAGGAACCATGGTGAATTTCTGCAGTGTAACTTGTAGATGGTGCACACTGTTGCTGCTAAGTATTGGTGGTGGAGGGTATGGGTGTTTGTGGATGTTTTCTGCTTTGTCGTGGATGGTGTCAAGAGTCTTGAGTACTGTTGCAGCTATACTCATCCCGGCAAGTGGGAAGTATTCCATCACATTCCTGAGTTGTGCCTTATAGATGGTTTATAGGCTTTTGGGAGTCAGGAGGTGAGTTACTCGCTGCAGTATTCCCAGCCCCTGACCTGCTCTTGTAGGCACAGTATTTATGTGGCAAGTCCAGCTGAGTTTGTGGTCAATGGTAACGTCAAGGATGTTAATGCATTAACATCCCATTGTTACCTGATCTCTCCTCATGTGTACGGGGTTTGCTACTTATGCAGGGGCAACAAATTAGATGGTGAAAATGAAAGTCAAAGTAGTTACCAGGCAGCTCAACTCACTAGTGTCTTCTCCAGGTGCCCATCTTGGTCACAGCCCCCAACACCTCAGCGAGCGCTCCATTGGCAGCAACTACCTACACCCTCTGTCCATGGAGATTGGTAATGCACCAGCCTTATCATATCAACAGGGCTCACTTTTAATACAGTTCAACATTTCAATGCAGCATTTCAACAGCTTACACCACAATACTCCTACCAGGCCTCAGGGTCAGTAATCCACCTCATGCATATGAACAGGATTTATTGCAAGGCTCTTCGCTTGCTTCCGTAGCGTTCACTTACCTTGTGCATACTTGGATACTCACAGAATCTCTTCCCTGCCTTACCCTTTTGTGCAGACAGATAGCCAGATAGCTTATCGCATTTGGCAGCAATGAAAAGTTAAGGGATACTGTGGTCAGTGAGGAAGTTAGCCCTGCATCAGTCAGGAAAGGTGGCAAGGTCTTCTGTGTGAATGGATACAAACGGCAGGGGCAGGAAAGATTAATGGTTTGGGAGAATAGGTTGGGTGACAGTATTGTGAGAAGCTACTGCATTCAATATTGAGAATGGTAGACACAATCCCTACTGAAAGGTAGGTGCAATGGGGGACAACATGAGTTGAAGTAGAATGGAGATGGTGGTGGCACCTATCTTCCTGAAACACAGAAAGTCATTCAGCATTATTGCTGGACCATGAACACACAATGATCCAAGTGGCTACTTCAGACCATCATTTGACAGAGTGCACAGCCAGGTGTTAAATATAAGACTGGCAGTGTGAGCATTGGAGGATCCCGATACCAGCAAGCATTTCGCTGCTGCTGAGAACCAGCCAGCATGAGAGAAATGCTATGGAGGTGTGCTGCATACATAATGAGGCGAGCAGCAGTGAATTGTGTGAGCTCACCCACTAGAGCTCATGGACAGTAACCCTTGATGGAATTGACACTCAGCCAATGTTGGTAAAGCTCAGGCTGTAGTGTTGAAGCTATTCATATTGCACTCATCTGGACATATGCAAGAATGCCAAATTTCAACCAATCACAAAAATTTATACCACAGGAGGAAAGTATACTTTTTTTTGGCAAATCACCTATGATTGGCTGAGGCATCGCCATGGAGAAAGCAACAGGAAACACAAGGCTCCCCAAACTCATGCCGATGTTTAGAAGTCCGAGGTGGAAAGCTTTCATGATATGTCTCTCTTTGATTTCTGTGCCATCCTAAAAGCCGTAATCCAATCACCCCTTAACATTATGCATTCGGGGGAATATAAAACTTGCAAATCTCCTCTCTAAACCAACCATTGGAACTCTGGTAACATTTTGGTAAATCTATTTTGCTTTTAAGGCCAGATGATGTGTCAGTGCCCAAGGTAGAAAACTACAACATGAAGAAATGCTTTAGTGAGAATTACGGAGATGTTAAAGTGAATAACTGCAGCAAGGAAGCAAAATTCATCAGTCTTCTTTTGTGTTTCTGTTGGCATTTTAATGCAGAAATTAAACGTTTGACACTCAGTCTCTATTATAATAAGTATCAGTTATCTTGGGACCAAAGACATTCTGAAAAGTAATTAGGAATTTAGTGGGATATCATCGTCAATTGTACCAATGAATTTTATTATGGTAGGAACGGGTGGCTAAAACTGACATGCATCTGTCTCAGAGTCACAATTTATTGCTTTAACAAATATACACACCAGATGTCACTTAGCCTTCAAAGAGATGCCTGTATAATACCATCAATGAATGTCTTATTATCTACAGGGAAAATAATGGATAACAAAAGCATATTGACATATGCTGGGGAGAAATGGAAATGCTTTGTAAATCATGGTTACAGTGCAAAGTGGAACATTTTTTTAAAATATCATGAAAATTACAAAATGAAACAATGCTTTAGTGAGAATCATGAAGGATGTTAAAGTGAGTAACTGCAGCAGTCCAAATATGTGCAAATTAGGTGGATTGGCCATGCTTAATTGCCCAGAGTGTCCAGGGATGTGGTGGGTAGGTGGGTTAGTCTTGGGAAATACAGGGTTATACGGTAGGGGGATGTGTCTGGGTGGGATGTTCTTTGGAGGGTCAGTGTGGACCTGTTGGGCCAAATGGCCTCTTTCCACACAGTAGGGATTCTATGATGATCCTATGGTGAAAACACACTAGCTACATCACATCTTCGTTTACCACAAGAGATGATTTTGTCAGCAGCTAAGCATTACCCAGTGCCCATG
This sequence comes from Ginglymostoma cirratum, assembly GCA_024137785.1. Lineage (NCBI taxonomy): Eukaryota > Metazoa > Chordata > Chondrichthyes > Orectolobiformes > Ginglymostomatidae > Ginglymostoma > Ginglymostoma cirratum. The sequence continues at coordinate 33,020,132 of JAHRHZ010000098.1, read as the reverse complement.
ACCAACAGCTGCAGGATAGCACCTTCTGAACTCTCTCTCAGAAGGAATTTTAAGAAAAGATTTGAAGTTGTGTCAACACTTTGCCAACCTCAGATGGTCCTAAAGTAGTTTATAATCGATTAGTAGCTTTCTTTTGAAGTTGTACTGCAGGAACTGTAATAGACAAATTGTCTACATATATCCATATCTGCCTTTTTCTTTATCATTCATAGGATGGAGGTAGCATTGACCAGGCCAGGTCTCAATTGTGGAACTCCAAGTTGATAGCATGCTCACTCTCAGGGTAGAAGAGACACGACCTTGTTACCTTGTTATCCTGCTATAATGTTAGGAGCAATTGTGGAGCAGAGGACAGCAACCAGAAATCAAAGCCAGGAAATATTTTTACTCTAAAGGAAAATACATTGTTGGAGGTGACACCAATGGAAAAATCAAACAGTGAGATTGTGAAACAATTGGAATGACACACCAGGAAATACTGCCAGGAATATGTGGTATTCACCATCACTACCTTGCTGATTCCAGTGACAAATTAAGGAGATAGCTCAAGCACAGATTAACAAGGAAATTCAGAAGTTGAAGTTTTACATTTACCACCCCTCAACAGGGTGTGCTGTCCATCCTCTATCCCACAATCAGCAAAATTAATTTTCAAGTATGAGCTCTCATCTAATTTCATGTCAAAATGATCAACCTTGTTGAATAAAGTATATAACAGGCCTGCTTTTAAAAGAGATAAGTAAAAGCAAAATAATTAGGGGTGGCATGATGCATCAGTGACTAGCACTGCTGCCTTACAGCATTAAGGACTCAGGTTTGAGTCTACCCTTGTGTGACTGTGTGGGGTTTGTACGCTCTCCCGGTGTCTGAGTGGGTTTCCTCACGGTACTGTGGTTTCCTCCCATAGTCTAAAGATGTGCAGGCTAGGTGGATTGACCATGCTAAATTGCCCGTAGTGTTCAGGGATGTACAGGCTAGGTAGATTAGCCATGGGAAATGCAGGGATAAGGTGGGGGTGTGAGTTTGGGTGGGCTGCTCTTTGAAGGCTTGGTGTGGACTTGATGGGCCAAATGGCCTGCTTCCACTGTAGGGATTCTTAAATTTTTGTTGAATGCATCCATCATTAGACTTTTAATAATATAGCTTGCTCATGACATTTCACATTCTACTCTTGTCCCATGTATCTGTTGCAAACGTAATGTTTATAGAAGAGATATTTGACCGTTAGTGATTTTTTTATTTCTTGATTGGCTGTGAGATTTCTTTGACGCAGTTGACAGCTTGATGACTGTGCTGTTGCTCAATGCTGAGAATGTCTATGGAACTGTAATCAATTACACGTGGAGAGAGTTCACCAGAGGGATTGCTAGATCCCTCAGTGCAGATTCCTTCAAAGTCTACAGTGAACACCCTTGTTTTGAGGCTGACTGCAAAATCTGCGCCATTGAGGCTTTGGATGCCCTACGTCAGGAACAATTTCAAAGCCAAGGAGCTGTCATAAAGATGATACTAGGAATGAGAGGTTTTCTTGTGAGAAGATACTTCCAGAAACTTAGGCTCTTTTCATGAGAAGAGATGATGCTTAAAATGAAATCTAAATCAAACGCTCAAAGTAATGAGGAGGTTTGATGAAATAAATGCAGAAAAATTATTTCCACTGAGAACTGAGTCGCTAAAGAATATAAATTGATGGTCACCATATGAAGAACAAAGGAAATGATTAAGCTAAACTAAAGTTTATTATATTGGGAGTAGACTAAAGAAGTACAATGCTCTATCAGGAACAATACTGGAAGTGGAATCCATTTTAAGTTTCTGAAAGAATGCTAAAATAAATATTTGAAGGCTTAAAATCTAAAAGGCTAAGGGAATAGCGCTCTGGATAACTCTTTAAGTGCAGTTGTATATTACGTCTTTGGCCAAAAGGATACTATTATAAACTTCCATGGTCTTAAGATTTAACTTAGATGTCTGACTAGATTCTAAATAAGAGGCTCCTTCAGACAAACCTAGTCAATCTAACATGTTGTTAACCCTATTCTTAGTCTGAGAATACAATAGATATTGCACAAAACAAGTGATTATAGAGGGAATAGGCTACAATTAAATCTCAGTATTTAAGACGTAAGAATCACTTAGGTTCTATATCTGTAATTCTTAGAGTCCCAGAAGTAATTCTGCACTGGATGTTATATTTCTGTCGTGCTTTTATTATGTAACAGCATGGCAAGCTTTAATAAACTTCACTCATCGCAGAACTGTGCAGTGTGACTTAATCAATTGTTGTAAGATATTGTGAAAGAAAGCTAAGCTTGCCTACCAGATGCCAACGATGCAGTACAGTTACCTGTTGGAACTCTTCACATGTAACACAAAACGAGTGTGGCTTCCCAATTTGAACTCTCTCGCTCATTAAATTCAACTCTGCACCCTCCAAAATAATGTAGCAACTCATGGTGATGAAATCATGTACACAAACTGAGGCCCTAGAAATTCCTCGTAAACTGATGTGGTGAGGGAAGGAAGTGTGGAGTTCTGACAAAGCTGACCACACGAGACAGGATGATGAACAGGCCATTCAGCCCATCAGGTCAGCTCTCTGCCTTTCAATATGACCACAGCTGTTCATAATCTTCAACAGCACTTTCCCACCAACTCTCCATGTTCCTTGATTCCCGAGAAAGAGAAATCCCCCAGTCAAGATCTTGTGAGGGCTGACTGGAGTGCAATGAAAGGAAGATTTCAATTTCCTGTTGACGTTTGGTTTCCATGTCATTGGTTTGGTGTTTTGTGAAAAAGATGCCAATTTAACCCGATACCGGTTGGGAAGGTCCCTGCCAATCTCACAAAACAAGTAGAAAATTCTGCTTTGTCAGGTCCGAGAGAAGCAGGAACGCTTCTCCAGGCTCCAGAAGGGAATGGTAGGCTTTCCCTATCCCTAAGTCAACCACCCCTTCCTCTCAAGAGGTTCATTTGAAATCAGCCTCCCACACAAGACTTATCTGCTTGTTAGGAAGATACTGCTTAGTGCTGTTCCGAGCAGTTTCCCATTCATTTAGGGCTAGAAAAAGGCCTGAGCAGAATGAACTTGAAGGCCAGGCGATAAAATACACTGGACCTCAAACCTAGGCTTGCAAATGTGCACTGCTCTCACCCTGTTCCCTGTCCCTCAGTCCCTACTCACCTAAAACACATTGAGGTTTAAAAAACAATCTACCCAAAGTTATCTATGGGTTCAGCCTGACTTTGTGATAAATATTTATTTTCCAATCTACCTATTCAGAGATATCATAACACACCTCTGGAACATGTAGGATTTGAACCCAGGCTCCATATCTCAGAGCTAGAGACACGAGCAGTGCACCACAAGAGCTTGAGCTTAATTTGGTAATAAGATAATGAGACAGCATACAGCATTGTTAACACAGGAAATGATAAAATGTCACATGACCTCATCTCTCTTACAGCCTTGTGTCAAGACGAAGCTGCTGGAAGATGTTTCTTAAATAATGCCAACATTTCTCTCACCTCAGCAGATTTTGCAAACATCTTTTAGACACATAACCAGACCAAGAATATAATAACCAGGAGTTTATGAAGCATCTGAACAGTTACTGGGGCACTGCATTGTTTTCCACAATTTAGCCATTTCACAATGTGACCTAAGAATCTCTATTCTGGTCACCAAATGTAAAGACAACAGAGAGCACTTTACTGGCCCCTGGGTGGTGGGCTAGGAAGAGAGAAGGGTCAGGAACAAGATGGAGACCCACGCCAGAGGATTGCCCAGGTACAGTTCAACTTCAATATCTGAGAATGTTCTCAATCATGTTATGCCAGGTCAGCGGGGGGGAAGGGGCACAGTGGTACTCCCTCACAGCACCGGGGACCCCGGTTCAATTCTACCCTCAAGTGACTGTCTGTGTGGAGTTTGCACATTCTCCCTGTGTCTGCATGTTTCCTATGGGTGCCCCGGTTTCCTCCCACAGTCCAAAGATATGCAGGTTAGATGGACTGGCCTTGGTAAATCGCCTAGAGTGTCCAGCGATATGGAGGCTAGGTGGATTAGCCACAGGAAATGCAAGGTTACAGGGATGGGGGAGGGTCTGGTTCGGATGCTCTTTGGAGGGTCAGTGTGAATGAGCTGAATGGCCAACTTCCACACCGTGGGGATTCTATGATGATGTCGTCAACGGTGGGTAGGCAGGAATAGCAGGAGCACAGCTGCCCTCTGAGCATACCAGAGATGGGCACAAGGCTACTCAGACTCCTAGTTATCAGGGTATCCCACAAACCAACAACCATCCTGCGACAGCTACTGACGAACGTAAAGGATCCCATACCCACAACCAATGAAACCAATGTAATATACAAAATACAATGCAAAGACTGTGAAAAACATTAAATAGGCCAAACTGGAAGAACATTGACAATAAGGATACATGAACATCAACTAGCCACGAAGAGACATGACCAGTCCTCACTGGTCTCAATGCACACGGACAAAGAAGAACACAAAGTTGACTGGGACAAGACATCCATTATAGCATGAGCCAAACAGAGACATGCCAGGGTATTCCTGGAGGCCTGGCGTTCCAACCAGAACTCCATCAACAAGCCCAATATACAAACCACTGAAAGACAGAACCGGAAGCAATGCCAACCATCCCAGCAAACAAGCGGGACAGAACAGCGACGCTTCACCGGAGGCGCACTGACGATGTTACCTAGCAGGGTGACAAAATGTCTGCAACCAAACACACTACCTCAGGGAGCACGCCTACAACCTCATCCATAACCCAAGCTACCAATCTTCTCAAAAACTTTAAGTCTTTGAAACTCTTTACCGCAGAGAACTTTGGGAACAGAGTACTTATGGATAGTTAAGGCTAATATAGATTGATCCTTGATCATTAGGGGAATCAAGAGTTACAGGAAAAGGGTAGAAAAGTGAACATGAGGAATATCGGATCAGCCAGGATCCTATTGAATGGCGGAATAGGCTCGAGGGGAGAAACTGCCCCCTCCTGCTCCTGTTTCTTATGCATGTGTAGTCTTTTGGGAGTCAGTTAGTCTGCAACAAGGCTCTAGTAAATTTGTAATAAACTGCTGAAGTGATGTAGGTCCTCAACTATAATATCTCAGGACATGGGTTCAGTGGTTTATGTAGGGTATGCAGGGTAGATTGGCCTTATTAGTTTAATAGGTCGGCGCAACACTGTGGGCCGAAGGGCCTGTACTGTGCTGTACTGTTCTATGTTCTGTGTTCTATGTTTTCTTCCTTTGATAATTCAATTGTGAATTCTTAGAAGGCCCCAGCACTGATATTTCAAAATAATGAAGTGCATGTGTAGAATGTATTTAATTGTACACAATTCACGCAGCCACTGTTTGTTAAACAATATAGGATTCGGTGCATAGAATTGTCCTCATGTTAACAATCCTTATGTTTTTCTTGACATAATTCACTGGGAAACAACTGAACTGAAGTGAATTAAAGATCTGCTGGCAATAAAATTCTTCCCTGTATCTTCACCTTGTTCACAAAAGGAAACTAGATGATGGATAGTATGTTGTGAAGGAGACTGCATCTGAAAATTAAGTTTGGCAGTTTGGCAAAGTCTTTTACATTGAGATAAGACCTGATCCCTAAATTAAAGTCTAGTTGGACTGAATAGTGCAGTCTGTCAAGGACATAGCTATAATCATCCTCCCCTTGCGGGGAAAATAATCACTTCAATGCTTAAGCCTTCTACATCAAAACCTTGACCTATTTATGCCACTGTGCAGTCAAGGCTGGCCAGGCTTCCTTCTCAAAAATATCAGTTGAAAGTGGCTCCCAGAGAAGTGTATCATTGCTCTTTGTGATTGCAGGGACCATTAAGGAGAAGCTGCAGGAGGTGGTCCTAACCATCTTTTCAACTTATTGATGAGATGTCGGGCATTCGTGGCTAAGCCAGCATATATTACCCATTCCCGAATTGCGCTTGAGATGGTGGAGGTGAGTTGTAGACCCTGGCAGTTAGGCACACCCAATATGCCTTTAAGAAGGAAGTTCCAGGATTCTGAACCAGCAACAGTTAAGGAACAGAGATATGGTTCCAAGTTAGGCTGGTCAGTGATTTGGGTGAGAAGTTGCAGGTACTGGTGTTCCAAGTATCTTTTTCCTTCTCCTTCATGGTGCTGAGGTCATGCGTTCAGTACGGTGCTACAGTGAAGCTTTCATGAACTATCATCAATGAACATCCCACTTCTGACCTTATGATAGAGGGAAGGTCATTAATGAAGCAATTAAGATGGTTGGGCCTAGGGCACTACCCTGAGAAACTCCTGCAGAGATGTCCTGGAGCTGAGATGGCTGAGATCCAATAACCACAAAAGTCTTCCTATGTGTCAGGTATGACTCCCAACTAGCAGAGAATTTGCCCCTGATACCCTTTGATTTCAGTTTTGCTTGGGCTCCTTGATGCCACACTCAGTCAAATGCAGCCTTGATGTCAAGGGCAGTGACTCTCACCTCACCTCTGGGATCCAGCTCTTTTGTCTGTATTTGAACCAAGGCTGTAATGAGGTCAGGAGCTGAATGGTCCTGGCGGAACCCAAACTGGGCATCACTGAGCAGGTTATTGCTGCTTGATAGCACTGTTGATGACTAATGGGGCGGTAATTGGCCAGGTTGGATTTGTTCTGCTTTTTGCATAATGGACATATCTGGGCAATTCTCCACGTTATCAGGTAAATGACAGTGTTGTAACTGTACTGGAACAGCTTGGATAGAGACATAGTATGCACTGAAGCAGACATCTTCAGTGCTATTGCCAGAATGTTGTCAGGGCCTGTAGCCTTTGCAGTATCCAGTGCCTCCAACTGTTTCTTGATCTCATGTGGAGTAAATTGAATTGACTGAAGACTGATGTTTGTAACACTGGGGGGCCCTAGGGGAGGCCGAAATGGATCATCCACTTTGCATTTCTCACTGAAGGTTGCTGCGAAAGCTTCAGCCTTATCTTTTGCACTGATGTGTTGGGCCCTTCCATCATTGAGGATGGGGATATTTGTGGTGCCTCCACCTCCAGTGAGTTGTTTATAGTCACTCATTATTCACTACTGGATATGGCAGGACTGCAGAGCTTAAATATGATCTGTTGCTTATGAGATCGCTTAGTTCTGTTTATCACTTGCTGCTTATGTTATTTACTGCGCAAATAGTCCTGTTTGGTGGCTTCACCAAGTTGACACCTCATCTTCAGGTACATGCTGCTCCTGGCATGCCCTCCTGTGTTCTTCATTGAATCACGGTTGACCCCTGGCTTGATGGTAATGGTTGGGTGGAAGATATGCCAGGCCATGACATTGCAAATTGTGCTGGAGTACAGTTCCACAGCTTTTGATGGCCCACAGTGCCTCATGATGCCCAGCCTTGAGTTGATAGATCTATTTGAAGACTGTTCCATTTAGCACAGTGAAAGTGCCAACAATGCAATGGAGGATAATCTCAATGTGAAAGAAGGGCTTGGTGTCCCCAAGTACTGTGCAATTGTTATTCTTACCAATATTGTCTTGAACAGGCACATCTGCAGCCAGCAGATTGGTAAGGATTAGGTCAAGTAAGTTTTTACCTTATGGGTCGTACCTTCACCACCTGCTGCAGAAGAAGTCTAAAAGCTATATCCTTCAGGACCTGACCAGCTCGATCAGTAGTGCTGCTGCTGAGCACTGGTGGTGGACATTGAAACTCCTCAACCATTTTGTGGCAACCAAGTGGCAAATGGACTCCAGTCCATTTTGTGCCCATGCCACCCCTCAGTGCTTGGTCCAAGTGTTGGTCAATATGGAGGAGTACCAGTTCATCAGCTGAGGGAGGACGGTACATGGTAATCAGCAGGAAGTATCCTTGTGCATGTTTATCCTGAAGCTGTGAGACTTCATAATGTTTGAAGCCAATGTTGAGGACTCCCAAGGCAACTGCCTCCCATCTGCGCTGCCACCTCTGTTGGGTCTGTCCTGTCAGTAGGACAAGACATATCCAGGGATGGTATTCATGGTGTCTGCGACATTGTCGGTAAAATATGACTCTGTCAGAATGACAAAGTCAGGCTGTTGCTTGGCTTATCTATTAGACAGCTCTCCCAATTTTGGCACTAGCCCTCAGATGTTAGTAAGAAGGACTTGCAGGGTCGGCAGGGATATCTCTGCTTTTTTTTTCTGATGTTTTTGTCTTTCCCGGTGCATAGGTTGATGCCAGGTAGTCCATCTGGTTTCAGTTCTTTGTTGAGACTTTGTAGTGACTGACACAGCTGAATGGTTTGCTGGACCATTTCAGTGCGAAATTGAGAGTCAACAACATTGCAGTGGGTCTGGAGTCACATGTAGGCCAGACCAGATAAGGACAGCAGATTTCCTTCCCTGAAGGTCATTAGTGAGCTTTGATGCCTGTATGGAACTGTTATTTGTAATAAACCTTCCATTGGATTCCTCCAAATCATATAGCCAATGTCTAGATTCCTATGTTACAAGGGATAACATAAACATTGCTGCATTAGGTAAAAAGAGAGACAAAATGAACATCACAGACTAGGTCAGTAAAGAGGTCAGGAGCCAAGTGGCAGAAGCAAGATTGCGTATCAGTGACCAGGTTATATTCAAGTATTTAATGACGCTGTTGATGTCCCCTTCCATCATTTTGCTGATGATCGAGAAGAGACTGATAGACCAGAATTCTTTTGAAGAAGGGTCAATGGACCGGAAACATTAACTCTGCTTTCTCTTCACAGATGCTGCCAGACCTGCTGAGATTTTTCAGCAATGTCTGTTTGTATTTTGATTTCCAGCAGCCCCAGTTCCTTGGATTTTTTATTTTGTCCAGAATTGACCAGGTTGGATTTATCTTGCTTTTTGTGTGCAGGACATATGTAGGCAATTTTCCACATTTCTGGGTAAATGCCAGCGTTGTAGCCGCACTTGAGCAGCTTGGCTAGTTGCACGGCTAGTTCTGAAGCACAAGACCTCAGTACAATTGTCAGAATGTTATCAGGATCCAGAACATGTGCGCTATATATTACCTTCCAGCAATATCATGTGAAGTGAATCAAATTGGTTGAAGCCTGGCATATATGATGCTGGGGGACCTCTGTAGGAGTTTGTTTTTGCTAAAGTATTTCATTTAGATACTTTCAGACCTAGTAAAGCAGATCTCAACATTTTGGAGAAGTCAAAAATAAAATAGAAAAATATTGCCAATGCATTGTGGATTGTTAATTGCATAATTGATGGGAGGCAAAGGCCTAGTGATTTAATTGATTGACTGTTACTCCAGAGTACCAGGGAATGTTCTGGAGAGCTGGGTTCAAATCCTGCCATGGCAGATGAGAGAATTTGAATTCAGTTAATCACTAGTAGCAACTAATATCGCTAATAGTGACCACAAAGCCGTTGTCCAATGTTGGGAAAAACCTATCTGGTTCACTCATGTCCTTTAGGGAAGGAAACTGCTATTTTTACCTGAGACAACAAGGCGTGGGGCTGGACGAACACAGCCGGCCAAGCAGCATCATAGGAGCAGGAAAACTTGACGTTTCAGGCCTAGACCCTTCATCAGAAATGGGGGAGGGGAAGA
>JAHRHZ010000098.1:32972751-33010116 GCA_024137785.1 Ginglymostoma cirratum | reverse complement strand
GAAACGTCAGCTTTTCTGCTCCTCTGATGCTGCTTGGCCTGCTGTGTTCATCCAGCTCTACACCTTATTATCAAAGAAACGTTTGATCAAGATAACAAGGAAAGGAAAATCGAGGTTGAGGTCAACGGTAGAGTTACATGGATGACTTCACAACACATTTAATAAAGTGTAAATCAGTTTGAAGATGATGCATTACGCTGTGACACTCCAGGTGTGGAGTAGTGGTAATGTGACTGGATTGGCGTTCTATAGATGGCAGGTGAAACTCAACATTGTCAGAGAACTGCATTGCATTATTTGACCTTACTCCCAAATGAGGTGTGACACAGGATGCAGAAAGCAGTGTTGACAGATGGAGAATTTATGTGGTAAAGGTGGTGCAGACTGACAATCAAAGACGTGGCATAAATGAAATAGTTCATTGCAGCTCCAATATGATATGGTGCAAATTTACATTTATAAGCATCAGATTTGGAAAAGCTGGGAAGTAAAACGAAAGGAACTTATTAAATGTCTCACAAAGCTGATTTTACTCTGTTGCCATGGTGGAGGAAGGAATATTCTGCAATTTGTCGAAATATGATTAGATAAAAGGGACATATGCAGACTTTTGTCTCAGCAATTTAAATAGGCTAGTGGAGTCTGTGATGGTGCGAAATCTGCACAATCTGTGGAAGGAGCAGGTTTGATGGACTGAAAGGCCTTTCACCTGTTTGTTTCTAATCACTGCATCTCCAATGGGAGAAGTTGAAGATTCCTGATTTGTGCTGTCACTACTGAAACCATAAGTTTGTTATTCACATTAGGCACAAATGCTGAAGGTATTGAAATCTTCCCATCAGTAACTTCAATGATTCAAACCATGCCATTCAAGATGAATTGCAGAGCAGGGTTAGCAGAAGCCTTCGAAAACTTCCCTGTTTATTATTTACAGCCATTGTGGATTCATGGTCAAGGAAAACTGCAGCAGAAGTGAATGAATTACTTTGAAGTCTTCCCCTTTCCTGTTGGTCTAGTTCAGAAGAATATACTTTGGTGATCACAGTCTGTACATAAACTGGATCCAAATTGTGTCAACTGAGGTCAACAGTACTTGACCAATTGGAAAATCAAATTAAATTGGTAACCCTTGCAAGCCAATGCTCACATGCAGACAAAAGCCCTCTCACATATACAACAATGGATGGAGTTGGTGGCGTAGTGGTCATGTCTTTGGAGTAGAAGCCCAGGGTCCCAGACTAATGTCCTGGGCGCATGTTCTCATGAAGTTCTGGTGAAGCGTCACCAAATTCAAAACATTAACGCTGCTTGCTCCCAACACATGCTGCTAGGCCTGCTGAGTTTTGCCAGCAATTTCTGTTTTCGTTTCTCTTCTTCCTTTCACAATTATGAACATAGACTGTCTGTGGATGTCCTGTGTCCTGAGATTGTTTCATGAAGATAGAATGTAACATCAAAAGAGATGTTGGTTCATTGACTGAAGTACTACATTGTGACTTTGAGAATAGGATGGTAGAATGGGCAAGACACTGTTTTGCAAACATAGAATCCCCACAGTGTGAAAGCAGGCCATTCGGCCCATCAAGTCCACACTGACCCTCCAAAGAGCGGCCCACCCAGACCCACCCTATCACTGTAACTTTGCACTCTCCATGACTAATCCACTTAGCGCGCACATCCTTGGACACTATGCGCAATTCAGCATGGCCAATCTACCTAACCTGCACATCACCATGGAAAGAAGCCATAGCACCTGGAGGAAACCTGCCCAGACACAGGGAGGATGTGCAAACTCCACACAGGCAGCCGCCTGAGGGTGGGATCAAACTTGGCTCCATGGCGCTGTGAGGCAGTAATGCTAACCATTGAGCCACCACATCTGCAATGAGATTTTCTAAACTGAGAGACAACTGTGGACCTCCTGCTTTGTGTACCAATAAAAATGTTTCCTTTCCCCCCAGCACTGGAGATTGATAAGCCTTTTTGGAGATAGCACTCCAGAAAACTGCTTATGTTTATTCAAGCATAGCTTTGAAATTGAATCTCGAAGATTACAGCTTTGAACAAGACAAAGTGATATAATTTAAAAGCAACTAAATGGGCCAAAAAACAGACATTACCTTACATGGCACACAGTCATAGCAGAGAAAAGGTGTAAGGAAAGACTTCAAAAACAATTTGCTGCTGCATTGGGTTACAGCAGTTTGATCAGCTGCTCTGAAGCTGTGCTGTGAGGTCAATCAATTGATCATCAGAGAGGGACCTAGCTCACAGGACCTCTGACTTGATTGTGTGTATGTTCTACTGCTTAGCGGTTTATGTGCTAAATTTAAAGGAATAGCATCCAAATTGTTGTTACATGGGCTATTGATAACTGAGCCAGAACCTTGAACCACCGAAGGAGATCTTACTGTCTGTTGTTTCACATGTGAGTTGGAGGAAGAGAAATGCACCATTCAATAATTGTACCACAACATTTACTGGTCAATGTAACATTAAAATCTTCAGGTGCCATGAATCTGCGATGCTAGAATTTGTGCTTTCAGGGATGTTAGCGTCATTAATAAGCTCAATATTTATTGCCCATCCCTCATTGCCCTGAACTGAGTGTCTTGCTCAATTCCTTCTGACAGCATTTAAAGACCATCTACACTATTGTGGACCTGGAATCAGTCCTGGGACCAGACAGGGTAAGGATGGCAGATTCCCTTCCCTAAAGAGCTGTCGTGAGTTGGTTGGGTGTTAACAACAATTGGCAATAGATTCATAGACATTGAATACCGACAGTGCAGATAGAGACCACTCGGTTCATTAGGTCTGCACTGACCCTCAAAAGAATATCCCCCCCACTCTACCCACACACACACTGTGACTAATCCACCTAGTCTGCACACTATCAAGTAACGGGCAATCCACCTAACCTGCACATCTTTGGACCACGGGGGGAAACTCACACAGACAGAGGGAGAATGTGCAAACTCCATACAGGCAGTTGCTGAGGGTAGAATTGGACCCAGGTCCCTGGTGCTATGAGACAGCAGTGCTGACCACTGAGCTGTCATGCCACCCTTATGTCACTATGATCGACATTTTCAATTCCAGTTTTGAATAATTGGGGTTTTAACTTCCATCTTGGTAGGATTTCAGCCTGGGCCCCTGGAGTTCTTGACCAGTGATATTATCACCCCACCCCTGGCTTTCAGAAAAGAATGAATGCATTCTCTACTTACACTGCCCTAAGTTAGAACTGATTCTGAAGACTGTGGCTGTTGGCAAGACAAAGGCAAAATGTGGAGAATAGTAATGAGACGCTTAACCTACTTAATCTGCTGCTGATCAGTCAATAAATCTATGCTGCAGTGTGACAGATACAACATGCGTTATTTGGGGCAGAGCGATAACTCACAGTAACAAGAGCAATTGCAAGTCATTAAGATGCTAATCAAAGTGTTAGTGACGGGGTCATGTATCTGCCCGTTAGAAACAGCCAAAATCAAGTGAACTTCCTGCATTCTTCTGAAAAAAACATAAGTGTAAATGACCCTTCAGTGGTTATAGCATGGTTTGGATCTAGCTCAGAAGTCTGCATGTGTTTCAGTATAACACCAATAGTGCAGGTTCACATCTCCTTCTGGCTGAGATTAACCTGTTCCTGAGAGTGGAAGGCAGTACCAAATCACCACCGACAGAAACTGCCAAGAAACGGGCTCCAGATGAAGCATCAGAAGATATTAAGGCAAGGATCAGCCTTCAGGCAGACCATTCATGAATTAATAATTAAGGGTAGGTTGGTGATTTTGTTTTAACTGATCAGGGAGATCCAGCATGTGTTTGTTAAAATTAGGACATGCCCGAAAAGCCCTGTTCAAGGGAATAAGGATATAAGGGTAAAAGCTACTTTTCTGTGGCAGTGAGCAAATCCAGAGGCTGGCCTTATACAGCCAAAGGCCAGTGTCAGCAGAAATCTGGGGGCAGGCATACCTTGTACACAGTGAGTATTAACAAAACAAAGTCAGAATCAGAAGGAATGTGGAGGTAGGGAGGTGACAGACATTGGTAAGGAATGGGGCAAAACAGTACCAGACTAGGATAAGATGAACTGATCCTTGACTGGATGAAGGAGACATTAACGACATTAACATATGACTTGAAACTCCTTCACTAACGGCATTGTGGGTCTACCTACAGCACATGGACTACAGAAGCTCAAGAAGACAGCTCACCATCACCTTCTCAAAGACAGCCAGGGGCAGGCAATAAATATTGGCCTAGCCAGCGACACCCACATCCCATGTGTGAATAAAAACAATGAGCATCTGTTTCTCATGCTTTTACAAAACAATGTTTGAATTTGAATAATGAAATGCTAATGGTACAATGACATTATATTTTCCTGTAGCCTTCAGAGCTTTCATTACAGCTACTCTAGAATAGATTTTTTGCCTGCATATGCCCATTATAAACAGCCACAAACTTGTACTCACGACTCCTGTGGTGAATCATTAGAAGTAAGCACAAAAACCTGATTGAATTTGTCAAAGTAGTGACTAATGCAATGGACAGGAGAATGTCAATGGGTGTTATTTATCTGGACCTCCCAAAGGAAACTGATTAATTGACTCATTTTCAGTTAACAAAATGATTGTTAACTAAAGTTGAAGTTCATGAATTGAAAGCAAAATATTGATCTGGTCACAGAATGGATTATGCAGCAGGAGACAAAAAGTAGGGATAATGATCAGTTATTGTAACAGACATGTCATGTCTAACGATAGCTGGCAAGAAGCATTGTTGGAGACTCAGATATTTTAAATTAACCTATTTGCAAATATTGTGACAAACCTCTCGAGTAGAAACACTTCCACTGGACCACAAGATTCCTCATCCTTATTAACAGTTTAGATGATTGAATAGTAAACAATATAGCCACGTTTGCTGTTGGTGATAAAATGCCTGGCATTGTAAGAAATGTAAGTGGAAACGTAACATTTCAAAGAGATATTGAGGAATTAGGCAAATGGATGTAGTCACCTATCTTAAAAAGGACAGAACAAAATATTTTCTAATTGATGAAAAATCTAAGAAGAGTGGCGATCTGAAGAGATTTGGTGTTCCAGATATACAATCACGAAAAGGTCATGGACAGATACAGTAAGTAATCTAAATGGCTAATGCAATGTTGGTCTCCACATCTGTGAGGGCTAACATTTTCAGTCATGGGCCATCCACGTACCTGAGCCATTGCTGATCATATTTAAAAGTATCAGTCCTGGCAAATTGATTTCCATTGAAGCAAGAATCAGGCAAAGCGTTCAACAGGTGATAAAACCTGTCAGATAATGGTTAAGAAGACAGTAGGAACTGCTGAAGCTGGAGAATCTGAGATAACACGGTGTAGAGCTGGATGAACACAGCAGGCCGAGCAGCAAGAGCGGAGCAGGAAAGCTGACGTTTCGGGTCGAGACCCTTATTCAGAAGGGCCTCGACCCAAAACGTCAGCCTTCCTGCTCCTCTGATGTTGCTTGGCCTGCTGTGTTCATCCCGCTCTACACCGTGTTATCTCAGATAATCATTAAGCCCTTTTTTTATGGATAAATGATACATGTTGTGAGTGATGCCTGCCGTTTAGGCACATACTTGGACCTAGGACAAAGCCAGCATTCTTCTAGGATTACTTTCTCCTACATATTTATGTACAGAGGGTAAATAGACAATCAAAGTTCCTCCTCACTAGATGAAGACAGACTCGCCTCTCTACAACCTAAGTCTGATCACATGGTTGCCTGTTGTGATGTAAACAGTGTGATTTATATTTTTGTTTGAACATTCCATATTGTAAGTTTGGGTTCCTACATTTTGAGCAGTAACTGGTGAGTTTTCTGAGTGCGTGAATCTAATAATTAACCTGTAAGTATTTATGTAGCCCTGGTGGTTTAATCTAAAAGCTTTTTGGAGACATGGCTTTAGAGTAAATCATCTTATGCACCACTAATGTACTTGTGTTTGTTTCAGATTCCTTTGTGAGTCAGCAAGAGGCCTCAAGGTTTGTTAGAGATTTTTGGAACTTGTTTTTATTTCAACCGAAAGGGAAACACCAAAGCTTAGAGTGGAAGATGTTAGAATGTTAGAATCCCTACAGTGTGGAAACAGGCCCTTCAGCCCAACAAGTCCACACCGAACCTCAGAGCATCCTACCCAGACCCACCCCCCCCCCCAAACCTACACCTTCCTGAACACTACAGGCAATTTAGTATGGCTAATTCACCTAACCTGCACATCTTTGGACTGTGGGAGGAAACCGGAGCACCTGGAGGAAACCCACACAGACACGGGGAGAATGTGCAAACTCCACACAGACAGATGCCCAAGGCTGGAATCGAACCCGGGTCCCTGGTGCTGTGAGGCAGCAGTGCTAACCACTGAGCCACCATGCCAACTTTTGAGTTTTCAATTTTCTGTTTTGAATGGAGCAGTCCTGTGAAGTCCTTCAAATAGGATAGCTGTATTGATTCATTCCCATCAGAAATGAAGAATATACAGGGAATGAGGTTACTTCAGAGTGAGGAGGTAGTGTTGGTCCCAGAGCAGAAGCATTGGGATAAAACCCTAACATTTAGTACATTGAAGTTTAGGTGTATGATAGTTCCTGAAAGAAGTTCTAATCTAAAAGTTTAAGTCAACCTGAGATATCAAATACAGGGACTCTGCTGTGAGTATCTACATACTGTGCCAGAGGCGTGTTTTGGTTAATGTACAAAGGTTGGTTCGTTCCTTTTGAATTTATGGAGCAATATTTTGGGATTAATGGGATTGTATTTTTCCTATGTTTTTCAAAATCTTTGATCTTATATCATAAGTGGGTGATTTGGCTTATTCTACTTTGTCTTCCTTTTTTTGGTAATTACCTTGTGTTACCATTAAAGCTAAATATGCAACATTGTGTGCCTATATTCAAGCAAGAGACTGCTTTTTTAAAACCTGAACAAATCAAAACATGATCTATCAAGCCAATTTCCTGAATGGGATCTGACTTTTTCAGTAATAACATCAGATGAGATCTTAACACTATCATCCGGTGATATAGGTCAAAGGTCTTCCTCTCACTCTTGCTAGCATTAATGTTTGGAACAGAGGGGGAGTCCATTCTATTGTCTGCAGTAGCTCACAACTTATTACCTGTTCACAGGGGCAGTTTCATCAAAGCATCATCGGTGTGTCACTATTTTCCAGGAGGACATGCCCTTTGAAACATAGCCACGTAGATCAATAGTCTTAGCACTTGATTATATAACAGCCTTTTAAAATTCAATAAAAAGGTTTCATCTCAGAAGTCCAATGGACATGTTAAAGCGGAACAACTTTCCCCAGCTTCTTTATAAGTTAGACTCTGTTTTATCAAACCTAATTTGGACAGTGACAGTTTGCAAGCAGCTGCCTCCAATCATATTGTAAAGGTTGTAACTCATCCCCAGTAACTGCCTCAAGCACCAAATGTAATTTTCATCAGTGGCAATGCTAAGACCCAGGGCACCATGAGATCATCTCAGCTACTTAAATCATTAACCTCTCCACCCGGTCAGTTGCAAGGCTGCAGGAATTTATTTTTGTGTGATGTTGAGGTCAGCTAACTGATCTAAGATTGAATGATCAGCGTTGACGATGAATAGACATTTTTTTCATGAACTCCCCGAGCTTCCCAAGTGGCTTGTCTGTTTCCTGGTGGCACAAACTCAAGTTAGAAGGCTGTGGGTTCAAGCCCCAGTCTAGGGTCTACAATCTAGGTGGATGCTCCAGTCAAATGCTCCAAGAATTGTAGGGAAAAATTGCCCATCAACAAAGATGATTAACCACATTGCTTTATACAGGCAGATTGTCCCTTGATTTCAATGGAAAATAGAAAGAAAAGAGCTGGAATAGGTTCATGTTACAACCATTGCAGTCACCTTTCAAGAAGAAAAGTGTTCCAAAGTTGCTGCACATATTCATAATTTACCCACTGCTATTTTGTTTAAATGTTAAGAGATCTGACAATACAATAACAACTTGCATTTAAGCAGCACTTTCAGCAGCATTAAACATCTCAAAGCGTTATCAAATATCAAATCATTAAAGCATATTAGGACAGGTGACCAAAAGGTGGTTGAAGAGATCGGTATGAAGAACCATAAGGAGAGAATTATAGAATACCTTCATGTGGAAGCAGGCCATTTGGCTGAGTGAGACTCTCTGAAGGGCATCCCACACAACAAACCTCCTACTCGATCACCATAACCCCACATTTCCTCATGGCTAATTCACCTAGCCTGCATAACCCTGGACACAATGGGCAATTTAGCATGTCTAATCCTCCTAACCTGCACATCTTTGGACTGTAGGAGGAAACTGAAGCACCCAGAGGAAACCCACACAGGCAATGGAAGACAGCACAAACTCCCCACAGACAGTCACCCAAGGGTGGAATTGAACCCATATCCCTGGTGCTGTGAGGCAGCAGTGCTAACCACTGAGCCACTAATGGAACAATAAAAATTGGAGCAGTCATACAGGGTGCAAGAGAAACTCAGCAGGCCAAGCGCCATCTGTGCAGAGAGAGAAGCAGAGATTTTTTTCAATTCTTTGTGTGCATTTCGGATTTCCAGAAGCCACAGTTTAAATTTCAATCGAGGTCAGGTTATGCAAGGGGTTAAGATTGGACAAGTGTAGATATTTCAAAGGGTTGTGGGGCTCAAAAGCTCACAGAGGTAAGGAGAGATGAGACCTTGGAGAGAATGGATGAGAATTTTAAAGATCAAGCATAGAGAAGAGGGTGAATGGGATTTTGTGTGAGTTAGTTTATGAGCAATGATGGCCTAATGGTATCAGTAGTGGTACTATTAATCCTGGGAACCTGAGTTCAAGTCTTGCCATGGACAAAGGTGGAATTTTAATTCAATAAATATCTGGAATTAGGTGTTTAATGATGACCATGACGATTGTCAGGAAAAACCCATCTGCTTCACTAATGTCCCTTATGGATGGAAACTGCTGGCCTACATGTGATGCCAGGCCCACAGCAATATGGCAGATACTTTACTAGTCTCTGGGCAATTAGGGATGGGCAATAAATACTGGCATGGCCAGTGACACTGACATCCTCGGATTTTGAACAAAAAGGCATGGGCATGTGCTATTAACTGTTAATGAATAAGGCAACAAAATGGTCAAAAGCTTATGACCTTGGAAATCTGTTTGATGATTGGATGGCCAGCTGGTGCTGATATGAAGACCAAAGAGAATTATTGCTGATGTAGATAATCTATCACTTACCTCAGTTGAATTCCACCCTAATGACACTGAACGGGATGTATGTGTTGTGTGTGTGTGTGCGCGCGTGTGTGTGCATGCGTGTTTGTGTGTGCCTTTGTGTGTGTGTGTGTGTGTGTAAGTGTATGTGTGTGTCTGTGTATGTGTTGTGTGTGTGTGCATGTGTGTGTGTCTGTGTGTGTGTGTATGCGTGCGTGCGTGGTGCATGCGTGCGTGTGTGTGTGTCTGTGTTACAACGGTTAGTATAATACCAGGCAGTACCAAACATCAAACTGCAGTCATCCTTGCTTAACCTGAAATTCTTTAATTTGGGATATTGTCTCTGCTTGGGAAACATCCTAATGTTTTCAAATAGCAGTTTTTCACAAATTAATCCAGAATTCTTGAATATCAACTCAGACAAGGAAGAAGCTGAATTAGTTCACTCGCCAAACCAGCACTGCTGAAAATTCAAGAAGATTGTTACTGCAGAATTCCAGGTTGAGTTCACACAATCACAGAATTGTAACAGCACAGAAGGAAGCTATTCTGCCCAATGTGCCTGCACCAGCTCTCCATATGAGCAGCATTTCCAAATGTCAATCTCCTGCTTTCTCCTCCATACTCTTGCACACTAATTCTATCCAACTAATGCCCTCTTGAATGCTTTAAAGTTCATGGCAAGAATGGCAAACTATTCTCAATGACAAGGTCTAAATACATGTAAGTCCAAATTAGTTTGTTCAAGTATAAACCTGAAGGGTGGGTGGCTCGATGGCTCATATTGCCAGGAACCTGGGTTCAATCCCATCCTTGGCCACCGTCTGTGGAATTTGCATAGTCTTCCCATGTCTGTGTGGGTTTCCTTTGGGTGCTCTGGTTTCCTCCCACAGTAGGTGGGTTAGTCATGGGAAATACAGGGTTGTAGGGATGCGATGGGTCTGTGTGGGATGCTTTTCTGAACATTGGTATGGAATCAAAGGATCAAACGGCCTGCTTCCATACTGTGTAGGGATTCTATGAAGTGGTTTAAAGTTTATTTAATATGTGTGTCTGATATAATTAAGTCATCTTGAATTAGTTGATACTGTAATAATTTTGCAAAATTCATGCCAACTGAGTTACTGAAAGCAAACATTACATGTCCTGTGTAAGTATGGCAGTGCAATAATTATCCCAGTGAAGTAATAAACTATATTGTGAGCTCTAATCCCACTGCAACAATGCAATGCAATTGCAATGACGCAATGCAATCTGGTAGTTTATCAACCAGCACGTGGGGGATTAACTGCCCTCAGGGCTGGTGGAATAATAACCCCCTGGGAGCAAACTGCAATCCCTATACTATTTAGTTTATACATACAATGATCCCCCACTATCTATAACAAATTCAAGCAACAAGGGATGATAATTAGTACAACAATGTCAGCATCGGTCACTTCACAAGAACGGATAGTATTAAAAACACCCGGAGAATTTGTGGGATGTCACCACACAGACAAGATCCAGACATCAGCTGTCAAGATATGTGGTTTCAAGTGGTAGATTTATTAATTCTGACCTTTTGAGCAGCCCCAAGTTGAATCCAAATCAAATTTCTCATGATACTTACTGACATTCAGCATGAGGGCTCTTGTCATTTTATCATCGAATCATACCGCACAGAATGAGATTATTCAGCCCATCCTATCTATGCTGACTCTCTGAAAGTGCTAACCGAATGGTCTGCTCACTTGTTCTTTCCCCATAAGTCTCTTATAGTCTAAACCAAATTCCCGTTTCAAAGTTATTACCAAACTGACTTCCACCATCTTTCGAGGCATTTCAAGCCATAACAGCTTGCTGAGTAAAAAAAAATCTTTCTGGCTTGTTTTTCTTTGCAGGTTGTTTTAAATCTCTCTCGCTTCTTAAATGTGGGGAAGTACATTCGTTATCTGCCAGTTGCCTATCAGTAAAACCTATATCATTAGAGTCTGAAGGGTGACCTTACTGAGATTTATAAAATTATGAGGGCCAAAGATGGGGTGAATAACCAAGGTCTTTTTCTAAGGGTGGGGGAGTCTGAAACTAGAGGGCATAGGTTTAAGATGAAAGGAGAAGGATTTCAAAAGGGACCTAAGGGTCAACATTTTCATGCAGAGGGTGGTCCGTGTATGGAATGAGCTGCCAGAGGAAATGGTGGAGACGGGTATAATTACAACATTTAAAAAGCATCTGGAAGGATATATGAATAAAAAGGGTTTGGAGGGATGTGGACCAAATGCTGGCAAATGGGACTAGGTCAGTTTAGGATATCTGGTCAGTGTGAACGAGATGGGCTGAAGGGTTTGCTTCCGTGCTGTACATCTCTATGACTCTAAATCTATGTCCTCTGGTTTCTGGCCTGCCTGCTTGTGAAAATCTTTTACAAAAAGTGAAGTTTCCAGAAAAACTCAGCAGGTCTGGCAGGAGAAAGAAAAGTTAATGTTTTAAGTGGAGTGGCTCTCCATCATAATTCTTCATCAGTGAAAATCTTTTCTTCCCATCAACTCTATAAAAGCCTCTCATCATTTTGAACACTTCTGTTAAATCTCTGAATTAAAGATAAAAATTCAGGTTTCTCTGGTCTCTCTATATAACAGAAATTCCTCACCCCTGGTACCATTCTGGTAATCACACAATATATTAGCAGTAAACCTGCAGTAAACATCTACAGAACACAGCACTGGAAAAAGTTCTATCTTTGGATTTAATAGATCACCATGAATGGCCTGAGCATTAAGACATAGTGAGATAGAATAGAATCTTACAGTGTGCAAGCAGGCCATTCAGCCCATTAAGTCCACACTCACCCTCCAAAAAGCATCATACCCAGACCTATCCCTCTCCCTATGACCCTGCATTTCCCAAGGCTAATCTACCTAGCCTGCACACTATAGGCAATTTACCATGGCCAATCCACCCTCACCCACACATCTTTGGATTGCGGAGGGATCCCATGCAGACACAGGGAGAACATGCAAACTCCACACAGACAGTCACACAAGGGTGGAGTCAAACCAGTGTCCCTAGTAAGGTGAGGCAGCAGTGCTATTCACTGAGCCACCTTACTGTTCTTGATGATGAGTATTTAAAACTTCCTGCAGCCAGAGGGGAGAATAATTGGGAGCTCATGAAATTTAATTTTGCTTAATATTACACTATAATTGGTCAGAGACTGGCAAAAGAATAGAACAGTGGCAGTGTACGGCTAATTTGGAGTGTTTTGTTTTAAATACAAAACTATGTTTATTTGGCTGCTGTGGGAGGGCAGATCATGGAATACACAGTTTTAAACAAAGTGATTGCTGACTTGTGTAAATTATTCAGGTACAGGAGCAGAATCTAATATTGTTCACGATTCACTACTCAGAACAGATTCTGTTAATGGCCCAGCTACAGTTTTTTCAAATGATTTCTCGTTTGTTGTCACATGGTGCTGCTGTATTGCCAGTAGCTGCTGCTTGATTGATGGAACAACGGACTTTATTGAGCTAGATCACCAGCATTAGAACATAGAACATAGAACATTACAGCGCAGCACCGGCCCTTCGACCCTCGATGTTGCGCCGACCTGTGAAACCAATCTGAAGCCCATCTAACATACACTATTCCATTATCATGGAATTATCATGTGCTGCTTTCTAACAAAGTAAAACCAAGCCTTTTTTTGTTAGGAATCCAAATACCGGTTATAATTTGACGTAAGCAAAGGTACAACAGGATGCTCCCTTCCTCCAGATATTCTCAATTAACCGCGAATAAAATCAAACTACTGCAGATGCCAGAAATTGAAAATAAACACAAAGAATGCGGGAGAAACTCAGCAGGTCTGCGAGAGCAAAACAAAGTTAACATTTCAAGTCCAGTATGACTCTTCTTCAGAATTTAAAAGTTCCATCAAATCTATTTAGGCTGGAGGCCTGTGGCGAGTGGTGAGCCGCAGGGAACGGGGCTGGGACTTTCGTTATTTGTTATTTACATATGTCATCTGGATGTGAATGTACAAGGCATGATTAGTAAGTTTGCAGATGATACAAAATTAGGAGGTATCATTGACAGCCAAGAAGGTAATCAAAAATTACAGAGGGATCTTGATCAGATGGGAAAGTGGGCTGAGGATTGGCAAATGCATTTCAATATAGATAAGTGTGAGGTGTTGCACTTTGGAAAGTCAAACCAAGGTAGGACTTATACAGAAAATAATAACATCCTGAGGAGTGTTGTGGAACAGAGGGACCTAGGGGTACAAGTACATAGTTCGTTGAAAGCAACATCACAGGTGGACAGGGTGGTGAAGAAGGCATTCAGCATGCTGGCCTTCATTAATCAAGACATTGAGTATAGGAGTTGGGACATTATGTTATAGTTGCATAAGTCATTAGTGAGGCCACACTTGCAGTATTGTGTACAGTTTGGTCACCCTGTTATATGAAAGACATAGTTAAACTGCAAAGTGTGCATAGAAGGTTTACGAGGATGTTGCCAGGTGTAGTAGGCCTGAGTTATAGGGAGAGGTCGGCCAGGATAGGACTTCATTCCTTGGAAAGTAGAAGAATGAAGGGTGACCTTATTGAGGTGTATAAAATCATGAGGGGCATAGATAAGGTGAATGCTTATAGTCTTTTTCCAAGAGATGGGGAATTGAAAACTAGAAGGTATAGGTTTAAGGTGAGAGAGGAAAGATTCAACAAGGACCTGAGGGGTAACTTCTTCATGCAGAGAGTGATGCATGTATGGAATGGTGCTCTGCCAGAGAAAGTGGTTGAGGCAGGTACAATAACAACATTTTAAAAAAAAAATTTCGTATACCCATGCAGATGCGTTTTAAATGTTGTAATCGTACCAGCCTCTACCACTTCCTCTGGCAGCTCATTCCATATATACACCACCATCTGCATGAAAAAGTTGCCCCTCTCACCTTAAACCTATGCCCTCTGGTTTTGGACTCCCCAACCCTGGATAAAAGATCTTGCCCAATTACCTTATCCATGCCCCTCAGAAGTTTATAATCCTCTATAAGGTCACCCTTCAGCCTCTAACGCTCCAGGGAAAATAGCCCCATCCTATTCAGCCTCTCCCTACAGCTCAAACCCTCCAACCCTGGAAACATCCTCGTAAATCTTTTCTAAACCCTTTCCAGTTTCACAACATCCTTCCAATAGGAGGGACACAAGAATTGCACGCAATACTCCCAAAGTGACCAAAACAATGTTCCACCCAGCTGCAACATAACCTCCCAACTGCTATTCTCATTGTTCTGACCTATAAAGACAAGCATGTCAAATGCCTTCTTTACAATCCCACCTACCCGTGATTCCACTTTCAAGGAACTATAAATTTGCACTCCAAGGTCTCTTCCCTCAGCAAAGAGGTCCCTTTTAAACTTTTCCCCTCTTATTTTAACATTATGCCCTCTGGTTTAAATACCCCACCCTGGGGGCAAAAACTTTCCTATTTACCCTGCCCCTTATGATTTTATAAACCTCTATAAGGTCACCTCTCAACATCTGACGTTGCTGGAAAATAGCCCCAGCCAATCCAGCCTCTCCTTACAACTCAAACCCTGCAGTCCCGGTAACATCATTGTAAATCTTTTCTGCACCCTTTCCAGTTTAATAATATCTGTCCTATAGCAGGGCAAATAAAACAGTACACAGACTCTAACTTGCCCAACACAGCTTCAACAAGTACATCAACCTCAGATGCAGACCATCATTGCTCTGGTGTAGCATTCCCATCCCCTCAATTCTTCACATCTGTTTTACTGAGGTTTCTACTTGGCCAAACATTCATCAGTCAAGCTGTGCATTTGAAATTGGCACTTGCTGAGAGTATGAATTGGCAATATAGGAGCCTTCGTTTCCAACAAATTTTAAAAAAAGTCTTTAACAAGTGATATTTGAATTAACTGGTCACTTTTTTACTGATTAAAATGACAGCACACACATTAGGAAAATTTCAAGCATCAAACTTGACAGGGAATGATCAGTAAATTCCTATTTATATTCATAGAATCCCTACAGTGTGGAAGCAGGCCACTCGGCCCATCAAGTCCACACCAACCTCTGAAGAATATCCAACACAGACTGACTCCCCTCCCCTATAACTCTGCATTTCCCATAGCTAATCCACCTAGCCTGCATATTCCTGGACACAATGGGCAACTTAGCATGGCCAATCCACCCAACCTGCACATCATTAGACTGTGGGAGGAAACCCATACAGACACAGAGAGAACTTGCAAAGCCCAAACAGGCAGACGCCCAAGGCACTATGCCACTTATATTACTTCACATTCGAGCAAACACAACAATATCTAAGAGTAGAGACTTTCGAGGAGTTGTCCATGGTGTATTGTGCTTTGGATATCAATCTCTAATGGGGTAGAGTACTGCCAGCAATTCTCCTATCAATGCTTGGTCTAAGGGCCTGCCTGAATATCAAATGTAGAGGTTGAACAATTAGAGTCTTAACAAGAAGAGGAGCATGTAGCTTATTGCATGATAGCAGCAGATAGAATTATCATTAACAAATTCAGCATCATTACAACTCTCAGGAGTCAGAGGTGGTACATTTGTCTCCTTTGGGATCTGATGCAAGATTCTCGAGCCAATGATTGTGCCACACCTTCATATTGGATGGAGTCATCATTAACTCCTTTAAAACCATTATCATAAAAACACTCCAGCTGTCAGCACAAAACTCAACCACACCACCACTGGTTATGAACCACATATTCATTTAAGGGTTTACCAAGGCAGTTGGAATATTAAATGCTGGCAACAAGATGTATGTCAAATAATGACAATGAAAAATTAGACAGAAAGAATGTGTACACAGTCTTTAGGATATTATGTTGCAAAGTTTGGCTTTGTTACTCTGCAAGTGTGATCCCCTCTCCAACTTCCTTAATGGGATAGCATGATCCTTTTGACTTCCCTTTGTTGTTGTAAAATCCTAAGGAGCACTGTGAAATGTTCTTGAAGCGATTATGGTGACTTGCTGTAGAATTATAGAATCCCTACAGTGTGGAAGCAGGCCATTCAGCCCATCAAGTCCACACCAACCTTCAAAAGAGCATCCCGCCCAGACCCACCCCTATAACCCTGCATTTCCCATGCCTAATCCATTGAGCTTGCACAGCATGGGCAATTTAATATGGTCAATCCACAAACCTGCACATATTTGGATTGTTGGTGTAGATTGGAGCACCCAGGGGAAACACATGCAGGCACAGGGAGAGTGGGCAAATGCCACACAGACATTTGCCTAAGGCTGGAATCAAGCCCAGGTCCCTGGTGCTGTGAGGCAGCAGTGCTAACCACTTTTGTACTTGAAGGAAATGTGACTGAGGTGATGAGGTCAGAGGAATTTCATGCCCATCACAAGTCTGCCCACGATGTAACTATCTCTGTTTTATTTCTTGGGCTGTGACATGACTGGGGCATGCAGTGCCCAGGCAGCACAGAGGAGAAACAGGGAACGAAGGTTCCCAAAAGAAGCCCCTACTCACCAAGGGTCTTCATTCTGCCTGCACCTCCAAAGTTACAACGTGTGAGGCATTTAGAATTCAGGAAGAGGTAGTCACATATTGTACTATGTTCAGGATACGTTCAGCTGTAAAGTGCTGAGGGTCAGCTGTCACCCCTGTTAGCCATATATTCTGTTGGGGTCCCATGTTGTCAGTTAGTTTGGTGCTCAAAAATCATTAAAATGGGAATGCGGAATAAAATGTGTATACTGTGACCTCAATCAAGTGCGGGTAATCAAAATTCATGCGTCCCTTTCCCCAGAAATAGAAATGATGCCATTTTAACCCCTATGTTGCAGTTTGCTAAGATTCCCATTAGATTTGGACAAGAGAAAATGGGACAAGGTGCACAAATGAGTTATGTCAATTTATAAAGCATTGAAGCTTTGAAAATAGCACTGCTGTAAGGGGTTAGGTAGCTCAGCTGGGTGGGTTGCTGGGTTGTAGAGTGATGCCAAAAGCACAGGTTTAATTCCCACGCTGGCTTAGGTTACCATGAAAGACTCACTCTTTCAATCTCTCCTCTCACTTGAAGCAGAGTGGTCCTCAGGTTAGATCATCACCAGTCATTTATCCCTGGTGAGAAAGCAGCACCGTAGTCTGCTAGGACAATGGCTGTTCACAGGAGTTTGTGCACTGCCAAAGTGAGATCTCCACTTTCAAATATCATAGGGACTTACACATAAGGAACAAATATTGTTTGTAGGTGCTGAGCTATTCAAGCTGTCAGCAATGTAAACTCAGAGGTGATGATTACCATAAGTAAAGGGAACTTTATTTAAAGCAGCACATTCAAAAGGAATAGTGACGAAGGGTTTAGGCCCGAAACGTCAAGTTTTCCTGCTCCTATGATGCTGCTTGACCTGCTGTGTTCATCCAGCCCCATGCTTGTTATCTCGGATTCTCCAGCATCTGCAGTACCTTTTATCTCTGTTGTAAGGCCATCTCCTGGTCAGGAAGTCACATTATTCATCCTTACTAATGCTTGATATAGTGACAATTCATTGGAATGGTGTACAGTGAATCAAGATTCACTATTCCTGTAGTCATTGCAAATGTGAAAATTTGATTAAACCACTGAATTACCCAACTTTACTTGAGTGTCTAATCAAGGTGAGTAGAATATGCACACCAGGTTTTTATTATCATTAGCAAGAAAATGACTATTTACTGTAATCAAACTTATTTGCCAATGGCAAGAAAGTAGATATGTTGAATTGTTAATGAAGAACTCCATAAATTAAACTCTACCCTTTTCTTATATTTCTCAAACACATACAAAGAGACCAGACAAGATACAAGTATTATGGAAGGGGAAAGGAAAAGATATATCAGAGAAGCGTAGTTCAGATTCACACGAGGCCAGATTACAGATGTCAATGAGTTGTTTCCTTTGGTTTTCTTCCAAATCTTTGCTATTGACTAAAGGTTAAGGATAACCAGTGCTGAGTCTTTCATTCACTGGTTAGGGATTCACCCTCTCAGTGCCTCTGTGGGTACTTTTCCCCCTTTCCTTCCAACAGGGGATTTGTAGAATTTGCAGTTCAAAGGGAAATGTTGAGCAAAAACAACCATCAGGAGTTCTTCTGTTACTGTGTCACACAGGAGGGGGAGGGAGGGAGAGAGAGAGGGAGATTGATGTGTTTCCTTTTTGCAGGCTAGACGTTTCTCCTGCGTTGTCCAAACACAAGGCTGGAGCCACTTGCCCAGGTGAGAATCAAATGGTCATTACTGTGCTGGGCCCACACAGCCAGTTCTTGTTAAGAAGCTAATCAAAAGGCTATCTCTAGGCAAAATTGCCCTAAACACATGCACGTGCTCACATGCGTCGACATGCACACGCGCGTAAGCACATACACACGCGCACACACACACACACACACACACACACAGACACACGGACACACAGACAGATACACACACACACATACACACACGGACGCGTGCGCGCGCGCACACACACACACACACGTATCTGGCATTCTCCTGTCCTGCTTGAATAAGGTAAAAGTGTGGATACAACCCACAACAAGTTCCAACAATTCATTTTTAAACTGCAACATCTTCTTCCACTGTTTTATTTGGTTTAAAGCAGTATCTGTTTTCCCATTTTTTAGTTTTCAGTCCAAAAAAAAGGTGATCTTTACAATGATCAGACTAGAATAGGACATCAATT
Organism: Ginglymostoma cirratum; assembly: GCA_024137785.1. Lineage (NCBI taxonomy): Eukaryota > Metazoa > Chordata > Chondrichthyes > Orectolobiformes > Ginglymostomatidae > Ginglymostoma > Ginglymostoma cirratum. The sequence goes on along the minus strand of JAHRHZ010000098.1, from coordinate 32,991,106 downwards.
TGAGTGGCAGTTTTGAATCTCAGACATAAAAGATGCAGTGAGACTATACAATGCTCCATAATACTCAAACTTATTGAAATCTGTCATGTTAGCCATTCTGAATTCAGCAAGGCCAGCTCGTGCCAGCCCAATGACAAAAGATTGAGGGATGGTTGATATACCCAAAATTGAAGACTTGGTTGTTTTTAGCTAATGAGAAATAAATGTGGTATTCTGATTCAACCTTGAAGTAGCCCTTGCATCTTGTTGACTTGATCACTGCCAGTTCGGCAATAAAACATCCACAGCCCATTTTCTATGAAACACTAGAAAATGGTTGACTTAAAAATCGAAGGATTCAAATGAGAGACTACCTTTGAAAAAAGTTATATTTCTTCGGAGGAAAACTTTTCTGTCAACTGTCACGTCTTAACAGTCCATCTAAAGTAGCTAACGTTCCCGAATGCTCTTAGGTGTTATTAAGGTGAGGGGAGGGAGGGGAAAATCAGACACTATGTGCCTCTCCTGAAACCTCAGCAATGGCTCATCCTTCAAGGGGGGAAAGCATGTGTGGAAGAGACAGTCTAGAGCTCTTTGTGCTACACAAACTTCAGTCATTTATATTAAAAAAATGAACAAATTGAAGTAGAATTCATCATTTCTGATGAAGGGTTTAGGCCCGAAACGTCAAGTTTTCCTGCTCCTATGATGCTGCTTGACCTGCTGTGTTCATCCAGCCCCATGCTTGTTATCTCGAACAAATTGAAGTATTCCTCTTCAACGTACAGGAGGCAAATGTTATATTCATCTAAACCATTAGCCTCGTGAAAGAAAACTTTGCATTTATATAGCCTCTTTAGCACATTTCCACTGCTTATGAAATCATTTCACACAATTAATGGCATTTTCAAGTTGACTGATAAGTTTATCCAATAGATTTGGTCGAGGTTTTCTCTTGGAGATGGATCATGAGATCATCACATTTTGACTAGCTGTGGTAATCATTCTTCTTACTGTGAAACCAGTATCTGAGGAGTTCTGCTGCCTGAATGTTCCTAGCCCCTGGAAGACGTGGACAATGGCAAATCAGCTGAGAAAGCACGGGAAATTCATAAATCACTGTTTAACTCCGATTCCCGACTGAGTTTTGAATGGTGAGTGGAGATTCTCGCTTCATTGACACGCAGTTTCCTATTCTCCAGTGTGCCGGACAGAAACTACATGAAAGTCAGAGCATGTACCTGGTGGCATCAGTTTGTCACTTGCTGTCTCGGGCCTCCGTTTCGGACAGCAGTCCCCACCATCTCAGGTTACTCCATGGGTAGTGACCATCTGCATCCTCCATCAACAGAGAGTAATATCTAATACACACCAGACTTAGCATAGCCTCATGGCCTCACCTCACACTCAATGAGGAGAAATTTCTTCACGCAGAGAGTGGGGAGACTGTGGAATTCTCTGCCACAGAATGTGGCTGAGGCCAAAACATTGAATGGTTTCAAGAAAGAGTTGACATGGATTTTGGGGCTAAAGTGGGCAAACGATATAGGGAGAAAGCAGGAACGGGGACTGAGTTGGATGATCAGCCATGATGGTGGACCAGGAATTTAGGGCTGAATGGTGACTCCTGCTCTTATTTTCCACGTTTTTATGGTTCTATAGCACATCTCCGACTGGCTTAGAACACAGTTCTCACTATCACTGGGTTATGGACCAGACCAAATCCACTCAAAATATTCAGAAGAAAGTCTAGACCCTAACATTTTCTTATATTAAAGGTATATGTATAGCATTGCTTTCCAGATGCAATTCGATTGCTTAAACTACCGATTTAAAACAAAATACACTTTATTCATCCACTATAGTTAAAATACAACAAAAGTGAGAAAGAATTGGAATAACTTAACTCCATTGTAAAGCTAAACAGAGTAACAAATACAGTAACTATTACTAATTAATTGATCCAATACAGTAACGTGCCATAAACAAAACCTTGGCAAAAAGGCAAATTCAGAAATAAGACTGTCTCACATGCAACTCCTGTAGCCCAAGAGGGAAAAAAAATTAAGAGAAAATTCTGAAAGACTGTAACAGGCTGGTGAGATTTACTGCAGTTTCCAAACCTGTAGAGAGCCCAGACATAACTGCTCAATGATAAAATGAAAGATCCTGGTTCTGTGGGTCAGGGCTTGACCACACTCATTCAGGCTGCTTCTATTGTTCCAATTTTTAAAAACAAACCACCCAAGTCATCACGAGTTGTTTATCTTCTCATAGATTGATTGGTACCTGTCTCCCAATCTCCCGCTAAAAGAAATCAGGACAAAACACACCTCTTAAAGCCATAGTATTGTCACATACCTCGCATTGTAATGCTGCTGCCGGGCCACCTTGTGCCCAGGGACAGGCACCCGCCCAACGAACTGGACCAGGCTGCATCTCCGGGCTCATTGCTTACTCTATCAGAGTTCACTCCCTTTGTCCCTGTTTGGAATTTCACTGCATTGCTGCCTTGCCTTTTTGTGCTTTGCCACCTCAGTCAGAACTTGAAGGTTCACCTTAATTCTGTCTTGCCTTTCCAGTTAGTGCAGACACAGAGCTTGTCATGGCTGTCAGTGAGGATTGGTCATGAGAGCGAAAGAGTGGACATGTTGCTGTGGTACTGTGCGACATTGATGTCACATATTGACGGTGTCTGTCAGAAGTGTACATGCACTTCAGCCAATGGCCATTTCTGTCAGTCTAAGGCGCAGTGCGTTTCTCAGTGAGGTCAAGGGGTTCAGTGTCAGTCCTGCTACTGTGAGTCAAGTGCAGGGCCTAATAGTCCACAACCTGGACCCAGTCAGTTCCCTGCTTTGGGTATGGAGATGGTGTTTATTGTCAGGGTCCTTCTCACTTCAGTGCAGGGAACAGGTCACTGTCAGTTTGGCTGGTCCAGTGCAGCCAATCCAGATATTTGTGGTCTGGTGCTATAAAGAGATCAGTCCGGTACCTGGTCACTCATTAGTTGAGCCTGCCTGTCCAAGCCAGAAAGAGAATGGACTATGATCAGTTCCGGTCAGTGCTCTGAAAGTTAATGGGGTGTAATCAGGACTCATTGGTGTGAGACAAAAGTTCAGAAAGTCAGTTGTGGAGGCAATATGCTGGCATGAAGAGAAGACAATAACAGTGAGGGGCGCACACCTCAATATGTAAGAGTGAAAGATGATAGTACATTGAAGGATAGGTTACTGAGGGAAAGGAGGTGGGGGTAGTCATCAGTGGTTATCAACCACCCTGCCCTCAACAAGGGGCAGTGCAACACGATGCCTAGTATGGCTACCCTGTAAGGTCGGGGCTTGGGGGTAATTTGGGGAGGTGAAGAGTAGGGTGAAAATGTGTAAGAGCTAGTTAGGGAGAACAAAACTGGACACAATACTCCAGGTGTGGTCTCACCAAGCCCTTGCAAGATTTAAGCGTGCTAAATGCCTCCTAATCACCCTATTCACATATGATGCACACTTCAAAGAATTATGTACCTGAACCCCTAGGTCTCTCTGTTCTACATCACTATCCAAGGCCCTACTTTTATAAGTCCTGCCCTTCTTTGTTTTACCAAATTGCAATACCTCACATTTATCCGAATTAAACTCCATCTGCAGTTCCTCAGCCCATTGATCCAATCAATCAAGATCTCTTTGTAATCTTAGATAACCATCTTCACTGCCCATTATACCACCAATTTTGGTGTCATCTGCAAACTTACCAACCATGCCTTCTATATTCTTATCTAAATCGTTTATATAAATGACACACAAATACAGACCCAGCACTGATCCCTGTGGAATACCACTGGTCACAGGCCTCCAGTCCAAAAAACAACACTCCCCACACTCTGTCTCCGACCACGAAGGCAATTTTTTACCCAGTTGACAAGCTCTCCCTGAATCCCATGTGATCTAACTTTACTAATTAGTCCCCCAATGGAATCTTGTCAAAGATATTGCTAAAGTCCGTGTAGACAATGTATACCATTCTGCCCTCATCAATCTTTTTGGTTACATCGTCAAAAAAAATCTATCAAGTTTGTGAGACAAGATTTCCGAAGCACAAAGCCATGCTGACTAGCCCTAATCAGTCCTTGCCTCTCCAAATGCATGTAAATCCTAACTCTCAGAATCTCCTCCAACAACTTATCCACTATTGATGTCAGGCTCTCTGGTCTATAGTTCCCAGGTTTCACATTACAGCCTTTTGTAAATACAGGCACAAATTTAGCCACCCTCCAGACTTCCAGCACCTCACCTGTAGCTGTAGATGACACAAAAGTCTCTGCTAGGGGCCCCACTATTTCTTCCTTAATTTCCCACAACATCCTGGGATATGCTTGATCATTATGTCCTGGAGATTTATCCACCTTTATGTTTTTTAAGACCTCCAGAATTTCCTCTTCTGTACTTTGGATTGTTTTCAAGACGTCAATATTTATTTCCCTGAGTTGTGTCGGCTCCGTTTCTTTCTCCACAGTAAAAACTGATGCAAATTATTCATTTAATATCTCTCCTATGTCATGAGGCTCAACACAAAGATGATTTCCTTGATCTTTAAGGGGGCCTACTCTCCCCCTTTTGTTGCTCTCCTACTCTTAATTTACTTGTAAAATCTCTTAATCAGAACCAGTTAACCAGTGACCCTGGACAGATTGAACTTACTTGAAATTGGTTCCAGTAGATGTTCGAAGGAAGGGTCACTGGACCTGAAACATTAACTCTGGTTTCTTTGCAAAGATGCTAACAGACCTGCTGGGCTTTTTGAGCCAGTAGATTTGAGCTAGGTACAGTGATCAATCATTGAGTGTAAATTTTTTTTTATATAGAACACCTACAGTGTGGAAACAAGCCTTTTGGCCTAACACGTCCGCACCAACCCTCAGGGCATCCCACCCAGACCTATTCCCCTATAACCCACAACTACACGACAGAAAACTTAGCAAGGCCAATCCACCTAGTCTGCTTATCTTGGGACTGTCGGAGGAAACCGCAGCAACCAGAGAAAATCCAGGCAGACACAGGGTGAATGCACAAACTCCACACCGACCTGAGGGTGGGATCAAACCTGGGTCCCTGGCATTGCAAGGCAGCAGTGCTAACCACTGAGCCATCTTGCTGCCCAATTTGTTGTTGCTTGAAAGACAAGCAGTCCCTGCCTCTTCCTAGAGGCGAATGCTGTTTTTTGTTTTGTTTGCATTTTACTGTTGAATGAAACTTAATGTTTTCAACCATCTGAAGGCTTTCCAATGTGTGATGTACCCACAATGATTAATGACATGGTGTTATGCTGCACTATGTGGTAAGGAAAGAGAAGGACTCTTTGGACTGGATTTTAAGTTGATATGTTGCTAAATATGGGTAACCTATGTAGCTTGATTTTGTAGCTGCAGTTACAGTGCCAATCTATCAGACAGGTGATGATGTAAATTAGCAACACATTTACAAATGAGAGATAGTAAGAACTGCCGAAGCTGGAGTCTGAGATAACACAGTGTGGAGCTGGAGGAGCGCAGCAGGCCAGGCAGCATCAGAAGAGCAGGAAAGTTGAATTTTGGGTCTGGACAAATGAGAGCTTGTGTTTACAATGAAGTACCACTGTGCCACCTTTGTGCCCAGAGAAACTTTACCTTTTCGTTCCCCTCTCACTATGTGATGATGTGGAGGTGCCGATGTTGGACTGGGGTGGACAAAACCAAAAGTCACACAACACCAGATTCTAGCCCAACAGGTTTATTTAAAATCACAAGCTTTTGGAGCACTGCTCCAACATCAGGTGCCTTGCCTGACGAAGAAGCAGCGCTTTGAAAGCTCGTGATTTTAAATAAACTTGTTGGACTAGAACCTGGTGATGTCTCATTACGTGCACTGTGAAAGGCAACTCATGGCTGAAAGTGTTTGACCTGGTGCATGGCTGGTATTTAAAGATAGTGCTGGAATTCCTGAGCTGTCCCAGCAGTGGCGAATATTTCCATCCTTTCTAAACACATATGACGCTCCATAGAGATATGGAGTACACATATTGAGATGAGTAGCTGAGAATTGTGTTAGACACTTCACTACTGCTCACAAAAGGAAATCCTCCATGAAACTCCCTGAAATTAACATTTAGCTTATGTTTGATTAAAAATGCAGCCCTCTATCTTTCTCGTTGTGTTTTTTTTTTGTCTTCCTAGCATATTATTTAAAACAAAATTGCTTTTCCTTGGGTATTTAATTGCCTTTTAGAAATGATACAATGCTCCCCAGGAGGGTATTGATATATTAAGTGAATTTTCCTCACAGGACAACACTTAAACACAGTCATGTCAATGAAAAGAGCAGCTGCTTTGTGCCAAAAACTGTAATGCGATTAGCAACCAGTAAATGTATTTTTGTGAAAGTAGATCACAAGGCAGAACTTGTGGCTTTGCACTGAAGAATACCACAGAGCCTTTATCATATATCAGAGCGGGCAGGCATAACCTTGGTACTTCATCCCAAGGACAAAATCATCAGCAATGCCTAGGAATTGTCAGATTAGATTCTATGTGGTGTGAGGCTCACTTTCCTCTGGCCCAGGAAGGATTAGTCAGAGCCATAGTACAGGACATGATCATAGGAGAGAGATTACGAAAGAGCATAGTGTAAATAAATCAATTCATGTTCAGATCTGCATCATGAAAGTCTGTGGATTTTGGTGCTACCTCATTAAAAGATGAATTAAATGTAGCAGTTTTACAATGTGGTTTTATGTTGCTAGACTGAGAATGCAATGAATTTAGATTTCGGTTTAGTGTTTATTGTCACGTGTACTTAAGTACAGTGAAAAACGTATAACATTACCACACATGGTACCATTTTAGGTACAAAGATACCTAGGTACAAAGTAGTAAGAGAAACAAAGTGAAAAGGTTCAGCATTACCTTCATAGAATAAGCAGAAAAATAATGAAATAGGGTATTAGTGAAAACATTAAAGTCTTAACATGTGGACAGGTCTTCTGTTTGAAACCAGGCAGCAACAATGATGCTGAGATAACACGGTGTGGAGGTGGATGAACACAGCAGGCCAAGAAGCATCAGAGGAGCAGGAAGGCTGACGTTTCGTGTCTAGACCCTTCTTCAGAAAAGTCTAGGCCCGAAACGTCAGCTTTCCTGCTCCTCTGATGCTGCTTGACCTGCTGTGTTCATCCAGCTCTACACCTTGTTATCTCAGATTCTCCAGCATCTGTAGTTCCTACTATCTCAGCAACAATGCTGCTGTCTTAATATACAGTTTGGTGCAGTGGTAGTGTCCCTAGCTCTGAACCAGAAGGCACAGGTTCAAGTCCCACTTGTTCCACAGGTGTATGATAACGTCTCTGAACAGGTTGATTGTAGATTCTCTCCAATCCCCTAGGAGTTCATATTAAAATAAATAGAGGAATGACTGTGGCAAGGTAGTATATAAAGGATCCTTGTACAAATTCATTATCAAGGGCAAATTAAGCCCTCCAGTCTCTTCAAATTCGAATTATATGCAGAGCACAAGGGCTGGAAACCCAGCAATAATAAAATCTGTACAACCAGTGTTTCACATCACACAAATTTGATTAACTGCAAGAGAGAAGAATCCCACATTCCTCAAATGAAAAATAAAAAAAAGGAAAATGATGTTCAAGGGACATTTTGTTTCAATCCAGATCTAATACAGGGTGACAGAGGGCTATTATGCCTTTTGTTATAGCACACCACTGCGCTGACATATGGCCTGCATGTACTCTGCAGTGCGATTGGAACACAACCATCTGGTAAGGATGATCGCAGGGATATTACCACTGCTTGGCATCTTCAGTAATGAACCATTTAAACAATTGCCGCTATGTTCCCAACAGGATAGAGGACGGAAAAATTCATGCAGTAAAGGTTTCTCGCGGAGGGGTTTGAAGCTGAAATGTTTGGACAAGAGAATGGATTTGCACAATAGTTGCTGCAAGGCTTGACTCGCTTGGAACAAATTACTCTTGGTGCCAGGCATTTTGAGTGTGATTGTTCTTCTGATCCACAGCCACATTTTCGCTATTTTTGTTGAAGTTAGAAGGTATAGTCTTGTTTTATGAACATCTTTTCAGCTGTATTAATCCTCGCACCAACAACTCCCCGACCCCTCCTGTTTCTCATCAACACTCTGTCCCTTGGTAATGTCATCCAAAAACACAGTGTTAATTTTCAAATGTTACACTCAGATCTACCTCTCCACAACTTCTCTCGGCCGCTTCACCGTCTCTACATTGTCAGCCTGCTTGACTAACACTCAGTACTAAATAAGAGAAATTTCCTCCATTTCATACTAACCAGGCTAAAGATTGATTATAAACTCTGCTCCCTAGTCACCGACTCCATCCCTCTCCCTTGCGATAGCCTGAGCTGAGCCAAACAAGGAGGCAAGTGGCCCTAGTGGTATTATTGCTGGACTGTGAATCCAGAGACCCAGATAACATTCTGGGGATCTGGGTTCAAATCCTGCCATCGTAGGTGGTGCATTTTGAATTCAATAAAATATCTGGAATTAAGAATTTAACAATGACCACGAATAAATTGTTGGGGAAAAACCCACCTGCTTCACTAATGCCCTTGAGGAAAGAAACTGCCATCCTTCGCTGGTCTAGCCTACATGTGACTCCAGACCCATTGCAATGTGGTTGACTCTGAACTGCCCTCTCATTTAAGGATAGACAATAAATTCTGCCTGGTTGGCAATGTCCTCATCCTGTAAATGAATAAAGAAAAGGAAAAACTACTTGTAACCTTAATGTCATCTTTCACACTGGGATGAACTTCCAACCACACGATCCATTCCATCACTTTATTTCCATTTTAACCTCAGCCCTCTGTCAGCACATCTTATGCTGAAGACCTTGACAATACCTTTAAATTTGACTATTGTAATTAACTGCTGTCCCGTATCCTACATTCCCATTTACATGAGTTCATCCAAAACTTTGCTGTTGTTCACTTGCCCTAAATCCTGTTCAACTGTCATCTCTATGTTAGCTGGTTCTAGGGTTAAGTATTTCCTCTACTTAAAAATTCTCTACTTCATTTATAAACCTCTCCATGGCTCGCCTCTTCCTGACTCTAATCACCTCCACACCTATGACCCTCCAGGATCTTGGTGCTCCTTTAATTCTGACACCTCGAAAAGCCTTGATTTTAAATGCTCTGTGATTGAGGCCTAGGCTATTAGCTGCCGGGTCTCCCAAGGTGGAACTTCCTCCTTCAAACCCTCCATTCCTTCTACCACTCTTTCCTCCTCTAGAGTACTCTTTGGCACCATGCATCTTTGCCCAAGTCTTTCTTCATTTGTCATATTAATTCCTTATGTGGTTTGGTTTCACACTCAGTCTTTACAGAATTTAGAAGCAGAAGGAGGACAATCATGGCACCTTAGATGCACTGGGGCAGTTATGTTCAAGATGTAGCACATTGGCCAAATGGTCTCCGTCTTTCTCTCTGATCCAGCTCATTATCTCCCTCCTTTCCAGGCAATGAAATTTTAAAACAAACGTATTGAAAAGCAGTGGCTTTATTCATCAGAATAGAGGCCTTTTGCCACAATGGATATCGTACCTGCCATTGAACCAGAAGCACCAGGTTAGAATCCCACTCCAGGTCTTGATGTTCACTGAAGGTTGGTTCAAAAGGACAGCGAGATTGAGAGTAAATCCTTCCAATCCACCTCCAGCAAGCAATATGCATGGGGGAGTATCCTGGGCAGCCATGCTTGTAGTGATGGTGCCCGTTAAGCTGCAGCTTTTTGTGAGAGACTGGCAGCCTACTCCAGGAAATACGAGCTCTGGATATGGGCACAAAAAAAAAACAGAAATTGCTAGAGGAACTCAGCAGCATCTGTGGGGAGAAAACAGAGTTAATATCTCGAGTTCGGTGACTCTTCATCAGAACTGAAGCCTCAGTGCAAGCTCCAAGAATAACACCTCATCTTTCACCTGGGGACCCTGCAACACCTAAAACTCAACACCAAGTTCAATAACTTTAAACCCTGATTCCATCCTTGCATGTTCTTTATCCAGAGGGCAATTAAGAGTCAAACACATTGCTGCGTGTCTGGAGTCACATATAGGCCAGACTGGGTAAGATGGCAATTTTCTTCCCTAAAGTAAAAATGGATTGCTGTCAGCACAGCCAACCTATTCTCACTCACTCTTAGCCCTCATTAACACTTATTCAGCTTCTTTTCGGTCTTGGCTTACAATTAATAATCCGCTTGTCTCCCTGCCTCCTTTATATCTCTCTCTCTCTCTGGGCTCCATCTCTACCCATATGCTCACTTCCCACCCCAATGCCCCCAACCTCGTCTCCAGCATAAATACCACCTTTTCCTCACTGCTTTCAGTTCTGAAGAAGGGTCACGGGACCTAAAATGTTACCTATGTTTCTTTCTGCACAGATGCTGCCAGACCAACTGAGTTTCTTCAAAATTTCTGTTTCAGTTTCCGATCTCCAGTATCTGGAGTTCCTTGTTCCATTTATGAACATTGGCATATGTTCCAGGAACCTTGTGCATTTCCGGGTGTGAGAAGAAACCAAGAAGAAGAATTAGAACAATATAGTTTATAATTATAGTTTATAATATGCAAGGATGGAACAAGGTAATTAGAAGCCAATGGTTTCTATTGCACGGGGCATTTAGGAACTGAAAGGATTAACTGACATCATGTGATGGGGATATAAAAGATTGGAAGGAGCTAACCTTGGTGGGAGTTGTCGGAGTTCTGTGCTTGTTCCCAATGCTGTATAACAACATCTTAGTGATTGCAATGCGAACTTCCCCTGAAGCTGAGCCTGATGATGGTAAATAAAGGGTATGCAAGTTCGTTTTGATCTTAAAGTAGGATAACAGTTTGGCGCAAGATCATGGGCCGAAGGGCCTGTACTGTGCTGTACTGTTCTATGTTCTATGTATCACAATAGACCGTCATGTATCTCAGCTGTAATGATACTAGCTGTTAAATAATATGTAATAAATCTATTTATCAAGAAGGAGCCTCTCTTCTGCCTAAGACATTGAGTGGGTAACCTTCCTCATATGGTATCAGTAACTTGGGCTAATACCAGCAAAAAGGATTCGGGCTGATGCTGCAGGATATATAGGGACTTCCAGCAGTTATAGGGTCACGAGGATGGGTCATACATATCAAATTAAAATGGATGACATTTAGAGTGGTGGAGAACAGCAACATGTTCCCATATAGATAGCTGTGAAGCGTTGGAATTTATTTCCATGGCTCAAGGCTGAGGTGGGTAATATGCCAACATCACACAGCAAATGGAGCTTGGTTAGCTCAGTTGGCTGGGCAGTTGGTCTGTAATAAAGACTGATGTCAGTGCTATGGGTCTAATTCCCATGAAGGACTCTGTTTCTCAAACTCTCCCCTTGCCTGTGGTATAGTTGCGCTCAGATTAAGCCACCATCAGTCATCTCTTTTTAACAGAAGTGCAGCCGTATGGCCTGGTAGGACTACTGTGCATTTACTTGCTAATATCAAATGGGAGATGTGGGTAAAGGAAAGAGGAGTTTAAAGATTATAGGAACATTGCATTGCAACATAGGAGCTGATCAGCCAGTGCCTGGGTTACTATCTTTAGATATTTTATTCTTTATTTTCCTAGAGGCACCCTCTTTCATCCCAATGGACTGAACTCCCTCCCTCTGGGCCCTGACCTCTGCACCCTTCCACCACCATCGCCCCCACCCCTACCATCCCAGCCCCGTTTAAAACACTTCCATCATTTTAGAAAAATGAAATACTTAAACTTTTATTTGAAAACAAAAAAATAGCCAAGCCAGAAGAATATTTACTAGGAAAGCCATGAGTTAAACCTGGTTTGTTCACACACACGCACATTAATTTATGGGCTGTATTCCTACTTAACAGTGACTCTGCTGAAGCAGTGATAAAGGAAACAGATGGAAACCCAGTTTCAGATGGTGCAAGTGTACAAACTTAGTGGGAGGACGGGAGGAAAATAAAACAAATAGCTTGTGTGGGTCCTCAATGAAGTTCTAAAGCAACAGGCCAATCTGGTGAGACTGAGTGGTCTTTTCTCAGTTGCAATTCATATTAAACCGATCAAAACCCAAACTGTTTAGTTCTCTCTAATGGCTCATACACAGTTCACTGTATCGTATAGACAGCTATCCATTCAATGCAATTTGCCTTTCAGTAACTCCAAAAATGGGGGCAAGGTGTCAAAGCAATTCTATGTTTATTTCAATGAGATGTCAAGATTTCATAGTGGATTAAAATTGTAGCGCATTGTTAACCCCCAGCTATTGCTATAGATTGAATTGCTGTTGCATTGATAATCTTGTAACCATGCAGAGGAAATGGAACAGATCATGTTATCACTTGTAAAGGGGAAATTCAGGTTAATGCTTCGATTGAGAACCCCTCAACAACATAATGACTTACGGTTGTTAACCACAATAATTGACGTACGGTAATGTCTGGAAACACATAGCCACAATGTCAGGGGCTGGATGTCAGGAGTGAGAAATAGAGTTGATGTTGCAGGTCAATGACCTTACATCAGAATCCTTTGAGTATTTCCAATACTTATTTCGGACTTCCAGAATCTGCAGGATAACAAGGTTTGGAGCTGGAGGAACACAGCAGGCCAAGCAGCATCTGCTCCTATGATGCTGCTTGGCCTGCTGTGTTCATCCAGCTCCACACCTTGTTATCTCGGATTCTCCAGCATCTGCAGTACCTATTATCTCAGAATCTGCAGGATATTGTTTTTCAATAAACACACAAGGATATTTATTCACAAAGTGCCTTCATGATGGCAAAACACCCCAAAGCACTTAAAGGCCAATATTTGAATTTTAACTCATGGTACACTATAGAAAATACTGCTATCAATTTACAAAAGGCAAGTCCCCTCAAACAGTGATGTGTTAATGATTAAATGGTCTTAATTTGGTGGCATTGATTGAGGGATAAATAATGATTAGGATCCAGAGGATAAGGGTCTTGTGGTGCAGTGGTAATGGTCCTACCTCTGGGCAAGAAAGGCCAGTTCGAGTCCCAACCCTCCCAGGCATATATCATAGTACGTTGATTTAAATTGGAACAACATGCGGGATGCTCCCTGCTGTTCCTGGAGTCTTCAGAAAATGAAAGTATGCAGAATTCACCAATTCACATGTCTTTCAGACCCAGGTTTACAGAAAGCACAGATCAGGTTTCTGTACTTAACAAGAATTGTTATTTATTGCAAATAAATAGAGTCTAACTACAGGCAAATAATCATGAGCCATCAGCATACAACTACTAGTGAAAACTTTAACCTCTTTATAAAATCTCCTTCTATACATACACAGACAGGAAGCAAACACCATGAGTATTATAGATAGAGGGAAACTAGGTAAAGCTTTCAGTAGTGTCTATTCACAGGATCTGCTGAGATGGTTTTTATATCAATCAGAACGTGGCTGCTCAGTCTTGCTTCTCCAGATGCTTTCACTGACATGCAGGAGGAACAGGGTGGCTGGTTCATACTTTAAAAAAATCTCTGACTTATCAGTTAGCAATCACAGTTTACAATAATTGCCAAAGGAAGAATAAATTGCTTTTCTTCAGGCTTTAAGTTTTTTTACTGCAGAGAGTCAGGGAGAGCTCCTGACCTGGTGGAGGTCTGAAGGTATCTCATTATCTTGTCCACAGCCCTAAGCTGTTCAACTACCTTAGAATCAATTACATAGATGTTGTCAGTTTAAGGCTTTCTTTACCAATAACTGGTCACTAGCCCACAGACCAATCAGCTACCTGTTGCTAACTGAATCTCCATTTGTACCCTTGTCTCCAGCTCATCTGCACCTTCTCCTACTCCTACTTCAACCAGTAGCTGTGTGAACACTGCTTACAATGAGCGCCAGCTTATTCCTTTCAAAAATATGCAGTAATCCTTCAACAATCCTTGACTTTTAAAACAGCTTTTTTTTCGTTTCAGTGCACATTCATAAAAATAAAAAAATAAAAAGACACAGTCTTTAAAATGTCATTGCAGGAGGCTTGTGTGGAAACAATGGCACACGTCATTGGACCAAAAAACTGTTTCGAGGTTTGTAACGTTCCATATAATTATTGCTCTGACCTACAGGAATGTAAATAACTTCAACAATTCACGTTATTTGAATGAAAGGACAGCTCCATAAATCAATCACTGGACTCAGCAGCAGGATTTTGATATTTGACTGGGTCAATATCTAACGCAACAAAAGTCACTACTGGGACTGAGGTAACAAAGGGGAGGGGAAGGGTCTGCAATATACTATTTCTAAAGACCCAAACCCTGAAAAGTGCCATTAAGACATCTTGCAAAGGTCCATGAGAGACTTAAAGGAGTGGTTAAAGGGGGCCAGTATGCAAGTCTTCATAATTTGAGTCCTGTGCAATCCCTCATGATTTAATGAGTCTTACCACTTCACCTCTCTTGTGTACCCTTTGCCAGCATGCTATTGTGATTAAAAACCAAAAGGACTGCAGATGCTGTAAAACAGGAACAAAAACAGAAGATGCTGGAAATGCTCAGCAGGTCTGGCAGCATCTGTGAAGAACAACATCAGAGTTAACATTTCGGGTCCAGTGAGCCTTCCTCAGAACTCATTTGTTTTTAGTTGCTATTGCAATTGTTATAGCTTTCACAGTTAATGAGATTACAATTTTGATTGCAAGTCTGACCTAATTAAGGCCATTTAGTATCATGAAATAAGCAGTTATGAAATATTTGAAATGTTGACATTTGGATGGCCATTCTTTTCATTCTTTCAAAGGTTGTTGATGTCACTGGCTATGCCATCATTTATTGCACATTGCTAACACCCAGTGAGAAAGTGGCAAGAGCTATCTTCTTAAAACACTGGAGTCCATGTGATATGGAGACACCCGGAGTGCTGTTTATGAAGGGTGACCCAGTGACAGTGAAGGAGCTGCAATATCATTCTGCATCAGGATGTTGTGGTTACAGGTGGCTGCATTCCCATTGTAGGATTGATCAAAAATCCCCATCATCTAAAGTACTGCGCAACACGCTGGACTTTTCTAGCATCTAAAATACTGGACAAAATCCTGAGCTCAGGCTGCAACAAACAAACAGAATGATTCCAGTCTGAGACTATTGTTCAATCTGGAATTCCAGTTTACACCTCCACTCTAAAAGAACAATCAACCAAACCTAACGCTCTACACTGAGATAACAAGGTGTAGAGTTGGATGAACACAGCAGGCCAAGCAGCATCAGAGGAGCAGGAAGGCTGACGTTTCGGGCCCAGACCCTTCTTCAGAAAACTCTACACTGAAACTGCCTTTTACGCCTCAGGCTAAAACAGCACAGCCTACACAGGTACCAAACATACAACTTCAATCAAAATCCTTTTACGCTTACTCTTAACTCTTGAGAAGGCAAACTGACTTCTGGAGGAAACACGAGAAACACAATGGACAACACAGATTTGAAGGGACATAACAGAGCACACAGTCTGTATAACTCAATCAGAGATGGTAAGAACTACCAATGCTGGAGATAACACAGCGTGGAGCTGGAGGAACACAGCAGGCCAGGCAGCATCAGAGGAACAGGAAAGCTGACGTTTTGGGTTGGGACCCTTCTTCAGAAAGGGGGGAGGAGGTAGGGGGCTCTGAAATAAATAGAGAGAGGAGGGGTGGGGCCGAGGAAGGTAGGTGGTATGGTGGTAGGTGAGTGCAGGTAGACAGTGTTGGGGATTGGGTCAGTGAGGTGGGAGAAGCGGATCGGTGGGAGAGAAGACGACACGGAGGGTTGGTCATGGGATGAGGTCGGGGTTGGGGAGACTTTGAAGCTAGTACAGTCCGTATAACTGCTAGCTCTGAAATGACCTGAGGGGAGAGATTCTTCAACAACAAGCTTCCACAGAAAATAGCTTCCCAACAGGCTTCCAGCCCCAACAAGCAGCTTCTGTTCTGAGGAAGGGTCATTGGAGCCTAAACGTTAACTCTGATTTTTCTTCAGAGATGCTGCCTAATTTATTGAGCTTTTCCAGCAACTTCTGTTTTTGTTCCTGATTTACAACATTCACAGTTTTTTCATTTTTTTAAAAACTAGCTTCAGAACCAAGAACAACAGAGGCCGAACAGAGAAGTTGAATCGGGAAGCCAAACCAAGGGCATCATTGGAACAAAGGACATCCCCAAGAGGTTTGAAGCCAACCAGGCACTATCTGAACAAGAGCTTCCAGACACAGGCCTGCTCCGAACCAAGACGACCAGCAGCAAGAACCGTAGCAACCAGATGCACTTTAAATCTGTGTTTTTCCCAGTGGTGAGCTGAAACCCCACAGAGACCCCAGTTTCTGACCTATCCAGCAGGGAGGGGAAGGCGGGCAATGATAGTGCATGGAACTCCAAGGTTTGGAAGACTGATTAAAGTTTCTGTGATTAATTTTTCATTGTGATAAAAATGTAAGGTCACCATTGTCTCACCTTCTCAATAGAGAGAGAGTGAGAGACACCTGGTGGTGAATTTAACCTGAGGGTGACCGTACCTCAGGCAAGGGGTGAGGTTGAGAAGGTAGGACCTTTATGGTGACTTTAGCCAATGTGGGAATTGAACCTGAACTCCTGGCGTCACTCTGCTTTGTAAAGAAGCCATCCAGCCAACTCAACATTGTGTTTACGTTGCATCTCCTACATCACAACAATGTACTCACATGAAATGATTTGTAGCCTCAATACAGTACTGTAAAGGGGTTAAAGAACTGGAGAAAGAACTAATAAAGAACAGTATAGCGCATGAACAGGCCCTTCGGCCCACCAAGACTGTGCCCACACATGATGCCTTTTGAAACTAAAAACCTTTTTCCTCTATGCAGCCTGTATTCCTCTATTCACTACCTATTCATATGTCTGCCATGATGTCTCTTAAATGTTGCTATTGTATCTGCTTCCAGAACCTCCTCTGCAGCACATTCCAGGCACTTACCACCCTCTGTGTAAAAACTTTGCCTCTCATGACTCTTTTAAACCTACTCCCTTTTACCTTAAACCTACATTCTCTTGTAATTGACATTTCTACATTGTCTATCTGTTCTATCCATGCCTCTCATAATTTTGTAAACTTCTATCAGGTTGCCTCTCATTCTTCAATGATCAAGTGAAAACAAACCAAGTTTGTCCAATCACTCCTCATAGCTAATACCCTCCAAATCAGGTAAGCTTGGTAAACTATTTCTGTACCTTCCTCAAAGCATCCACATCCTTCTTGTGGTGTGACAAACAGAACTGTATACTACTCCTACTCATGGATTACAGATCCACCTTCAACACCATTATGCCCACCAGGCTGATCTCAAAACTCCGGAACCTAGGCCTCGGCTCCACCCTCTGCAACTGGATCCTCAGCTTTCTGACCCACAGACTGCAATCAGTGAGGATCGGTAACTGCATCTCCTCCACAATAACACTCAGCACTGGAGTCTCCCAAGGATGCGTTCTCAGCCCCCTACTGTACTCCCTGTACACCCACAAGGATGTTGCCAAATTCTGAATGCGTGCCATCTACAAGTTTGCTGATGACACCGCCATAGTAGGACAGATGTCTAACAACAATGAGTCAGAACACAGGAAGGAGATAGCAGGCTTGGTGTTGTGGTCCAATGATAACAACACCTCCCTCAATGCTGGTAAAGCAAAAGACTTCAGAAAGTAAAGGGGGGAACATACCCCCATCTACTTCAATGGAACTGAGATTGAGAGGGTTGGAAGCGTTCCTCGCAGTGACGATAACATGTGTTGGACTTCCCACGTAGATGTGACAGTCAAGAAGGCTCAACAACACCTCTTCTTCCTCAGGCGGCTCAGGAAATTTGTCATGAACCTAAGGTCCCTCACCGACTTCTACAGGTGCAGCATTGAAAACATACTGTCCGGGTGCATAATGGACTGGTATGGCAACTGCTCTGCCCAGGATGGTTAAAAAAAGACTGCAGAAGGTGGTATGCAAAGCCCAGGCCATCACGAAAGCCAACCTTCCATCCATGGACTCCATTTACACAGCTCACTGCCACAGACAGCTGCCAACATCATCACAGACCCATCGCACCCTGATAGTGATCTCCTACAACCTCTTCCATCAGGTAGAAGATGCAGAAGCTTAACCACACACACACCAGCAGGTTCAGGAACAGCTTCTTCCCTGCTGTTATTGGAGTGATGAATGGACTTTTCTAGCTTCAAATAATACTAATTTTGTTAATGTTGACCTGTATGCCTCGCTTTGTCTAAGCATCCTATGATCTGTGTGTCCTTGCTTGTTATGATCTGCCTGTAC
>JAHRHZ010000098.1:32962751-32967751 GCA_024137785.1 Ginglymostoma cirratum | reverse complement strand
CCTGGTCAATGGAGCGGGATGCAATGGTTTGGGTCAGGCACAAGATAAAAGGATGGGAAGGGAATTGTGGAGAAAGTGACTGAGAGTGGAAGCAGAGGATGCAAGGGAGTGGGGTGTTGGGTATAAGGAAGATAGATTACAAACTGCGTAACAAAACCATTGGCAGTAGGTCGGGCACAGTTTGAGCATGGTTCTCTTCTTGGGTTTGGTAGGTGAGTGCAAGTGCAGGTGCATAGTCCCTTGAAAGTGGAGTCGCAGGTAGACAGGGTGGTGAAGAAGGCATTTACCTTACTTGCCTTCATTGGTCATAACATTTGAGTGTAGAAGTTGGGATGTCGTGTACAGGACACTGGTGAGGCCACTTTTGGATTACTGAGTACAATTCTGGTAGCCCTTCTATAGGAAGGATGTTGTTAAACTAGAAAGAGTTCAAAAAAGATTTACAAGGATGTTGCCAGGGTTGTAGGGTTTGAGCTACAGGGAGAGGCTGGATAGGCTGGAGGTATTTTCTCTGGAGCATCAGAGGCTGAGTGGTGACCTTATTGAGGTTTATAAAATTATGAGGCGCTTGGATAGGGTAAATAGCCAAGGTCTTTTTCCTGGGGTAGGGGAGTCCAAAACAAGAAGGCATAGGTTTAAGGTGGGAGGGGAAAGATTTAAAAGAGACCTGAGGGGTAACGTTTTCATGCAGAGAGTGGTACGTGTATGGAATGAGCTGCCAGAGAGTGCTGGAGTCTGGTACAATTACAACATTTAAAAGACATCTGGATGGATACATGAATAGGAAGGGTTTAGAGGGATATGGGCCTAATGCTGACAAATGGGACTAGGTCAGATTGAGATGTCTGGTCAGCGTGGATGAGTTGGACCGAAGGGTCTGTTTCGACGCTGTATGACTCTATCAGTGCCCTAACTGGGTAACTGACAACAGTCCCGTGGTCATCATTAGGTTTCTAATTCGAGGTTTTTATTGAATTCACAATCAACCATTTACCATTGTACAATTTGAACTCGTGCCCAGAATATTACCTGAGTCTATGGATTGATGGCCTAGCAATAATACCACTAGGGAGTATCATCTCCCGACATGAGTGAGACGCCCCATTCAAGACCAACGAGGTTTAGTCACTGTTGTAAATTAGGGTAATATGGTAGCCAGTATGAACACTGCAAGTTCCAACAACAGCAATATGATACTGAACTGGGAAAATTGTATTCCCCATCATGGTGGGAGAGAGGTGACAACAAGGGGGTATATTAGGGTGAGTTGGTCCTGGTGAATAACCCAACCCCTTCTCATCATGCTCCTTTATTTCATTAACAGGATGAGGACATCGTTGGCTAGGCAGCATTTATTGCCTATCCAGAGTCAACCACATTGCTGTGGGTCTGGAGTCACATGTAGACCAGACCAGGTAAGGATAGCAGTTTCCTTCTCTAAAGGGCATTAATCCAATTGACAATGGATTCATGGTCACCATTAGATTCTTAATTCCAGATATTTTATTGAATTCAAATTCCACCACCTGCTGCGGCAGGATTCGAACCCGGGTCCCCAGAATGTTATCAGAGATAATAGGGACTGCAGATGCTGGAGAATCCGAGATAACAAGGTGTGGAGCTGGATGAACACAGCAGGCCAAGCAGCATCGTAGGAGCAGGAAAGCTTGAAGTTTTGGGCCGAGACCCTTCATCAGAAATGGGGGAAGGGAAGAGGGTTCTGAAATAAATAGGGAGCGAGGGGGAGGCGGATAGAAGATGGATAGAGGAGAGGAGACAGACAAGTCAAAGAGGCGGGGATGGAGCCAGTAAAGGTGAGTGTAGGTGGGGGGGAGGGGTAGGGAGGAGATAGGTCAGTCCAGGGAGGACGTCCCTCACCCCAATCCCAGGCCCCAAGAAGACTTTCCACATCAAGCAGATGTTCACCTGCACATCTGCCAATGTGGTATACTGCATCCGCTGTACCCGTTGTGGCCTCCTCTACATGGGGGAAACCAAGCGGAGGCTTGGGGACCGCTTTGCAGAACACCTGCACTCAGATTGCAACAAACAACTGCACCTCCCAGTCACGAACCATTTCAACTCCCCGTCCCATTCCTCAGACGACATGTCCATCCTGGGCCTCCTGCAATGCCACAATGATGCCACCCGAAGGCTGCAGGAACAGCAACTCATATTCAGCCTGGGAACCCTGCAGCCCAATGGTATCAATGTGGATTTCACAAGCTTCAAAATCTCCCCTCCCCCTACTGCATCCCAAAACCAGCCCAGCTCGTCCCCTCCTCCCTAACCTGTTCTTCCTCTCACCTATCCCCTCCTCCCACCTCAAGCCCCACCCCGTCTCCTATCTGCTATCCTCATCCCACCCCCTTGACCTGTCCGTCCTCCCTAGACTGCCCTATCTCCTCCCTACCCCCCCAACCTACACTCACCTTTACTGGCTCCATCCCCGCCTCTTTGACTTGTCTTTCTCCTCTCTACCTATCCTCTCCTCTATCCATCTTCTCTCCGCATCCCCCTCTCTCCCTATTTATTTCAGAGCCCCCTTCCCCTCCCCCATTTCTGATGAAGGGTCTAGGCCCGAAGCGTCAAGCTTTCCTGCTCCTATGATGCTGCTTGGCCTGCTGTGTTCATCCAGCTCCACACCTTGTTATCCCCAGAATGTTATCTGGGTCTCTGAATTAACAGTCCAGTGATAATTACCAGTAGGCCATCACCTCCCCATTGCCTCCTAATTAAGTTGTGGGCAACATTCCCAACCTGCTGTCCATTAAGTGGTCGGTCAATGGCCCCTTAAGGGCCTCAAATCGCCATCTCTCTGATTTCCTGCTTTCCCCATTGGGTGTGAAAGGAGGGTAGTTTTCTGACTAGGAAACCAGGGTGACCTGTCTCCCGGATTGGGTGATTTCCTCTGATTGGCCAGCAACTTCTGGCATGATTGGCTATGAGGAAACGTGCCTTTCAGCTTTTAATGAGCTGATTGGCACATGTGAGTTTGGGCTTGTCCAGTGCTAGATGGTAGTGTGTGAGTTGCCACCTAACACACTCACTCAAACATCAATAGTGAATGGATAAATCACACCATCTGTTTTTGAGAGCTGTAGGGTGAGGCAATTGATTAGCTCAGTTTGCTGGATGGCTGCTTTGTGATGTAGAGTGATGCTAACTGCATGGGTTTAATTCCTGCACTGCTGAGGCTGCCAAGAAAGTCCCTCTTTCTCATTTTAATCCCCTACCCCTCACCTCAGCTGCGGTGACCCTCAGATTAAACCACTACCAGTTGTGTCTCTCTAATGAGCGAGTTAGGCTGTGCCGATCTTACCATACCTTTGATTTGTCAGCACATCCTGCACGTATTCAAACAATGCCTTACAATATTTCATGTCTACATGAGAAAGTGGATGGTTTGTCAATCTAATGTCTCAGCCAAAACATAGCACCTGTGTCAGTGCAGCACTCTATCAGTCTCATGTATATGCTTTCATCTCCGCAGGGAGACCTGGATTTGTGACCTTCTGATTGAAGAGGTTATCTTTTGATTAATAATGCTATAACCAGTAACTGGGCTACATAGCATTAGAGAAAATATATTTGCCCTCGCAGGTCAAGTGCATCATTGCACTTGAGAGCATCAGTTTACAGCTTTGTAAGAGTCAGTATCAGGTTGAGTAATCCCTAATAATCTTCAACGTACACGTATTACAAAAGGTGGAAAAAAGTAACCGGAATTACAATTATAGAAGCAATAAATTTACTTTAGTTTCACGGCATTCTTATAGGAATGTAAACAAGGCTGACTACAAATCTTAAGCACACATAACAAGAAGGCTAGCTATCATTTACACTTCTAAATAGACAGACTTTGAAGTTGTTTTGTGATTTGTTTTATACCAGTCCACGTAACATATACCAAAGGTAGTAGGACCCACTGGATGGTCATGGGCAGGGCCCTGGGCTGTGTCCCTAAGGACTCTACCAGCCATCACCACTACGTGGCCCTTATCATCTGTGCTTAGTTCCTCATAGGTCTGGGCTCGAGCCCCATTTACACCCCATTGGCCCACTTACCTGGGGGAGATAACGTGAAAGCAGAGAACGCATCTTTAAATGTCAAGTACGTTATGGGAGCATTAGGCCCCGCAGCAAGATACCTTCTAGGGGAAGTATTGATTGGCTTCCATACAGAGCCCAGGACCTTGGTTCAGGTTGATCAGAGTGACCCACACTTTATTGGAAATTGGTGAAGTGGATTTCTAGCTTTGTACAATTGCCATGCTTAGTTATAGTGTCAATGTTCACTTTCCCCAACAAAACTACAACTTCAACAGGAGAAGAGAAAGAAAATGGACTCGGGTGATTTAAATGATGATGACGAGATGATGTAAGAGAAATCCGGCAGCAGAGAACCTTAAAGTACTGTGGCTTCCTCGATGGCTCTTGGAAGGGACATTAAAGACATTCCCAAAGATGCTGTCAGGATCTTGAGCAACATGAGATGCGTGTTTGTGAGTTTGTCATACACAGCACAAGTCACTGCTTTTATTACCTTCATTTCCAAGTTCATTGAATCTCAGTAAGTGGAAACATTTATACTGGGGTGAACATTGTGCCCAGTTATGGTTATGGCATTATCCTGAGCAGCTATATCATTAGAAACAATATTTAAAAGACGTTTGGATAAGTACATGAATAGGAAAGGTTTGGACGGATATGGGCCAGGAGCAGGCAGTTGGGATTAATTTAGTTTGGGATTATGTTCATCTTGGACTGGTTGACCGAACGGTCTATTTCTGTGCCAGATGACTCTATGATACTCTATAGCTCAAGCTTGGTGCCTGAGAATCAGCAAACCTTGCTATGATCTGCAGTGGGGTTTCTTCATTGTGCTTTTCCACGCTGTTGGCTGTGAAAGCATTAACCTTGAGGGCATTAGCATACCTTATGTGTTTAGAGTTTTTGAGATTTGTAGCTCAGGTTGTGGATGAGGTTGTAGACTCGCT
>JAHRHZ010000098.1:32935545-32962651 GCA_024137785.1 Ginglymostoma cirratum | reverse complement strand
TTATTTACATGCCTCAGTTTGCTGGGGTGGTTGGCATCACTTCCAGTGCTGTTTTTCAGTGGTTTGTAAAACAAATGGGACAGCAAACCACTGAAAAACAGAACTGGAAGTGATGCCAACCACCCCAGCAAACTGAGGCATGTAAATAACACAGAACACCGACGCTTCACCGGAGACGCATTGACGATGTTACCTAGCAGGGTGACGAAACGTCTACAACCAAACACACCGGCTCAGCGAGTAAGTCTACAACGTTACATATACCACGGGTCTTTCACTTACAATGGCTCACAGAAATCTAACAGGAGGCTGCAACGTTAACTGTGTGTGCAGAATCCATGAGTAAGAGACAGCGGATCAGATGGGATCACGTACTTCAGACTTTGCGTGGCTGATTGGTCAAATTTTATCAATGAAAGCACACGGACAAAGAGCAGCACTGACTGTGCCTGTTGTTCAAAGACATCAGGCGATAAAGTCCTGTACAGTCAGTCACAGGAATCAGTTTTCATTGA
This sequence comes from Ginglymostoma cirratum, assembly GCA_024137785.1. Classification (NCBI taxonomy): domain Eukaryota; kingdom Metazoa; phylum Chordata; class Chondrichthyes; order Orectolobiformes; family Ginglymostomatidae; genus Ginglymostoma; species Ginglymostoma cirratum. The sequence goes on along the minus strand of JAHRHZ010000098.1, from coordinate 32,962,136 downwards.
TTATTGCGAAAGCATATTTGAATGAGAATGTTGTGTCTGGTGAGCGTGAACGGACATGCAATACACTGATCCCTTTCCTGATATTCCTGTTCATCATCACGCTCATAACAGCTTGTGGACAGCCAGTAGTAACCATAGTAACGCTCAGGTCTGTAGATGATCAAGGAGACCTTTTGCTCTGGGAATACAATTTGTTGTGTTCTGAACCCTTGGAGTCCAGAGGGAAGAAAGAACTTTTTCTGCAGTATCTAGTTATCCGTAGCACTTTACAGCCAATGAGGTGATTTGAAGTGGACATAGGAACACAGGGGCAGGAGTAGGCCTCAGGCCATTGAGCCAATCCGCCCTTCAGTGATGTCACGGCTGATCTGATGCTTAACTGCCTAATTTTCTGAAGAAGGGTCCAGACCCGAAACGTCAGCCTTCCTGCTCCTCTGATGCTGCTTGGCCTGCTGTGTTCATCCAGCTCTACACCTGGTTTTCTCAGATTCTCCAGCATCTACAGTTCCTACTACCCCTAACTCCATATACCTGCCTTTGGCCCATATTCCTTAATACTTTCACCCAACAAAAATGTATCAATCTCAGAGTTGAAACTAACAACAGATCCAGCATCCACTGCTGAATTTAGAAGAGAGTGCCAAACCTCTACCACTCCTTGTGTGTAGAAGTGCTTCCTAACATCTCTCATGAATGGTCTGACACTAACTTTTAGACTATGACATCTAGTTCTAGAATTCTAAACCAGTCAAAGTGGTTTATCTTTATCTACATTCTCTTTTCCTGTTAATACCTTGAAGATTTCAATCAGATCACCCCTTAACCTTCTAACTTTTGGAGAAAGGAGGCCTAATTTGTGCAATTTCTCCTCATAACTGAATGCCTGAAGTCCATCTATGATTCTTTTAAAACAAAAACCAAAGAACTGTGGATATTGAAAATCAGAAACAAAAACAGAAATTGCTGGAAAAATCTCGGCAGATCCTTTATTTTACACTGTACTTTGTACCAAACTGGATCACCTCACACTACTTTGCATGAACTTCATCCATTTCCCCATTCCACCAGCTTGTCTACATCCCTTTGGAATTCTGTACAGTCCTCACAGATAAATGCTCCCAAGTTTTGTGTCATCTGCAAACTTTGAAATTATCTCCCGAGAGCCAAGATTTAGATTATTTTATATACGCATCAAGAAAAGCAAGAGTCTGATGCCTAGGAAACTCCTCTCCAAACCTTTCTCTCGCCTGAAAATACCCATTAACCATCAGTCTCTGTTTCCTAAACCTCAGCAAATTTTATATCCATGTCGCTACCGATCCTTTTTAATTCTGTAATCTGTAACTTCCGTCACAAATCTATTGTGTGAAATGCCTCCTGGCATTTTCATTATCACCCACATTTGCCCTTTCTGTTACCTCACCAAAAACAAAACAAGTGAGTCAGGAAGACTTTTCCGTCACGGGATCCATGCTGGTTTTCATGAGTCAGTGCACATTTTTCCATGTGACTATTGATTCTGGTCCAAATAATGGTCGCTCGCAGTTTCCCTGCCATCAAATTTAAACTGACTGGTCTATAAAATCCAGGCTTATCTTTTGAATGAGGGCATGATTCTCCAGTCCCCCAGCACCATCCTGAATCTAGGGAAGACTGCAAGATAATTGGCAGCACCTCTGCAGTTTCCAATCTCACCTCCTTCATGTACTTGGATGCCTCACTGTATCTTATCAACTTGAAGTGTCAACTCATTCAATATCTCCACGTCATCAACTTTAAACCCTTCCAGTGACTAGGTTACCTATTCTGTCACCATGGCTTGGATTGCATCCAGCTCACTGGTAGTTAAGGTAGTCACTTAATCTCAGCCATGCCCCGGCTTCTATTTGTAAATCCCTATTTCAGTCCCTATTAGGATCAGCAAAGGACCAGAAAAGTAACATAGAAAGCAGGAATGGAGGGAATCTACAAGGAGGAATACTTGATGCTTGCACGTACAATGTCATGGTTTAATTTGTAAATTTGGTTCCAAATGTTTTGTTGGGCGGCAGCTTTTATTTGAGCATCATGATTTGTAAAGGCCAGTGACAGTGGGAAGGCAGGGTGTAGTATTCTCAATGAATGGGATTTAGAGTTGTTTCCCCTGAAACAGCAAAACTTTGTACTTGTTGCCTCCTCTCCTTGCCCCCTTCCTCCTCTTCATCCAACTCCGCTTTCTCCTCGGCGTTCTGCCAACAGGAGTACCCTCTGGTTTGTCTGTAAATGGTACAGTAGGTTTATACCGATGACTGCTGGTGGATTATTGGCATTGGCACGTTGTAGTCTACTGTGATACTCTGGAATCTCCTTGGAATGCTGGTGCTGACGGTTAAGATGGCAGCATTCCTACCCTGCCTAGCTGCAAGCTATGAAAACGTCTGACAAGATGGCAATGATGTAGGATTCCTGAGCCCAGGCCTCGTCTGCTCTGCTTGCTTTTTTTAACTTTATTTTCTCTCCTTTCTCATTTTTAATTTCTTGCTCTCTTTTGTTTTGCTTACCCTCTCATTGAAGAGCTCGATTGTCGGGATGGCATCCGAGTTGAGTTTCCCAGCAGCTCCAGTGCCGATGAGGCTGTCCTGCTGCCGACTCATTGCTGCTGCAGAGCAGGCAGTTTTGGGTTCCCAGCAGTGCCTATGTCCAGAGCTGATTTAGGGAGGAGGCGGCAGAGGCAAGTTTGGGCCCAGTACAAGATCCAGCCAGTAATTGTTGGCATCTGCATTGGCAAGGTCCAGCAAGAACTCATAGTGGCAAGGGTGTCAGTGAAGACAAGATGGTTCTGAAGAGAGGTGACCTTTGTTCCAGTGATGGCAGTGCAGGGTAGGGGAATCGTGCCTGGCCATCAGGCCCATGGCCCATGTTGAACACTTTGTCTTTATTTTCTTACTTTTGTGCCTTCATATTCTATATTTTGGTCCAGTTTTCTGTGTTTTCGATGGCGTGGAGAGTAGCGACACGCTACAACACTTTTCACTGTATTTTGTAACAAAATACACATGACGATAAATGAATCAAATCAAATATCTTCATTTTAGTCACAACAATGTCTATTTTCAAGGGTAGAGTATCAGACGTAAACACATTGCCTTTGGGTACTTTGTTTACTGATGTTAGTGTACATCGTACCCATGATTGACTGATGACACTGACTCCTTTGCATAGAGACGGTGACTGAAGGTGAGGAATGTCACATGATGTGACATCCTGTAGCTGTCTTAAAGGTATAGTTCCTGCTTGTTTTGGAATCTGTGCCATAGTACAACAGACTTCAAGGCTTTCTCAAACAGATCCAGCGAAGTTAGTCTTAGCTTATGGTAACCCAGCCAAGTTCTAAAGAATCCTGAGTTGATCTAACCTGCTCAGGCAGATCCAAACAAGGCCATATACAAGGGCAACCTTATTGCAATGGAAATTCCTTGTCGAAGGAACATGAGCAGTCAATAAAGGGTTAAATTAACTCGACGATGCAGTGAGAAAGTGACTATGAGAGGCTACACTTGCTGTAAATTGGGAGACAATGATTGACTCAGGACAGATTTGACCTTGGTACTTGCACTGATCTTTCCTGATACTAATTATGAACTGTGCATCTCAGTTATCTACAACCCAGCACGTACACTTCCAGACATCATCATGAAAGGCCAATTTAACATATCCAGGCTACATCGAGAGACCACAGTTATTGAATCCTACAAATGTAGAAGGCTGAAAATGATCATCTTGATGCAATAATATATTCAGCACTGTTACTCCTAGCTGTCATAGAGTCATACAGCGTGGAAACAGGCCCTTCAGCCCAACTCACCCATGCTGACCAGGTTTCCTAAACTGAACTAGCCCAATTTGCCTGCATTTATGCATATCTCTCTAAACTTTTCCTATCCATGTACCCGTCCAAACATCTTTTAGATGTTGTAATTGTACCCACCTCTACCACTTCAATGGTCGAGGTCGCATTCTGCACCGTGTTTCACCTGAGGTCCCTGAGCCTGCCACATGTTGGTGGAATCCGATGCAGCCAACCAAAGGAATGTTTATATTTAGTTCATTCGATAAACTTGCAATGAAGACTTGTATCAGTAATACTTGGGAATCAGTAACTGTGTTTATTGGACAATTTAAAAATCCCTCTAGTTCTCTCATATCCTTTCAGATGTTGAAGGAAACCTGCTGTACTAACCTGATTTGACCTATCTATGCATGTTGCCAGACCCACAGCAATGTGGCTGGCTCTGAAATGGTCCACCATGATGCTCAGTTGCACTAAATTGTGCAAAAAGTATAATATCTCTATCTTTATAAGGACTTGAAACTGAGCTCTTTCTGACTGAGTGGAACCTAGGACCCTGAGGGAATTCCAGCAAAGAGGTTCTGACATTTTGTGTGTTATCAGACCAGCCCAGGCTCCACAGGAAATCTTGCTAGACCCTCCATTTCTGTCCCCCATCACACTATACTTCCAATCCCATCCAAGATTGGGTTGACTTGGTGGAGAGTGATGGAAAATCAGAAGCACAGGAGATTAGCAGTCCTGGCTCTCAGGCTGTGGTGGAAGGGAGTTGAGGTTGAGTTTTTGGGCCTAGCCTGAGACAATTACTAAGAGCTTTAGTCTGCGTTTGACTTGAAAGCCTGGAGGATAGACCAGATTTTAATCATACCTGCAAGGGGCTTTAGGAGGGATATCATGTGAACAGGAAACACTCCTTGGTCATAGTTTACAGAGAGTGAATAAATCTCAGTTCTAAGCTCGGAGATTGCCCCATAACCATGTCCCATGCTATGAACTCTCGACATTGACAACAATTTGCATTGAATAATGGTCAATTACTTTTGTCAACAATGTATGTTTGAAAATCCCTCTTAAAGTCACTGAAGTCATTAGTTTCAAGTCCCAGCATCATTCACTTCAAGCATTCACCACTCACCTTGTGAAGTTTAATATGTCCATTCACCTTTCCACTTAGAGTGACATTCAATGGTCCGACCCTCTTTTGAGTGGAATCCAGTGCTGTTGCACATTTTTCACAATAAGACTGAAATCTGAACGCAAAGTATGATGCAACCCAACAAACTGTATAATGCAAATAAAACAATAAATTCTGCAAAATTAGTACATTTTAATCCCATCTTCAGGCAGTGAACAGCACAACCTGTAAGCATTTCCTGAGGATAGACAGAAGGACTGACTCTCAATTATCAACAGCTAGATTTTCACATTATTTTGGCAAAGTGATTTTGTTTTGCATAAGATTCATGGCAGCTGGAGGTTGCTATTTTTCATGATGATGTTATAATTGCTCTCCCCTTAGGCACTGACTTTGCCTACACAGCAAGATCACAAATATTCCACAGATGCAATGTCCATGTCAGATGCTGATGATCCTGCAAGTAATGTCAGAAATAGAACAGCATTTCAGTAATGTCACCCCTGAGACCTCACATTAATCAAAATGTAACAAGATGTTATGCCCTGAAAAAATGCTTCATGGAGTCTTTGCACAAAACCAATGTCATGCCTCCATAAGGAACTCTGAGGGATGTAGCCTTCTCCAAATGAATATTGCAAATCAAAAGTGCTAACGCTGCACCGAGGAGTGAAATTCATGCACTTCTCCATCATGAGAGCATCCTCTCCCACCAGAAAAACAGGCATCATTGAACATCATAGGCTAGACCTTTGCTCACTTGTGGCTTAGTGTGCAAATGTAGCAGCTGAGAACATTGTCTTCCAACAGTAGGCATGAAATATGGTTCAGAAATGGCAAATTCATGTGAACCTTTAAGTTGGTGACTGAACAGATGTGCTTATCTAACATGACAAGGAGTCAATTAATGCAAACAATGTAATGAACATCGTGGTAAATCTTTTCTGAACCCTGTCCAGCTTAATAATATCTTTCCTGTAGCGAAGTGATAACGATCAGACAATCAGTTGTTAGCAATGTTGATTGAGGGATAAATATTGGACAGAGAAAAGAGGACCAAACTCCACTGCTCCTTTCAAAAAAAAAATTTATATCCACCTGAATTTGAAGAGACTGGCCATGCCTTACATTTCAGAAACAGACTGCATCTCCAACAGTGCAGCACTCCTTCAGTACTGCGCTGCAGTGTCAGCTTTGATTTCTGTGCTCAAGTCCTGGAATGAGACTCAAAGCATAAAAATAGTTGAAAATGTAACATATTTAGACACAAATATATTGAAAATCAATGTTCTAAGTTTATCATTAATTCATAGCATCATTAAGTCTTCAAAGATTTCAATTATTATTGATTTATTAATTGGTGGCTATAAAATGTACATGTAAAAATAGCAATTTTCATCCTTCTGGTGCTCATTATATAGAAAACAAATCCCCAAACCATTTAGGCAGCGTTTAATTAACATGTCTATCAATCCTATAGTGGTAGAAGTTAAAAACAGCCAAACAACAGAATTAGGAAATGACCATAAAGGCAATTTTGATGGCAAACAGAAAAATTCTAAGGTGGAGTGATTGATGGGAGGTATGGAAAGAGATATTGTCTTTCACCTCTCTTTCCTCTCAGTATATCAACAAGGCTGTCAGACAGAGGGCTACCCCCGTAAGGCTTGTGGTGGAGACACTCAGCAGGTCTAGAAGAATCTGTGCAAAGAGAAACACAGTTAACATTTCGAGTCTGGTATGACTCTTATTCAGGAGACATTGGAAAAAGGGGAGAAGATGCAGAAATAACAGTGTGGGTGTAACTTAAATGCCTGAAATGGTGATAGAATTGATTCATTTCCAGTTGCATATTGAGCCTCTACTTGTGTTATGATATTGTGCATAAGATATGATGGAATTAAATTATACTGGTCCTGTTTGAATTTGCCAGCTCGATCTTTGTGGAAACACAAGGATTGGGAAGTAAATAGTAAAGGCCACTTTACCTTTGCAAGAACGGCCTTGTTTAGAAATGACAGATGAAGGAAATAAAAATACTCCAAGCCTGTAATTAGAAGAAGTCAGGAAGCATGCTAATGACACAAAAAACCATGATTATCAAAATGCTGACAGAATGGACCTCATTAAGGGAATCTCGAAACGTCTTCTAATTTCACTAGGTTATCACTGTGAGTGGGAGAGTGAGAAACCTTGAAACAGTGTGAGGATACACCTGCATAATAGTTCTTAAATGTGGAATATTTAGGTGTCTTGTAACAGTCATAACGGCATTTTGAAATAGTTCATAGTGACTCTGTCCATGAGAAGTGATATCACACTTTGGTATAATCAATGATTATACAGGGAATAGCACATTCCTGACCACCACACAAAATTTGAACTAATAGAGTCATAGAGCTGTACAGACCCTTCGGTTCAGCTCATCAACACCGACCACATGTCCTAAATTAATCTAGTCCCATTTTCCAGCACTTGACCTATATCCCTCTAAACCCTTCCTATTCATGCACCTAATTGACTTTTAAATGTTGTAATTGTACCAGCCTCCAACACTTCCTCTGGCAGCTCATTCCATACACATAACAGCCTCTCTGGTCCCTTTTAAATCTTTCCCCTCTCACCTTGAACCTATAGTCTCTAGTTTTTGACTCTGTACCCTGGAAAAAAGACCTTGGCTATTTACCCTATCAATGCACCTCATGATTCTATAAATCTCTATAAGGGCACCCCTCACTCTCCGATGGGAAAACAGCCCCAGCCCATTCAGTCTCACCCTGTAGCTCAAACCCTCCAACATTTTCTCTGAACCCTTTCAAGTGTAATAACATCTTTCCTACAGCAGGGAGACCAGAATTCAATGCAGTATTCCAAAAGTGGCCTAACCAATGTTCTGTAGAGCCGCAACATGACATCCCAACTCCTATACGCAATTCACTAACCAATAAAGGCAAACATACCAAACACCTTCTTCACTACCCTTCACTACGTTTGACTCCACTTGCAAGGAACTATGAACATGCGCTCCCCAAGACCCTATTATTAAGTGTAAAAGTCCTGCCCTGATTTGCCTTACCAAAATGCAACATCTCACACTTATCTAAATTAAACTCCACCTCCCCATCGGCCCATCTGATCAAGGTCCCATTGTACTACCAAGATAAGTTTCTTCACTGTCCACTACTCCTCCAGTTTTGGTGTCAATTACATCACTGATGTGTATCAGGGGTACACAGGGGTATTATTAAAAGCCTTACTTTTCCTTAATCCTTTACTGTACAGCTAGACATTGACCCAGAATTTATAACTTTTCCATGGGCATCTGAGCAGCTCTCCAGATGTGAACAGTGGGTAGGCTATTGTGAGCTTTGTTCAAGGAACGTGTAACGTTTTAGCCTTTTGTTTGAGTTCAAGCAGACAGCTGCAGGGGAAAGTGCAATGTTTTTGAGTAAAAGTTACAGAAAGAGAACTAAGTGTAAGAGACCAGTGACTTTTTTATGCAGGGGATAAAGGAAAGACTGGCGGACAAGTCTATGGACTAGGTAGATGATTTGGCCTTGTGGATCCCATCCAGATAACTGCATATGCAAAATTTGGTCTCCTAGTTTTTAAAGTAGAACAGGAAGCTTGATGAAAGGGGCCTTTTGCCTTCTAGATTAAAAATTTTAGTCTTAGAAGTCCTGTTTGATGTGACAAAAATTGAATGAGGAGGATTCGATTTCTGTATGATATTGATAAAATGAATTGAAAGAATTCAGTTTGGAAGTTGGATTTTGCAATCATGGGTCTTGCAGGATGCTATCTGCCTGTTTATCAGCTGGCAGTGTGCTATTCATATCCTTGTCATCTTGAAAGCTACTTCAATAAAATGAGTTCAGGAATTTTATACGCCTACAGTTATATCAATGTCGATATTTATTCTATTCAACTCTAAACCCTTGTAAGTTTGCTTGTTATAATGAGTTCCCCAGGAGAAGGTAACACTCCAAGTACCCATTCTCATTTCGAAAATGTGAAGACATCCTAAGAGGAATACCAAAAGTACAATGAAAGATCATTGGAAAGGATAATTTTTTGTGAAGAGATTTGGACTTTAACACACTCAAAAGGTGTTGGGCTGTGGATAATCCTTGTACTTTTACTTTAATGCAAACTCATGAGTTTAAGAGGTAATGTTCACTGAAGACCACACACACACACACACACACACATGCACACACACGCACGCACACGCACACACACGCGCGCGCACATGCACACACATGCACACACACATGCACACACGCGCGCACGCACATGCACACACACACATGCACACATGCACACACACGCGCACACACACACTTGACTGAAACTATTCTTAAGAATCATTGCTTTCTTATCACTAGATATTTAGCATAGTGAGTTCTATTTTCACTCCCTCTTGCCCTATATCTCACACCAGAGGTCTGTCTGGCAATTAGCATTTCAGTCCTTCAATATGCTATGCGTTCGTGCTCAATGTTTATCGCTATGTCTAGAGATTGTAATTCAATCTGCTATATAAGATCTACCATTTTTGTAGCCTAAATGATGCTAAGTGTTGTACGTGAAAGGTCAATTACTCCTTATCAAAAAAAAGCCATGAAATGTTTTCAGCATGATGGTAAATGTAAATTGCAGTAGCTGACAAATAACAGTTTGACTTTACACTCTTTTTCAAATGTTAAACTAAGGAAGACAAAATGTAGACAGAGCGTGCAAAGTTTGGAGCAGTGCTCATTCTATGGCTATGGGGAGTGTACCAAAATGGCACAGTGTGTACAGATACAGGGTGCTACACTGATGAGGACATTAGCATGCATGTTGTGCCTGTCCCCTGGGAATTATGGAGAAAGCAGATGGTGATAGCAGGAAAGCAGGAGAACATGTAAATAGTTTTGTTAAGGTCCGACTGTAAATATAAACTGTGATTGCAGTAAATACAACTTCAATTTCACATTCACCAACTGTGCTAGACATTGCCTTGTTTTTATCACTGACAATCCACAATGCAATTTGAACTTGTGCTTTGAGGCCCTGGGGCCGCGGGGGCTTGACTCCTGATTATGGTCGTCATGGCTGTTTTTTTGAGTAGTTTTCTGAAGGGCATTCTCTCCCCCTGTAGATATAGTTCTTCTCTCCTCCTTTCCATCTCCACCACCAAGATCTCCAAAACGTGCAAACTTTGGAAACTGCTTTCTCCATCTCATTTACAGTTTTTACACCAGCTGTATTACACCTCCTCTTCAAGAGGTTCAGCCTGGTTTTAGGTAGTACTCGCTAATTGAAATAAGCAGACAACAGAAATAAGCACCAGTTTGGCCTCCTGTCTGTATCACGTTGAATGAGCATGATACGGTCATGCATGAGAGATCCCTGCCCTATTTTTGGGGAGCTGTCCAATTTAGTTCCCATTAGCTTGCAGCACCAGCTGGGTCCTCTCATCGATGGAATACTAAAAACGGTTTGTCGTAGTTCTTTGGTTTTTTGAAAAATAGAGGGCACCGTAGTAGCAAAGCAAAATCAAAAACATCTCTGCGTCCGTGATGACCTTGAATTGAGACCACAATCGGTGCTGTATCAAGCTGATGTGCTGTGCTAATGGCTCAAGCTGCCATACAGCATTCTGTGAGACTATCTACAATGCTATCACCTCAGTACTTACTGGAGTACTCACTGGACTTAATCTGCATCCGTGTTGTTTAAACCTGAATGGTGTATAAAAAGTCTGAATCAATGTTTAGTTTATGTGATAACCTGACAAAAACAAACTAACTATATAATTTTCCCAAAGTGGCATCGTCATTGTTCTCGCCCTTCTCTCTGAGGTAACTGCAAGACCGGACATTTAAGAGAAGCATTTTTGTCCTTAATGTTTTGTATTTTTTATTTGATACAAAGCTGAATGCAATCCCACATTTTCTTTATTATCTCCCACATATATGTTAATAAGCCTCCATCTCTCCAATGAGATTTTTTTTTTACCTGAGGCCCCATCTGTCTGCTCAGGTGGGTAAAACAAAAACCCTGCAGCGGTTTCTTTCTTCCTTAATTATCAGCACCAGAAATAAATTAACTGTTTGCTTACCTCACCGCTGCCTTTGAGATGTTGTGGCATGTATATTTGGTTTGCATAGTTAGCTAAATGCCAGCAGAGACTGCACTTCGAAAATAGCCCATTACCTTTCGGAACAGCCTTTGCTGACTTTGTTTTTTACTCATTCACAGGATGTCAGCGTGGTCAGCATTTATTGCCCAGAAGGCAGTTAAAAGGCAACAGCATTGCTGTGGATCTGGAGTTACATATGAGCCAGGCCAGGAAAAGATGAGGGATTTCCTTGTCCAAATAACAAACTAGATGGGTTTGTCCTGACCATCAACAATGACTTCCTTGTCATGATTAGACTGTTAATTCCAGCATTTTATTGAAGGATTTGAGCCCAAGTCCCCATGGGTTGCTGGATTAAGAGTTTGGCGATCATACTGAACCCACTGAATGGCCACAGTGGAAGAGATTCTGGATGGAATTTTTCACTCCCTTGAGTGGCCTGGGCAATGGTGAGAAAGTTGGAAAACACAGCAAAAATGCAACAATCAGATTCTCTGCACTAAAGAGAAAACATGCCAATATTCCCCTTTGAGGTGAGTTCTGAATCTTATGAATAAGCGGTAGTGACCTTATTTCCAATCATTTATATCTCGAATATTTGCTAAACTCATTTCTAAGTGACTCCCAATTCTCCTTTCCTTCCTGAGACTGTGGCAATTCCGGACAGGAAAGGCAAAATGGATATCTGGTAGCAGGAGATCACTGCTTGCTTCCCAGTCTTTGGGCAAGTCCACATTCACCAGCATGTTCCATGGATACCAGCCTCTTCCATCTTTCATCCATGTGACTCAGCTTAGGCAAACCACCAGCCTCACTACATCACCATTGATGGAAATCGGAGTCCTCCCTAATAATGTGTTAACTTAGCATTCTCCACTTGTCATTTCCTGTGTAGTAATGGACCTCTCTTACTGTGCTGTATTGAATTAGAATCCCTACAGTGTGGAAACAGGCCCTTCGGCCCAACAAGTCCACACTGAACCTCAGAGCATCCCACCCAGACACATCCCCCTACAACCCACCTAATCTACACCTCCCTGATTATTACAGGCAATTTAGCATGGCCAATCAACCTAACCTGGCCTGCACATCTTTGGAGTGTGGGGGAAACCGGAGCACCCAGAGGAAACCCACACAGACATGGGGAGAATGTGCAAACTCCACACAGACAGTCGCCCGAGGCTGGAATCGAACCCGGGTCTCTGGTGCTGTGAGGCAGCAGTGCTGACCATTGCGCTACCATGCCGCCCTATCCTTCTACCAAGATAAACAGAAGATTTAACAGGCACCACACTGCCTCATAATGAGTGCAGTTGTTTTGAGGATAAGAAGGTTTTGTTCTTAGAAGGAATAAAGGCTAACCTTCAAATGGAAGTGGGCAAGGGGACAACGATAATCTTGGTGTTATCAGTGTCTGCCCACGGTCATTGGTCGAGATGGTTTTTACAGGTTATTGACATAGCATAGATCAGCACCCCCAAAATGATGTAAATAAAAAGGGACAGGTGGGGAGAGATGGGTCTGAGCAAGAGCAGGGGAATGTGCCATCTTCTTTGTGATGGAAGACCAGGAGTGCTCCTACATCAGCTCGAGTGAAGAACAAAGATAGCTACTATTAATGGCCACCACTTAAGACAGCAAGACATCTGGAACACGGGACAAAGTTGCCTCGACTCCTCCACATCACAGAAAAGCTGTAGGATCAGTGAAGAATTCTCGTCTGTCATCTGTAATTTCTTTGCCTAATTAACTAATGTAACATGTTTAAAGTGCTGCATCTTAACAAGCTCAATAAACTATCAGAAAATTGCTACAAATCATCAACTACTCACATTATGTATCAGCGATCTTGAACCCCTTAAAATCAAACCAACTGATATCCATTTCAGCTCTTCAGAGCTTCATGTTAGAGCTCAGGAATACTGATGGCTTGCATGTTTCTCTCAGGATGCTTTGCAACAGGAATACACACCTATCTCCTGCATCTACGCAAGATGCATCGTATGGCTCTTGGCCAACTTTGTTTGCATTTACTCACTTTTCACCTTTTTGGAAGCTGTCAGCTTTTGCATTGCATTTCGGTGCAGAAGTATTGACAGGCAACTTGTCACAATATGAAGCACTGAAATATCGGTGGGTGGACACGCTACTGATTTGGTGCCATGTCAATGTCAAACCTACAGCATTTGCCAACAACTTCCACAGCAAATAATCAGCATATGCTTCAGCCAAGTGACCATGCTTGAAAATCAAAGTGGACCAATCCTTTGTCAGGCCGAGGGGGGACTGTACTCAGTCAGGGGGCCCTGCCACATTCGGTGAAAGGACTCATTAGATTATAGTCCAGTGACTTGGCCACACCCAGTCAGGCATGCAGTCCAATTGGAGTCCAGAACTCTGTGTCCATACACTCCAGGATTGGACCAGAGTCAGTCCTGAAGGTCAACTGCAACCAGTTTGGGGATTACGCAAACAGTAAGCGGATAATGCCGTATGGAGTTTGCACACTGTCCCTGTGTCTGTGGAGGTTTCCTCCGGGTGCTCCAGTTTCCTCCCACAGTCCAGGGAAGTGCAGGTTGGGAGGATAAATTGCCCATAGTATCCAGGGATGTGCAGGCCAGGTGAGTTAGCCATGGCAAACGTAGAGTTACAGGGTTGCGGTAGAGGTGTGGATCTGGGTGGGATGCTCTTTAGAGGGTCAGTGCGGACTTGATGGGTCGAATGGCCTGCCTCCATACTCTAGGGATACTATGGGAAGGGGTGCAGTGTTCACAAGTGACAATCACTCTGGCCTCAACATGAGAAAAGTGTTTGACCAACAAGAGGATGACAATTTGAAAAGCTATGACCTCACAGAGTAAACTGAGGCTATTAATGGTTGTGTAAGGGGGATGCATGGAAGTAGAATGGAAATGGATGAAACTTCATAAGGGACAACAAAACAGAAGAGAGCATAATGGATGGGCCCTGGAAAGGATCGCTAACTGCTGCATGTCAGGTGGATCCTGCAAGTCACCACTGAGGGCACAAAACCGAAACCATCCCATTCTCAATCCAAAGTCAACTGTGCAATAAGGGAACAAAATGGTGGAAATTGCAAGCAGATTGGGTGAAGTAAGTTACCATTTTTCCATTTGGGAGTGGAGTATAATTCTTTGAATTTAACGTCCTGTTGGTACTCTCATGTTTGTAAGAAGAGAGATTTGATCAGTTAGGACTATATTCACTGAAGTTTAGAAGAATGAGAGGGATGTCACAGAAATCTGTAAAAGGACTAGACAGGACGAATTCAGGAAGGAGGTTCCCAATGACCAGGGAGTTCAGAGTTAGGGCTTACAGTCTAAGGAAACAGGGTGGGTGATTTAGGCCTGAGATGAGGAGAAACGTTTTCATCCAGAGACTGGTGAGCTTGTGGAATTCTCTGCCACAGAAAGTGATTGAACCCAAAATATTGAATGTTTTCAAGATGAAATTAGACATAGTTCTTTGCGCTTAAAGATCTTTGATTTGATTTGATATTTTATTGTCACACATATCTAGGTACAGTGAAAAGTTTTGTTTTGCGTGCAGTACAGGCAGATCATACCATAAAAAAAATCATAGGGTGATTGAACAAAGCGAGGATGCGAAGTTATGGTTGTAAAGAAAGTGCACAAAAAAGCAAGTTCAACATTAGATTTGAAATTTTGAGAGATCCATTTAGCAACCTAATAACAGCGGGGAAGAAGCTGTTCTTGAACCTGAGAGTACGTGTGTTTAAGCTTTTGTATCTTCTTCCCGATGGAAGAGGTTGGAAGAGATTATAACCAGAGTGGGAGGGGTCTTTGACGATGTTGACTGCCTTTCTGAGGCAACGAGAAGTGTAGATGGATTCAATGGATGGAATTTTGGCTTGCATGGTAGTTTGGACTGTGTTCACAACTCTGTATTTTCTTACAGTCCTGGGCAGAGCAGTTGCTGTACCAAGCCATGATACATCCAGATAGAATGCTTTCTATAGTGCATTTGTAAAAGGTTGTGAGGGTCCTTATGGACATGCTGAATTTCCTTAGCCTCCTGAGGAAGATAAATTGTTGCTGCGGATCAAAGGGTAGGGGTGAAAGCTGGAACAGGGGACTGAGTTTGATGATCAGCCACAATCATATTGGATGGTGGGGTAAAGCTTGAAAAGATGAATGACCTACTCCTGCTCCTATTTTCTATGCTTTCCCAGGTGTACCTATGCATTGATCATGCATCCATTGATTTGGAAAGGCCACTCAAGGGCACCAATTTGTAACTCATTGGTAAATCATTCTTTTTAAAAGGAGGATTTGAGTTATGAGAAGAGGCTGGACGTTTTTTTCACTGGAACATAGTAGCTTGAGGGGTGACCTAATGAAGGTTTATAAAATCATGAGGGGCATAGATAAAGTGAATGGCAAAGGTCTTTTCCCAGGGTAGGGGCATTTAAAACTCGGGGGCATATTTTAATGCGAGGGGAGAAACATTTAAAAGGGACCTGACGGGTCAACGGTTTCATATAGAAGGTGGTCCGTGTGTGGAATTAACTGCCAGAGGAAGTGGCAGATACAGGTACAGTTACAGCATTTAAAAGACATTTGGACGGGTACATGGATAGGAAAGTTTAGAGGGACATGGGCCAAATGCAGAAAAATGCGACTAGTTTAGTTTGGGAAACTTGGTCAGCATGATTGATTTGGACCGTGCTGTATGAATCTATGACTCTATGACTCTTTGCCGTTTATGGAAGATGCTGCGCACACCAGGGCTGCATCACAGCGAACTGAATATATCCACAAAAGTACCTCATTAGCAGTAAAATGCCTTGGGATGTAACTGAAGTTGTGAAATATGCCGTATAAATGCAAGATTTTTTTATAGGCAGAGCAAAGATGTGTGCTGTTGCCACTATAACTACTATTCGGTGTTTCAGATATGTTTTCTACCTACCCAAATGAATGCAAAGTTCTTTGTTAATTACCTCAAGCAACAATGAGACTCATGGAAACAAAATAATATTGTTTCTTTTCAGTTCTGCCTCTCTGGAGTTCTGTAACTATGTTCTTGGATGGTTGCACAAATTATGAGAAAACCTATTCAGGTTTATGGCACAGCTCAGCTCAATTGTCACAGAACCAAAACAACTAAATAAACTCCATTCTGGATCCTTTTCATTCAGTGGTCAGATTCAAGTTAAACAGAATTCTAAGTTTTTAAGAGGTTTGCCTTCAGGGATAAACAAATTAGATCTAAAGTCATTCACAACTTATTTCAGCATTCCATCCCTTCCTGATAATACCTTCACTGGGCAAAGGTCATCGTCTACATCAACCATGGCGTGCAACACTGTCAGGGGCAAATGCAGTCTATTTGATTGATTGGCAGCCTTTCAACATTTAGGAGACTAATGTCTATTTGTCTTGCAAAATGAAGGAGCTGGTTAGTAACTTCAGGAAGCAGAGTGGGAGACACCCCCCTATATGTGTCAGTGGTGCTGAAGTGGAAATGGTCGAGAATTTCCCAGGAGTAAATATCACCAGCAATCTGTCCTGGTCCATCCACGTCGACGCTATGGTCAAGAAAGCTCACTGACACGTCTACTTCCTCAGGAGGCTGAGGAAATTCAGCATGTCCACAATGACCATTAACGATTTTTATAGATTTACCATAGGAAGCATCTTATCCAGATGTTTTACAGCTTGATATGGCAACTGCTCTGGCCAAGAAATTACAGAGAGTTGTGAATGCAATCCAGTCCATTTCGATAACCAACCTTCCTTCCACTGACTCCGACTATACTTCCCACTGCTTTGGGAAAGCAGCCAACATAATCAAAGACCTCTCCCACCCCGATTATACTCTCTTCCACCCTCTTTTGTCGGGCAGAAGATACAAAAGTTTGAAAACACATCCCAACAGATTCAAGAACAACTTCTTGCCTGCTGTTATCAGATTTATGTATAGAATCATCATATATTAGAGTTGATCTTTCTCTGCACCTTCTCTGTAGCTGTAACATATATTCTGCATTCTGTTCTATTACCCTGATGTGCTAATGTAAGGTATGATTTGCCTGGTTAGCTGCAAACAATAGTTTTCACTGCATTTTGGTACATGTGACAATAATAAATCAAATGAAACGTGTGCAGGGATGGGAATGTATAATCAGCCTGTGCTCATTGATTAAAATGCAGGTAACACACCAACCTCATGCACCACCAGCACCAGCCCAACAGGTGAATTTGCACAGGGTATGGAGCCCATCTGTTCCAGCACAGTTACCAATTCCGTCAGGTGATTGTGAGCCTAACTCTGATGCAGCACCTGACGATTGATGTTTCAGCTTCCATCATAACATATGCAGAAACCGCACAACATCTGGATCACGTACTACGAGCTCAGTCTGCTGCCACCTTGGGAGGGTTTTATAGTGTTTGCTGGATAAGTTGCAGCAATCTATCCTCCAAATAAATGTCACACAGTCCAACCCCTAGAATTGCCTTCCTGTCCTCATTGTAACACCACATGGACTGCAGTGATTCAAAACATGGGTTTAATCATCATCTACCTCAGGGCAATTAGAATTATAGAATCCCAACAATGGCATCCTAACAGCTTCTTCCCAGATACCCCACTCACCCCTAGACCCTACCATGCCCATATTTCCCATAGCTAATCCACCTAGCCTACACTTCCCTGGACACTACAGGAAATTTTTTTTTAAACCATTGCCAATCCACCTAACCTGCACATCTCTGGACTGTGGGAGGAACCAGAGCACCTGGAGGAAGCGCACATTCACAGAGGGAGAACATGTAAGCTCCACATAGTCACCCAAAGCTAGATTCAAACCCAGGCCCCTGGTGCTGTGAGGCTGCCATGCTAACCACTAAGCCACTGTGCCACCCAATTAGGGATGGGCAAGGCAATTTAGGGACAGGCAACAAATGCTGGTCTTGCCATCAAGGTGAAAAGATTGAGAACTAACTAATAAAAGCAAATTGAAGAACACTGAGAAAATCTATAATTGAAAATCCTTCTCCAACTATCCGTGGGTGTGCTCCAAACATTATGAGATTGCATTGATTACAACACGTAAAGGTCACAAAGTACAAACCGAAAATTGGAACACTATTACATCCCCTCATGAGATTGGTCTTAAAATACAAATTATGCTAACAGCATCATCACAGGCAAAGTTTATACGTTGTTTGGTTTCAGTGGAATTATAAATACAGTTGAAGAAACACAATTGCTATTTTTCCACAAATAGTGAGCTGAGAGGAAGCCTTTAATTAAAATAGGTTTCTGATGTCACTCACACAGGAAAGCTGTTGCATTATTTGCATTAAGGGTCCAAGTGTGATAAGTGAAAATTTACTTCCTTACGTCTGAAATTTCTGAATTACAAGATGTATCAAGGTGTGGCTGCTTGATGCAGTATGATTTTTATTTGCAGCTTAAACTGTTTATCTCAAAAATACAAGCATTTTACTTCACAATGTCTGCAAAACAAACCTAAGTAATTTGATTTTAAAATAATTCTATGTGGCGTTTTAAAGATTTGCAGAGATACTTTTGATCTAGATTGGGGTAACAGTGGAGACTGAATAGTGAGTTTCTTAGTAAATGAAAAATAACCATTTAAAGTATTTCAAGCATTATGAACTAGTGTGCTTGTTCACAAAAGTTCCAGTTAATCTTTGAAGCTTCCTCAAGGTCAATATCAAGGTCGATTGGCAAAAACATGGTAAATAGCCATAGCCCACTTTCTTCATTAGATAGCAACACAATTGGTTGAATACAACATGAGGAGCGTTACTGTTTACGGGTGTAAGGATCTGAAAGGGTTAATGCTGAGGAGTGCCTTAAACATTACCCACCAAGATGATGTCACGGACTTGTGGGGAAGAACAGCTACAGGATCTCAAAGGAGTAAGATCTATCCTTTGGGTTTTCCTCACTGTCTCTGTAACAAGGTCTTTCATATTAATGTAACTTGTATGTAGTTGCTATCATGCAACAATTAAGACAAGAGCCTCCTTACATTAGACAATCAAATAGTTTGCCTCCACCACATTAGACCAAGAAGTCATTCATTCAGTGTCGCTAGTTCAAAATCCTGGACATCCATCCCTAACATCATATACACGAGGACTGCAGCTGTTCAAGAAGACAACTCACCACCATCTTCTCAAGAACAACTAGAATGGGCAATAAATGCTGGCCCAGCCAGAGATGCTCACATCCTGTGAATGAGTAAAAATAAACTTGGAAAGACTCAGATTAATCAGGAATAGCTAACATGGAGCTGTTATGGGAAGGCCAAGTCTGACAAATTTAATTAAATTTTTTGAGGTGGTAACGAGAACTGTTGAAGGGGGTTACACATTTGATGGACTTTAGCATGGCTTTTGATAAGGTCCCTCATCGCAGATTGGTCAAGAAAGTAAGAGTTCATGGGATCAAGGCAAACTGGCTGAGAGACAAAAAGCAGATGGAAATGGCAGAAGGATGTTTCTGTGACTTTAAGTCTGTTATCAGTGGGGTTCAGCATAGGTTGGCGCTGGGGACACTGCTGTTTGTAATGTTCATTAATGATTTGATCCTAAATGTCGGGGCTATGATCAAGAAGATCACGGGTGACATAACCATCAGTAGGATGATAACTAGTGAGGATGATAGCTATAAACTACAGGAGGTTTTCAACAGATTGGTCAGCTGGGCAGACCAATGGAAATGGAATTCAACCTGGCAAATTGTGAGTTAATGCACTTGAGGTGGACTAAGAAAACGTGGTTTACACATAAGAATGGTAGGACCCTGGAAAATACTGAAGGTCAGAGGGACCTCGGTATGTATATGCACAGATCCCTGATTGGAGTAAATAAAGTGGCTAGGAACACATATGGGATAATTGCCTTTCTTAGCCAAGGCACAGAATATAAGAGCAAGGTGTTAAACTGGATAGATGATTTGGATGAGAATGTAGGAGGCATGGTTAATACGTTTGCAGATGACACCAAAATTGGTGGTGGAGTGGACAGTGAAGAAGGTTACAAAAAAAATCTTGATTGATTGAGTCAATTGACTGAGGAGTAGCAGATGAAGCTTAATTTGGATAAACGTGGGATGTTTCATTTTGGTAAAACAAACAAGGGCCGGACTTGTCCAATTAGTGGTAGGGCCCTGGATAGTGTTGTAGAGCAGAGAGACCTAGAGGTTCAGGTACATAATTCTTTGAAATTTTCTTCATTGACAGGATGGTTAAGAAGGCATTTGGCATGCTTGTCTTAGTTGCTCAGATCTTTGAGTATATGAGTCGGCACATCATGTTGAGGATGTACGGAACATTGGTGAGGCCTCTTTTGGAGTAGTGTGTACAGTTCTAGGAGAGGGTTCAGAAAAGATTTACAAGGATTTTGGAGTATTTGAGTTATAAGGAGAGGTTGGATAGGCTGGGACTTTTTTAACTGGAGTGTAGGAAGTTAAGGAGGGGTGACTTGTGGAGGTTTATAAAATCATGAGGGGCATAGAAAAGATGAATATCAAGGAACTTTTCCCTCGAGTGGGGAAGTTCAAAACTAGGAGGCATATTTTTAAGGGGAGAGGAGAAAGATTTAAAAAGGACCTGAGGGACAACTTTTTTCACGCAAAGAACGGTTCACATTTGGAATGAATTGCCAGAGAAAGTGTTGATGCAGGTACGGTTACGACATTTAAAAGATATTTGGATAAATACATGAACAGGAAAGGTTTAGAGAGATATGGACCAAATGCAGGCCAGTGGGGCTGGTTTATTTTGGGAACATGGTCAGCATGGACTATTGGGACTTAAGGATCTGTTTCCATGCTGTATGATAGTATGACTCTGTTACAACTGGAGTTCTGTGTGCAGTTCTGGTCACTGCACATAGCAAGGATATGACTGCACTAAAGAGGGTGCATGGGAGATTTATCAAGATGCTGCTTGGGATGGAGGGTCGGAGCTATGACAAAGGATATGGTAGGCTGGGGTTGTTTTTCTTGAAGCTGTGAAGATTGAGAGGGGCCTAATTTAGGTGTATAAGATTAAAAAGAGCACAGATAGGATAGGTAGGAAGGCACATTTTCCATTAGCAGAAGGCTCAATTACCAGGGAGAGTAGACGAGAGTTGAGGGGAATCATTTTTCACCCAGAGGCTGGTGGGATTCTGGAACTCACTACCTGGAAGGATAGTTGAGTCAGAAAAGTATTTAGATATTCACTTGTGTTGCCATATCGTCCACAGACATGGGCCAAAAGTTGAAAAACAGGGTTGGTGTAGTCAGATACTAAATAAAAACTGAAAGAACTGTGAATGCGGTAAATCAGGTAAGAAAAAACAAAGTTGCTGGAAAAGCTCAGCAGGTCTGGCAGAATCTTTGAAGGGAAAGACAGAGTTAATGTTTCAGGTCCAGGGACCATTTGACTGGCACAGAGACAATGGGCAAATGATCTCCTACGCTGTAAACATCCATGGGGCTATGAGAATAAATCTGTCAAAATAGCCCATGCAATATGATGAGCAGTGGTGAGGATTCACCATACAACAGGCACTACTCCTGCAAACATGCAAGGCAAGCACTCAATAACTGCCACAGCCACACTGAGTTTGAACCCATACTGTTATCAATTTCCCACCAAACACTCTAACCACCAAGCCAATCAGTTACCTGTGCATTAGAACATCGTGGAGTATGTACAGCTTTCTGGGTAGAACCTAGTACTCATGCAATGTTTCGAAAATTAGCTCAAAGGTTTACAGAAACTCAACTTGTGGTAAATGAAAATTATGCTTAAAATTCTGCAACGCTTTCTACAGGAAAGACTTCAGGTCAGAGTTTTACTCAGTTTTTTTTTAACAAAGTTAGCATTTCTAGAAGCTTGCACTGAAAATGTCCACAGCAAAATGAGTTTCAGGAACACACAACATGGCGTGGTTCCTGGTTTGGCATCTGCACACTTACCATTTTAAACAAGACATACTTTGTGGTTTCTTTTAATGGTAATTACCAAGAACAGTTATTTTATTGGGAACTTGAAGTGAGAAACAGTGAGAATTCAATAGTACAGCTCTAAAATCTTCAAGAGAAACAGCTCAGTTTATTTTGACACTATGTAATTTCATTTAATTGTTGCTGTAATCATGTGTTTATTTGCTGTTGTTGACACTTCCCACATGGTGTGTTTTCTGATTGCTCTCCATAAAGAGCGATTTGCGACCTTTCCAATTCATTCAAGTTACATTTTGTCAGTGAGCTGCTGTGATACTTTTGGAAACCAATCATATTACAGGTTCTTCACAATCCAAGCTGAGAAATGCGCATGAGCTCTAATTCTGCTAAGCTGAAATGGAGCAGCTTTGGGGACACATTCCCTTACACAAGCCCAAATCTTGTTAAAAACTTGCAAAATATTAAACTTATCATTGATTTTCCGATTTGGACCATCCTATCCTTTAAGGTCCGGTGATTTAGGATTATCTGGAATCTAGTGAGAATCATCTCAGTTGACAGCCTCTGACGCTCCTCATGGTGATTTTTATCTTATCCTTTTATCTCAGAAAGACCATCACAAAATGTTGATTATATGTTAGTCAAGTTATTTATTAAGAACATAACTAGACAGTTATGTACTGACATGGGTAAAAAAGACCTGTGTTTAAACTTCATCATAATAGCTTGAAATGCATAATTAATAAGGTTGTTTGGGTGTCATTTTGGCTCTGTAACTTCAACAAAGAAGAAATGGACATGTGGCTGTGAACCTAACGAAGACAATGCGCCACAGAGACCCTTGTCTGGCACCTGACATGAATTCCTGCTCTGACGCTTGTCAGAAATAGTATGAGAGCAGAATGAAGAAGGATTAATATGCTTCAACTTGGACTGAAGTAACTGAAATAACTCCACAAGGCCAGTATCCTGTCACTAAGTCACCCTTTATTTACAGGTGGAAATTTCTTGACACTTGTCCTGTTCCCTCAGAGCCTTCAGAGTGTCAGAATGTCTAACACTCATATTTTTATCTGTCAGCCAGAACTCCCTGATTGGACTGGATTAACAGCCTCAATCAGGGAACTCCTGTTCTCTGAGGCCCACTGGGTTGACCCTGTTACAATCACTAAAGTAACCTTTGAGCATAAAAATGTCATCTACCTTAAGTCCTACTGTTGATGGCCTTCTGAAGGCTCCTCCAAGCTAAGGAAGCAGCCTATATGAGTTAGTGTTTCCCGAACATCAGGCATTAAGCTCTATTTTAAAAATGAGCCCATGCATAAATTCTTTGGTAGACCTTCAGAAGCACAGCGGCCTGTATATGTCAATTTCCATTGACTCTTCATTGTCAGAGTTTCTAAAATAAAAACTGGAAAATACTAGAAATACTCAGCTGGCCTGGTGGCATCTGTGTTTCTTCATAGAGGAAGGTTACATTGTAAAGGTCCTATAATGTGTGAGCCAAGCTGGCTGGTCAGTCATCAATGTAGTCCATGTAAACCCTCTTGCTTCAGAGGGAAGATTAACAGAGCTTTGCACAAAGTGGTCTCTTGGTTCTGATTGACAATTGCCATCTGTAATTTCCTGCAGAAGTCCCAAACCCGAGCCCCAACCATTTCCCTCCTCACAGCCTTCTCAGAAGGGTGAATTTCTCATTCTAAACACTGCCTTCTCAATGCACTGTTTAGCATTCAG
Source organism: Ginglymostoma cirratum (assembly GCA_024137785.1). NCBI lineage: Eukaryota > Metazoa > Chordata > Chondrichthyes > Orectolobiformes > Ginglymostomatidae > Ginglymostoma > Ginglymostoma cirratum. Next base: position 32,938,325 of record JAHRHZ010000098.1, on the reverse strand, counting down.
TTTTTCTGTGTTCAATTTTCTGAGTCTGGTAACTGACTGTGTTTGATTGATGAAGCCTGGGTGTGGAACCTGAGCAAAGTGATCAGATACTACAGAAGTTGCTAGAGCTGTTCTGGAGAACGAATGCAGGTGTTCTGTGATTGCAGAAATATTTTAGAAACTTTGAAATAAACCTATTGAAAACTTGGAAGCTGATGTCACCTCTGCATTGCGCAACATATATAAAATGCACGACATATTGCACTCTTAATGTTTCTTTTTAAACAAATCATGGAATATAGCCATAAATTCCCAAGGAGGTTCACCCAATCTCCTGATAGAATCTCAAGAGGCTAAAATGGATCATTTTTGTGACAGGATTAGAATCCCACCATTCCCCTTCAACCTCTGCATTGCAGACTCTGAAAGCTCTGACGGTAATATTCAGACAGTAAGATCTGATTGAAACCTGAAGAGTGAAATTCCTGCTGGCATCTACATGGAATCAGTGGGAGCTGGGAACAATTGTTGGCCAAGGGGATGTAGCTGTCAAAGGGAGTTTGTAGGATGCCTGTGTAAAGGGAGAAATAAAGCAACAGAAATCCCATTGGAGAGGTCGGATTCCCAAAAGCAAAGTGGCAGGGAATTAAACACAAGTATAAAAACATAGCACTGCACACGCTGGAAATCTAAAATAAAAACTGGAAAATACTAGGGATACTCAGCTGACCTGGTGGCATTTGAGGAGAGAGGAAAAATGGCTCAGAATTTCTCATCAGTGTCGGAAATCCTATTTCCAACCTTGATCAGATTAACAATTACCCACTTCGCTTTTGATATCTTCTGCTGAGACCTCCTGTTATGAGGCTGTCCAGATTTTATGAACCCTACATTGGAAAGGATCAGTTTGAAAGAACTGGCCTCACTTTAAACCCCCAACCCCCGTCTGCTCCAATCTACCTCCCAGCCCCTACGTCTGTCCTCTAATGGATTTCTCTGTAAGTCTTGGTGCTGATGGTATTGGTTGTAGGCCTCAGAGAGCCACTTTGGGGCACCTGCTTTGTGCCTATGCCTTTTGTAGCAGTTAGTGAGCTGTGTCCTGTTATTTTAAATGTCCAGCAGCACAGCCCAGACACTATGACAGCTCCCAAGAATGGTAAATGTAGGGTCAGAGTGCTGTGTTGGTAAGTGGGGTAAGGTGCCAGGTAGGCAAAGGGGCTTAGTGTATCAGTTGGGTAAGGTCAGTAGCATGCCAGGTAGGGTGGGGTGCCAGGTAGGTGAAGTGCCAGTATTCCAGGTGAGTGAATGAATACTGAGGGTAAGGGAGTGTTGTGTCCATGGGGAGTGGGGTGTCAGGTCTGAAAGGTGAAGGGGGGTGCATTAGATGGTGTGGGGAGGGGTTGTTTCTTGTGCGTTCCCATCTGGGCAGCAATACTGGTCCATGACACAATGAAAAATTCAAGTCCCTGGGAATCTTCCATGGAGTTGGGCGTTCCACATTGTCCAGACCTGGAACCCTCCAATCCATGGAATGCTCCAATCACTATCTGGCCATCAGAACATCTAGGCCGGAGGTAACATTTCAGGTCAGTGATTATTGACCAGAACTGCCACAGAGCTGAAAGAGTTAACTTGATTTCTTTCTCTACAGATGCTCCTAGGCCCAATAAGATTTGGTAAAACAAGGACCCACACAACGATATTCTAAAATAACTTACATTAATACCTCCAAACATTATGACAATTCTGAAAACTACCAACAAAATACCTTCCTTTGTCAGGGGTTGCGGATGAGTCAAATGAGCAGATGATTATTGTAATTAAGAGATAACCTTATTAATAAGTAATGAATATATATGCTACTAATATACACGTGAGCATAGCTGTAAGACTTGTTGAACATCAAATTCTTTAAGAGAAACTGCTTATTTCTTTCTGAAACCCATTAAAAATACAAAATACTTATCATCTACCATTGCTGATATTCCCATATACTATTCTGCAACCATTAAGTGATTTCTCATCCCAATCAGAACTTGTCTCAGGTTTTGCAAACCATGTAATTAATGAATCAGTGACATTCTGTTGGATTCCCACTGCTCCAGAAGATGCAAGAACTTCAGCCTCTGTAAAATCAGAAAAATTGTTATTGATTGATATTTCATTACTAAATTGCAGTCGTTTCCATTGACAACTAAGTCATGTTTTATTAGTAGAGATTCCAAAGTTTGCTTTCGTTTCCATCAATGTTAGAATTCTTTCCTATTTATATCCAAATTTTATAACATTCTATCACCCTTCAAAATGTCAATGGATGAAAGGAAAAAAGGCCTAACCACACCAGCAGTTCAGCTGGACCTGGTTTCTGGGGGTTCAGAGCAATGTGTTCTGAGTACTGCCCTAAATTTATTCTTGGTGTTCATCATAATATTGCAGCAACTAGGCCATAAGCACAAAGCAAAGTGGCTATCTGAGGCCAAAACCAATACCATCAGCACCTAGAGATAAAAGGTACTGCAGATGCTGGAGAATCCGAGATAACAAGCATGGGGCTGGATGAACACAGCAGGTCAAGCAGCATCATAGGAGCAGGAAAACTTGACGTTTCGGGCCTAAACCCTTCATCAGAAATGGGGGAGGGGAAGAGGGTTCTGAAATAAATAGGGAGAGAGGGGGAGGCGGATAGAGGATGGATAGAGGAGAGGATAGGTGGAGAGGAGGCAGACAGGTCGAAGAGGCGGGGATGGAGCCAGTAAAGGTGAGTGTAGGTAGGGGGGTAGGGAGGAGATAGGTCAGTCCAG
>JAHRHZ010000098.1:32878664-32935145 GCA_024137785.1 Ginglymostoma cirratum | reverse complement strand
AAGAGGCAGGCATAGCTTGGACCCATGCGGGTACCCATGGCCACACCCTTAGTTTGTAGGAAGTGGGAGGAATTGAAAGAAAAGTTGTTGAGGGTGAGGACGAGTTCGGCTAGGTGGATGAGGGTGTCGGTGGAGGGGGATTGGTCCGTTCTGCGGGACAGGAAGAAGCGGAGGGCCTTTAGGCCATCAGCATGGGGAATACAGGTATATAGGGACTGGACGTCCATAGTAAAAATGAGGTGTTGGGGACCTGGGAATTGGAAGTTCTGGAGGAGGTGGAGGGCGTGGGTGGTGTCACGGACGTAGGTAGGGAGTTCCTGGACCAAGGGGGTGAAAATGGAGTCTAGGTAGGTGGAGATGAGTTCGGTGGGGCAGGAGCAGGCGGAGACAATGGGTCGACCAGGGCATTCAGGTTTGTGGATTTTGGGGAGGAGATAGAAGCGGGCGGTGCGGGGTTGGGGAACGATGAGGTTGGAGGCGGTGGGTGGGAGGTCACCTGAGGTGATGAGGTTGTGGACCTGTCTGCCTCCTCTCCACCTATCCTCTCCTCTATCCATCCTCTATCCGCCTCCCCCTCTCTCCCTATTTATTTCAGAACCCTCTTCCCCTCCCCCATTTCTGATGAAGGGTTTAGGCCCGAAACGTCAAGTTTTCCTGCTCCTATGATGCTGCTTGACCTGCTGTGTTCATCCAGCCCCATGCTTGTTACCATCAGCACCTAGACTTACAGGGAAACCCATTAGAGGACGGATGTAGGGGAGGTAGATTGGAACAGACAGGGGTTTGGGGTTTAAAGTGAGGCCAGTTCTTTCAGGCAACCTCTGAGGCCCCTAAGGAACAGCATTGACTGATTTCAGTGACATGAACACCCATGTCAATCAGGCACTGGCCTCCTTCCTGCTAAATGGGTTATATTTGCATTTGTTTTACACAAACCATGGTTGAATTCAGGCCCCACAGTTTTGTTATGACTTAACGTTTCATCATCAAACATTAATTTAAATGACCTCAGGATAGATTTAGATCGCTTGGCTTAAACTGATTCGATTTATTACTGTCACATGTACCTAGGTACGGTGAAAAGTTTTGTTTTGCGTGCAGTGCAGGCGGATCATACTATACAAAGTGCATTTGGGAAATAGAACAGAGCGAAGAACACAATGTTACAGCTGTAGGAATGATGTGCCAAGAGCAAGATCAGCATTTAAGTTTAAAATTTGAGAGATCCATTCACAAGTCTGATAACAGTGGGGAAGAAGCCGTTCTTGCTCACTAGGGGTACTCGAGCAGTAATGGTGAAGGGGCATGTTAGTTCATCAACCAGGTAGACCCAATATTTGTGCTGCAAATGAGCTTCATGAGGAAGTGGCTGACCCAATGAAGTCTATGTTGCACAACCCACTGAAATACTCTCTCACAAAGCCCCATTTCAAACTTAAACCCAACGGTAGAGTTTTACTTAAAGTGAATCCATGGGCCTGTAAACTTCCATTACATTGGCAAGCAGTGGAAGAAATAAAACAGAAAACGCAGTTAATGCTGTATTTGATTCTCTTTTTTAAAAGCTAAGTTTAATTATGAGGAAAAAGACTTTTTTTTGCCTTTGGATCTTTCCTTGTGCAGAAAGGTAGGTTGAGAAAAAGCCATGAAGTTGTTTCATTTGAAGAATGATGTGGTTTCAATGATGCTCTAAGCATAGACTGAAGTCCTTGGGCTAGGCTATGGATTCAGAGCTCCCACGATGTTTTGAGCAACAACGCATCCCTGTGAGGTCTCTGCATGCAAACAAAAATAGGTTGTGCTGGACGAACTCAGAAGGGTCTACCAGCATCTGTGTCAAAATAAAGCAGAAGTAACTCCACAGATGTTGTCAGACCTGCTGAGTTTCTCCAGCAATTTCTGTTTTAGTTTCAGAACTCCAGCATCCACAGTTCTTTGTCTTTTGTTTTGTGGTCTCCGCATTTCTCCAATTCTGAACTCTAGAGTATTCCTAATTTAGTCACTTCACTGTTGTCGGTCTTGTATTCAGTTACCAAGGCTCTAGCTCCCTCCCTAAATCTCTTTGTCTCTCTGTGTCACTGCCTCTAAAAAGCTACAGGAAACTTGTCCTTTTTTTTCTGTTGTCCTAGCTCTTTATATGGCTCACAATCAAATTTTGTTTCATTATCACACCTGTGAATTGCCTTATCAAAGTTAATGTAAAGGAATAATCACATGTTATGACAATTACTGAACCCCGGTACTCGAATTCCCCGGTACTGTGAATTGACCTGGGACATTTTACTGCGATAAAAAGTACTATAAAGTGTGAGCTGCTGCTTTGTCAAGCTAGATAAGCAGTTTTCCAGGTACAGCAACTATCATCATTGTCTTCCTTCACAAGGAGCATGTTGGCTGCTACTTTCAGCAAAAGCATGGTGTCCCTTGCATATATCATCAGTGCTTTCAACTTGGATGTGAAACCTTGCCAAGGCTGGGTGACTCAAGGCAAAGTCAGCTCAAGACGTAATGGGTGACCTTCTCTGTAGCTACTTTTATTCACCCTCTTTCACATGACGTCATGAATCCTTATACAAGGAATTCGAGTACCGGTGTTCAGTCATTGTCATAACATGCGATTATTCCTTTACATTAACTTTGATAAGGCAGGCATGCTATATCTCATTAATAAGCTGCTAGATTCTGTTAAGCATAGACTCTACATTCTGTGGCCTTGAAATGAAAACTGTATGAAGGCACAACCACACGGGATATCATAGCCCCGCAACTGCTTTATTAGAGTTTCTTTGAATTTCTCGTGGCTTTTACATCCCTGGTAATGACACCTTGGGTGGTGGGGTGGAAAGCTGTCCTTGAGGCTTAGCCAAATCATGTATTTCTTCAGTTTTCATTGGTGCATGACAGTACGCAAAACCTTCTCAAAGATTCCCAAATGGGACCCATGTATCCAAATGTCTCAATGGCCAACTTTGCACAAAACAAAATCACGCTCCACTAACCTTAAAGTGAAAGCACTCACCAGGTCAGGCAGCTTCTGTAGATTTGGAAACAGTAAGCCTGCACTTTGATTCTATTCAAATAATCATCCGATCCCCTCTGGAATGCCTCCACCAAATTTCCAGCCTAGTGTATTCCAGACCCTAATTGTGTGAAAAAGTATTTTTCTCATCTTCAATTTGCTTCTTTGGGACAATACTTTAAACTTGTGCCCACTGGTTCTCAATCTAACCTGAGTATGCAGAGTCGGGTAGATGGGGTATTTGTTGGATGATCAGGGTGTGGTTGAGTGAACAGGTCCAGAAATCAGAAGATTTAGCACAATGTTTTCAAAATTAGCTCAATAAAAGTCTCACAGAAACCTAAGTTGTACAAAACATCAGTTACACTCAAAATTTCGCAATGCTTTTCTATAACTGCTGGCCATTATCTACAATTCTAGGAAAACTATAATGGAGCTGATCAATTATAGTTGAGCTGTCCATCTCCTCATTTGCTCAACATCTCTATTGCTGGAGATTTACGCAATGAATAAGATTTGAAATAATGTTCTATAATAAGCATATTTAGTTTAAGTGTTGCATTACTGTGGTACATGACTAAGTTTAACCCAGACATAACTCAGATAATGGACATATGCCTAAGAGATGAATAAACAGAAAGTCATGGTTTTCATCTTCAGAAAATATTTTCTGTTGTTTCTCCCGATGATTTCAGAAGCTTAAAAGCTCGCTAGTGAGCTGGATTCCTAAGGCTGATATTTAATTAACTTTGAGGTCCAGCTCTTGTAGCATGAAGCTCTTATAGATTTTTACTAGTGCTTCAAACAATGCTGAAGATTTAAAATTCTAATTACCTCCACCACCCACATGGGCAGAACTAATTTTTTTGCTGATGTTTGTTCGACTGTTTGCCTCGAAACAATATCGCTCTAAAACTAATGGACAGATTTCAACTCAGGGTACAAATGGGATCTGTCTCTAAGAAGAAGTGTTTCATTTTTAATGAAGTTATGGGCCCAGAACCTGATCCTTGATTTTTTTTTTTAAAGTTCCCTTAACGTTGGGCTGCAGGATAAATTGATTGTTTTCTTTTACAACATTGTGTGTAGTTTGATTTAGAATATTGTAGATTGACTCAGATGCTGAGGTGGAACTTCTCACTGTTGTCAAAGTGTGACCAGAGTTTTTAGAGCAGGTTGTTGAATGTGGGTTGGCCTGAAGCCACCTCAATGAGATGGAAGCACTTAATAAAATGATTCCTTTTCTCAGCTTTGTAGTTACGGAGTTTCAACCAGGCACAGGGATGTCTCATTGAAGACCTACCTCATTATAATAACAATGAGTGAGCATAGCATGACAGAGGTATGTACCCTATTGAATATCCTCGTCACAGGTTTCGATTCGGGTTTTTTGGCTGAATGGCCTTTGCTATAATGTATTTTGCTGCAGTTTGATGCTCCCATTTTGCCATTTCTTTTTCTGCTGTCCTACTAACTCTTTCATAATTCCAGCAAAACATTGTCATTGATGCAATGTTTCTGAATGCCTTCATTTGTATTCAGTCAGCAGGACCACAAGCAGACTATTTTGCGATTTACAAACACTGAATATTTGGCATTCAGGAGCGACTTCGGTCACCGCTGCAGCACATGCATCTGTCAGCATATTTGATCTTCCCAACAGTCCTGGGTGATTGGCTCTGAGTTCTTCTTACACTCCTTAGGGTGATGTTGATACCTGGCCATAGTGTAAAGCACGCCCATTATCCAGTACAGTTCAACTTTTTTTTGGTGTTTCCAAATGAACATTCTCTTCTATATCTCTTTGTTTCCTATTTTATTCTTACAGTTTTCTGTCTCTTCCTGTGTCTCTTATGTTGCTCCTGTTTCTCTATTAATGTCCCACTATTCCACATACTGACACTGCACCCATCCCAGTAACATCACAACCATTGCCTTTCCACTGATGTGACAATACCAAAAGTCCAAGAGCTGCTAGACAAGAGGATGGGCTGTTGGGATATGAGGAATAGCCAGAGACAACTGCAAAGGCAGAGCCAAAAGGTGTGATGGCTTAGTGGTTAGCACTGCTGCCCCAAAGCAGCAGGGACCTGAGTTCAATTCCACCCTTGGGCAACTATCTGTGTGGAGTTTGCAGCTTCTCCCCACATCTGTGTGGGTTTCTACTGGGGGCTTTGGTCTCCTCCCACAGTCCAAAAATGTGGAAGTTAGGTCGACTGGCCATGCTAAATTGGTCAGGGATGTGTAGGTTGGGTGTGTTAGCCATGGGAAATCTGGGGTTTCAGAGAATGGGTTGGGTGGTATGCTCTCTGGGGGGTTGGTGCAGACTTGTTGGGCTGAATGGCCTGATTTCACACAGTATCGATTCATCTTAGGAAAACAAGAAGGAAAAGCATGGATGTTCTCTCTAATTTCCTTTGTTGTGCATGGTCCCTTTCTTTTGGTACACATTCCCTTTAAGATTACACATAGCTATGCATGCAGACCTCTTAAAGGGTCCCCTCCTTGTACCAAGTCTGTTTTTCCCTGAATTGCTCATTCCTGATTGCTACATATCCATACACTCCATACCTTAGAGTCAATGTTGGATGTCAGCAGAGGGCAAAATAATTTTAAAGTCATCGACATGAATGTGCCTTCAGTCTATTATGTAAGAACGTGCTTTCTTTCTGTTGCACATTATGATATACTTTTACTTGTTCATTCATAGGATGCAGACTGTACTGGCACAATCGTAGGGTGTAAGTAGACTGACGATACCACTGGGAAGGGAGTTCCAGGAATTTGACCCAGCAACAGTGAAGAAACGGTGATAGATTTCCAAGCAAGATGGTGAGTGGATTGGAGGGGAACTTGCAGGTAGTGGCATTCCCTGTGTCTGCTACCATTGACCCATCTCGGTGGTAGAGTTCACAGGATAAGTGGGATCTAAGAAGCTGAGCTGTGACATAGGGAAACACGGTTCAGTCTGCTAGAAGATGTGAATTAAGTGTTTTTGGGAGAATTTGGAAAGTGAGAAGAAAATGTTTTATATAATTAAATTTAGTTTAATGATAAATAATTAAAAAACAGACAAACGGTTGCTGTTTCTCAGATCATTATCTTGGCCGCAGTGCATTTGACAATCTTCTCAAATTACATAATTAGATGCTAATATTTTGGTGGGATAAAGTGTTGGTTTCATGCAAACTTTCTGGAAATCTGGATTTCCCTCCCTCATGTTGTCATGCCAATAAGTCTGTCAATGCTTACATAACAGAAGCATTTGAGATTGAACTCCATAGATTTTTGTTAAGTGAGGCAATTATGTGTGACGTTAGGTAAATACCATATATACTTGTGTAAAATTAAATTTTTAGACATTTTTTTAAGGTTAAATTTATGGGGTCAACTATTACATGGATTACATTACTTTGGAGGGGCTGAAATTCATGCTACACTCCAAAATACTGTACAATTAGCAGAAGTCCAATTGATCTCTAAATGAATAAAGAAAAAAAACCACAATAAATTACAGTAATTACTGAAATATCTTATCTTCTACTTCAGCAGGCAGATTTTGTGCAATTTTAGTTCTCTGCCAAAGTACTGAGTCCTTGTTGCACCATCTAGCACTTGCCTTAAAATCTGAAATTCCATCCCTTTTTGATTTGTTTTGTGTATGGATTCGGATAACCTCACGACTAACGTATTTTCCAATCTGACGATTTTCAAATATGCACTCAGCAATTTTTTTTCTCCAATTTTGGCCACTTGCTAGATTTACCACAGTTGGCACACTTTCGTTTTGGCAATGTTTGAAGTTGGTTCAGTAACTTGCCCCAGTCTCTCACAATTTTCTCCGAAATACAAAATTCTCTTGCTGCGACACAGTTATTTGTCTTCTCTGCAACTTCAATAACGTTCAGTTTAAACACTGCTGTATATTTTTCGTTTTTTTCTGAAGGGCATTTTTACAGAATTTTTACAGAGTTTCAAAACACATAATAGTACGAAAAACATTCATTTCCTCATTGTAACATTTATTACAGGATAATGTTGATTTGTTATCTGTGAAGAGCTAGGGTCAACTTTTACATGAGATACGTGGAAAATTCCACATCTTTTGGCCAAAAACAGGGGATTGACTTTTACATGACATTGACTATTACATGAGTACATACGGTAAATGGACTTGAGGTATAGATTAATCATGATCTACTTGAATAGCTGAGGAGGTTTGAGAGGATAAGTGGCCTCCTCCTGTTCCAACAAACAGATCTGTAGAAACAAATGAATACGGTTAAAATACAGATGTTTAATCAATGAAAAAGAAGAAAAAAATGACAGTCGTAATAGACATTGAATGCAGTGTACTATTAAATAGAGAAGAAGATAGATAGTGTTAAACAGAGCAAGACAGACAGAGATAGATTGGGAGAGAGAAGAAAGGAAGGAAGGAAGAGAAGAAGGAAGGAAGAAATGTTGATAGAGAACTTGTTATAGGCTAACTGTACTTGTATAAAAAAATCAGTATGACACCATTCCATTAGCATCATTGCAAGTAACGATATGGGCACAATCAGTCATTTTATGTTACTTAATTAGACATCAATGTCCATTGGGTAGAAGGATTTATTGGATTTGATACAATCGGCACATTTTAAAGATGAAACAGCGTTGAAGATGATTCAACTGCAGGTTTGTAAGTAGGCCACATCACTCATAAACAATACCCTCTTGACCTACTTTGAGTTACTATAGGATAGGCCTAACCAATCCTAATCACAGTAAGTTGCCCTTTAGAAAAGATAAATGTTGCTTGCTATATCTTCAATTAATGCTCGTTAAAAATATGACAAAGGAAAGGTACTGGGGATGCTGGAAATCTGAAATAAAAACAGACAATGCAGGAAATGTTCATCAGGTCAGGCAGAGTCTGTTGAGAAAGAATCAGAGTTAATGCTCCAGCTCGATAATCTATCCTCAAATTTGTCATCAAATTTCTAGGAAATTGGTTCTTGGTAAACTTTAGCGAAAACCAAGTTCATGTTTAAGCTGTCTGATATCTGTCTTTGAGTTTTCTTAGTGGATTATTCAAACTAATAGTTCCAATGACTTGATGGCTCTACAACTCATGGCTGTTACTTAAAAGCGACCAACAGTGATATTCCCTCACCGTATGAATTTTTACAAGTTCCAGCCCAGTATCAACTAAGAAATAACAAAGTGTAGAGCTGGATGAACACAGCAGGCCCAGCAGCATCACAGGAACAGGAAAGCTTGACGCCTCGGGCCTAGATTGAAGGGTCTAGGCCCGACGGCGTCAAGCTTTCCTGCTCCTGTGATGCTGCTTGGCCTGCTGTGTTCATCCAGATTTACACCTTGTTATCTCAGATTCTTCAGCATCTGCAGTTCCTACTATCTATCAAATAAGGAATGGTGTTCATGATAATTCCAGCATCCTGTGTTGCAAGTTAACATTTCTGAGCTTTTGAAACAGCCGGTCGCTTTGCTTTAGAATGACCCGTTTCATCTGATAGTGCTCCTTCAATAGGTTTCAGAGAAGGCTCACGTCAGCCTGGAAAGTTCTTTTACTGCTTCTTGAGACAAGGGACTTGTTCTAAAGCAACCAGGGGACCTCTCAGTAGCCATGTCTTCCAGCCTTTTTGTCCAGATTTAAAAACACAAGGGGAGCTATCAGGAACTGAGAAAATTGGGCAAGTTCTGCACTAGAGCATTCAAATCCTTTAGCAAGAGGAGCTGTTGGGGTGAAACCTGCAATTGGTCACAGCTATGGAAGAGACTAGAGATTGCAGCCAAGGAGGCATTTAGACTATTTTGAGGGCATGATGGGGAGGTGATGGCCTAGTGGAATTATCACTAGACTGTTAATCCAGAGACTCAGATAACATTCTGGCGACCTGGGCTCGAATCCTGCGATGGCAGATGGTGGAATTTGAATTCAATAAAATATCTAGAATTAAGAATCTAATGATGACCGTGAATCCATTGTCGATTGTTGGAAAAACCCATCTGGTTCACTAAAGTCCTTTAGGGAAGGAAACTGCCATCTTTACCTGGTCTGGCCTACATGTGACTCCAGTCCCACAGCAATGTGGTTGACTCTGAACTGCCCTCTGGGCAATTACGGATGGGCAATAAATGCTGCCTAGCCAGCAACACCCTCTTCCTGTTAGTGAATAAAGATCAACCGGAAAAAGAAGAAAAAAAATTCCTGTTGCTGTTCTTCCACAAAGGAATGCTGAAGGTACATGTCTTCAGTTGCATGGAATCTGCACGTGTCGCTTCCTCTGGCTTCAAACAAAGTTACAACATATCACAAATGACACCTCCAAGTTATGACTTTGCCATGGAGTTTCGCCCTCCACCTGCCTTTTGTGGGAACATTGTCCATGCCCTGACTTGTGATCTTGAACCATCCAGTACCAGGGTCACATTGTTCAAATGAATGTTTTTCATGATGGGCTGGAGAAAATCTGGGAATGTGGGGAGGGGCTTTCAAATCAAGATCTCAGTCTCTACTAGTAAATGCTTAGTCAATCGCCAAATTCACAGATTCCTCCAGCAGCAAACGAACAGAACCAGAAAGGATCAAGCAACCCTGAGGTATTTATCCATCTCAGCCCCTTTAATGTCAAAGCATTTTTTTGAAGGTTAAACAGCTGAATATAACAGCCTTCTTCACACCTTGATACACATTAAGATAATAGCCTGTTAACAGTCACATTTTATTTCCAAGACATACTTGTGTCTTCAGATCTGAGCTACTGGAGAATGTTATGCAAATGTCACACCAAAATTATCATGTGCTTTATCATGCCTCTTCGAAATACCTATTCACCTCATTTCATGTGTCATTTAGTTGTATGGGTAAAATCCTTGAAAAATGTCAATGACATATTTTCATACATTGAAGTGACAGTACTCATCAGTCCAAACATGCATTAAACAGAGCAATCTCGAATCAACCATAACAGCATGCATGTATGCAGTGCAATTAATATAGAGAACATCCCAAATACCTTCTTGAACCACTGCAGTCCTTGGGGTATAGGTACATCCATGACGCTGTGAGGAAGAGATTTCTAGGATTCTGATCCAGCAACCGTGAAGGAACAGTGATATGATTCCAATTCAGAATGGCATGTGACTTGGAAGGAAACTTGCAGGTTGTGGTGCTCCTGTGTATTTAGTGTCCCCGTCCTTGGTGGTGGTGGAAATTGCAAGTTTGGAAGGTTCAATAAAAGAAGTACTGGTGAGTTGCTGCAGCACATGTTGCAGATGGCACTAACTGCTCTGCCTCTGTGCATTGATGGTGAAGGGAGTGAATGTTGAAGCTGGGAGATGGTGTGTCAATAACGCAGGATGCTTTGTCCTAGACGGTGTCAAACTTCCAGAGTGTTGTTAGAGTTGCACTCATCAAAGTGGAAGATATTCCTTCACACTCCTGACTTGTGCCTTATCGAAAGTGAAAAAGCTTCAAGCAATCAGGGGATCATTATCAAATTCCTAGCCTCTGACCTGCTTTTGTAGCCACAGTATTTATAAGTCTTTATTCAGTTCAATTTCTCATTAATGCTGATGCCTAGAATATCGATTGTGAGGGATTCAATAATGGGCATTGTCAGAGGGGATGATTAGATTCTCTCCTGTTGGAGGTGATCATTGTCTAGTACTATATATGTTACTTGTCACTTATCAGACCATGTTGGATATTGTTCAGGTCTTGTTACATACAAACGGAAACATCTTCAGGAGCTGAGGAGTTGAGAATGGTGCTGAACATTGTGCATCATCAGTAGACATCCCCACTTCTGACTTTATGATGGGGCTTTATGAAGCAACTGTAGATGTTTAAGCCTAGGACACTACCCTGAGGAAATCCTGCAGAACTGCCCTAAAGCTGAGTTGACTGACTTCCAACCACCATAACTATCTTCCTTTGTGCCAAGTATGACTCCAACCAGCTGAGAGTTTTGTTCCTGATTGTCATTGACTCCATTTTTGGCAGTGCTCCTTGCTGTCACACTGAATCAAATGCGTCTTTTCAGTCAAGCTGTCACTCTCCACTCACCTGTGGAGTTCACATTCTTTGGTTCTTGTTTGAATCAAAGTTGTAAGAAAGCCAGGAATTGAGTGGCGCTGGCTGACCAAAATCAGTGAGGAGGTTATCGTCATACAAATGTCACTTGATGGCACTTGCTAATGGTCAGGAGATGACTGATGGATTGGTAATAGGTTGGGTTGCACTTTTCCTCCTTTTGTGGGCAGGACATACTTTGGTAATGTTTCACATTGCTGGATCGATGCTAATGTTGGAGCTGTATTGGAACAAGCTTGACTAGAGACATGCCAAGCTCTGGAGCACAACTTGCAGGCGCTATTTCTGAATGGCTGTCAGGGCTCTTAGCCTTTGCCGTATCCACTGCCTTCAGCTGTATCTTAAAACCATGTGGACTGAATTGCATTATCTAAAGACTAATACTTGAAGCTGCAGACTTCAGAAAGAGGCTCAGCCACCCAACACTTCGGGCTGAAGATTGTTGCAAATGCTTCAGCCTGGGTTCTCCCATCATTGAAGTTGGGGATATCTGTGGAACTTTTGCAGTCTCCTCCCAAGTGACCACTTCTGGTATGTCGTGGTATTTGTCACATATATTTGTCATATATGGTAGAGGTTATTTCCTGTCACCCATTCTCTTTGTCTTTCCTTCATCATGGGCTTATCTAGTGATTTGTGACCAGGCCAACTTTCAATTTGGGATCTGACTTGTCTGGTAGTACATTCAGTTGAAATTGTAACGCAATGGAAGAAACACTGTTCTTAGATAATGAGAAGGCTTTTGGCATGATAATGATAAATACCTTTAGATTAAGTCAGCCATAATTCCTTAGCTTTTGCAGAGCTGGTACAAATGCTTTCATTGCCTCCAAAAGCTAAATTAGAACTTCTCATCTCCACCCCTACAGTGTGTATGACATCAACAGAATGGGTGAAGCCAATGTAACATGAACATTTACCCTTCCAGATTATTATTTTACAGTATTTCTACCCAAACAATTTCCCCTCATAGTTAACCATTATGTAATCATGTATATCAGATTTACTATTATCTTAGCGCCCCACTCCCACAAATCTCTGACTCCAGAAATGCAGACAGACTGGTTTTTGTACATGTTTCCCAAAACGGTATGTCTTTTCCTTGAGGATTGCTGACCATGGTTCTGATCGGTGGGTCATCTGGAGGATTTTACATCTCTTGGATAACCTTTGTTGAGGGTATCGTTCCTTCTAGAGCTTGGTAACGAGCCTACACCCTTTTTGGAAGACACTTAATCTCCTTGTGTTGATTCAGACAACCTGACTGCAAAGAGACATCATTTAGGGCGGCATGGTGGCTCAGTGGTTAGCACTGCTGCCTCACAGTGCCATGGGCCAGAATCAATATTCCCTGGGGCGACTGTCTATATGGAGTTTGCACATTCTCCCCCGCGTCTGCATGGGTTTCCTCCACGTACTCCGGTTTCCTCCCACACTCCAAAGATGTGCAGGCTAGGTCGATTGGCCATGCTAAATTCCCCATAGTGTTCAGGGATGTGTCGATTAAGTTGGTTAGGGGAATGGGTCTGGGTGGGATGCTCTGAGGGTCGCTGTGGACTTGTTGGGCCAAAGGGCCTGTTTCACAGCTGTAGGAGTTCTATGGATTCATTATAGACCAATAAAATAGAGCCACTACCCATGGTGTACATAGGCTAACCCCACTCCCAGCACATAACGGGCTTTGCACATTAAAAACCCAAATGGCTACTTGAGTGATTTACTGCTGGTGGTAGTGGTTAAAAACAAGGAAAAAAGTCTTGGTGGTTTGGTATTGGAGAAAGAAAAGGTTCAGTTGAGCATAAGAGCACTTCTGGATATAAAAGAAGAAACAAATAAAGCAGATCCAGAGATGGGTTTGCAAAACTGTCTGCTTTGTAAAGGGGTAAAAGGTACTGCAGATGCTGGAGAATCCGAGATAACAAGCATGGGGCTGGATGAACACAGCAGGTCAAGCAGCATCATAGGAGCAGGACCCAGGTGATGAGTTACAGTAACAGGCTATTCCCTATTGTCAAGGGAACTCCTATTCAATGAGCTCCCTTAAAGGGGTTATCGCATCCTTCTCACTGCACACCCCTACCCCCAACCAAGTCTGAGGATCCTGTGGCAAGTCCTGTGGCAGAGCTCCTGTGATGATGGAGCTTCTTGCAGCATTTTGCCTACGGCCCCTTTCCTGTTGGCTCCCAGGTCTGGTCAACAGGCTGTAACAAGTAGGGGAACATCTCTTCTGTGAGGATCATCGAAGAGTCAGAGCAGGGGTCTTGTCCTCAGTGGCATGTCCATCGAAACAATTGCCTGTGTGGAGGGTTCCCACCAGAGGTGGCCAACATGTGATGATCTCCCTGGTTTTGACCAAGTACAATACTGGCCCCTTCCTTTTGAGGATAACTCTTGGCATACCTGGAAATCTGTCACAGAATTCCTTGTGTGGACCATATCTCCTCCTAGTAATTTTTGAGACCTAGGAACAACTTTGATTCCAATGCGTTCCTTGGAGTCAAAGCCCCTTTTTATAGCTTTCACCATCTCTTCAACATGGTATAATCAATCCTTTTCAACCCTGTACCCGAGGTACATTACCTCATTTACCTGGAACACATTTATCCCTTTTTAGCTTGATGTGAACCTCAGAAAAACACCATAAGACCTCCTCCAAACTCTCCAAACGTTCCTTTGTAGTAGCTTCTGAGATGGAAACATCGTTCAGATATACTGAGACCATGGGCACCACTTGGAGGATGTTCTCTATCATCCTTTGAAGAATGGTGCCAGCCGAAGAAATCCCAAAGGTCAAGCGATTGCACTCATGCAGTTCTTTGTGAGTATTTATCGTAACATACTCCCTGGATGACCTCTCAAGCTCCAGTTCAAGGTTGACGTGACTCATAATCAATTTAGAAAATTTTATGACTGCCAACCAGTGCTTCATACAAATTTTCTATGCAGGGCATGGGGTATCCATCAAAGCAGGAAACTCTATTAACTGTCAACTCATAATTGCCACAGAGACAGACTGTGTTGACAATGTGGTCCATTCAGCAAATGGTATTGTGTGTATCTTCCTCAAAACGTTCCTCTTCGGCCTCTACTTTGGCACATAGGGCATAGGGGATCGGCCGTGCCTTGAAGTATTTGAGTCGGGCCTCTGGGTCTATTCAGATCTTTGCCCTGGTGCCGTTACGTCTTCCCAAGGCCCTGTCAGAACACTTCAGGATACTTCTCAATGGCTTCACATACATTGCCAGTACCAATTTTAAAGATCTGTTGCCAATCAACATGCATTTTGCTGTAACCAGTCCCTTTCCAGAAGGTTGGGACCTGGCCCTTGAATGACCATTAAGGGGAGTCGGACTGTCTATTCCCCCTGCATAACTGGGATTACGGTGATCCTAATAATACTTAAGGGCTGCCTAGTGCATGTGGCCAATCTGGCCTTGGTGTCTCGCAGGCTTAAGGACAATTTGCTCCGTTGGAGTTTCCTAAAGTTTTACTCGTCAATAACAGATACAGAGGTACCTCCGTGTCTATGGCGTGGCCATTTACCTGATAGATTACCTTAATTGGGGCCATTTTTAGAGCGTTGATGCAATTTAGTTACATCAATTCTTCAACCTTGGCTGGTTTATTTGCAAAGCACTGACTTGAGGTGGCTTTGCCCTTCGACCTGAGCAGTAGAAGTGTGGTATGGACATTGTTGCTCCTCACTTTCTTGTGGAGAAACTTACCATCCAGTTCCAGAACCCTGCAACCTCCAACTCCAAAGGCTCTCCATTGGCAACAAAAGACGAGCTATGAACTTAATGCATTGGGGACTTGGTTCTGTCATATAGGGGCTGTCCAATGTTGAGGATGGTACCATCTATGGACGTCCAAAGCCCCTGGCCCCCTTTTCCCACATTTTTCTGGTAAAGAGCTTTTGGCACATCTTGCGATCATAAAAGGTGTTACACAAATGCAATTTCTTTTCTCTGCATGATAGCCACTTTAGGTACCTAGAGCCACCTATGGGCACTGGAATAGAATAACCAAGTTCAAAACTTCAGGATAGTGAAGGCTTTTTTGTATTGTCAATAAAAACAATTGGTGATAACAGCCCTGAAAATTGCCTTGTAATGTCTCACTATATTAAAGGTACTATATAAATGCAATTGTTGTTTGAGATGGTCCTATTTTGGAAAGGAAGCAGGATTTTACAAGGGTGTATCAGCGATTTAATTACCAATAAAATACAGCAAGAGGTGTGACACTATATTTGTTGTGCAGAAAAGCCATTAACATTCTGTGGTTGGTTTCAGCTCAATGCAATATTGTCAATCAACCCCATTTTGATGTGCAATCAGTTGCACTGCTTTTGTTGCCGTAGAATGGATTCAAAGGTTTCAGTGGGTTTGATTTTATGAAGATGGAACTATTTGTCAGTGCTGAGCTGATTCTAATAGCTTGTGTCACATTTATCCAGCACTGTGGGTGAAAAGGCGAGTCGTTTGAAGGGTGGCATATTGAGGTTGCCAACTGTGAGCTGTTGAAATGAACTAACCTTTCCATTTGCAAGGACACGTGATCAAACCAGTTACAGCAAAAATGATATTATGGAAAACAACTTAGTGAAGTGGTCCTTTTGCAGAATTGGATGCATTCTCCTTTACAGGTGCTAGGCCAGGAAATCTGATGGAAATTTCTCAGGACCAATGGCTCTCCTTTCTGTGTGTCAGTCTCTTCCTTTCTGTTCCGCATTCAATTACGAATTTTTGTTTTTGTTCAAGTTGATCAAAGGGTTCAGGGTTTAATCTGACTTACAATCAAATTTCCATCTGTCTGCATGCTTTCCCTGGTTTATCTCCACTTCAGATCTCCCCAGCACAGTGCTGTTGTCAGCAGATGTCTGAGGTCAGATAGCATTCCTGACCTCTGCTGTCCATCACAACTCTACTGGGACTGATCAAATCTGCTCTCTGTCTCCTTACAGCTAACTTTGTCAGTGAAGAGGAGTCAAATATGTGCACTGTGTCCCCACATTAGTAGCTGCAGCAAAGCTGTCTCGATATCATTCCCCTGGCCTTCTGATCAACATTCCTCAACCAAAGCAGCTGGTCACGACCACGTTGCTCTTTCGTGAGATCTTACTTTGCAAACTGGCATTTGTAGCTCTTACATTACTACAGTTGATTTCAATGGCGCTTTGTGACATCTTGAGTTTGATAAAGGCTACATTAAGGAAACTCTCCCCTTTGCCTATCTGTAAATACTCTTCAGAATGTGAAGGTGAGCTGCCATCTCAAACTGCTTCTGTCCAATTAATGAAGGTACACACACACACACACACACACACACACACACACAACCATAGGAAAGTGAGTTTCAGGATTTTGAGCCAGGGACAAATTGGGAATATTGAGGTATTTCCAGGTTGGCAAGTTGTGTGGCTTGAAAGAGAATTTGTGATGATGGTGCTCCCTTGCACCTGATGTTCTTTCATGTCCATGCAATAGGGGAAATTGTTTTAGCAAGTGCTGTTGAAGAAACCTTGGTGAGACGCTTCCCTGCATCTTGAATGTGATACTTACTCTGTCACTGTGCACAAGTGGTGGATGGTATGAATAATTAAGATGGTATCTGAGTAGTATTAAGCACACTGCTTTATTTTAGATGGTATTGAACCTCTTGAGTACTGGTGAGCTATACTCAACCAAGCTAGTGGAGAATATTCCATCAAACTCCTGACCTATGCCCTGTAGATGGTGGAAAGGATATAGGAATCAGGAGGTGAGTTGTTCCCCATCAAATTCTCAAAAACCTCTGATCAGCTCTTGTTTCTGTAATATTTACACAGCTGATCCAGTGGTTTCCAGTCAATAATAATCCTCAGGATGTTGATTGTGGTGGTGTCAGTAATGGTTCTGCCTTTGAATGTCAAGGTGAGATGGTTGGATTTTCTATTGTTGGAGATAGTCATTACTTGACACTACATAGTACAAGCATTAGTTGCCAATTACCAGATCTTTTCCAAGTCTTGTTCCATTCAGGTATGTATTGTCTCATCAGTTCAGGAATTACAAATGGAGCTTAAGTCCGAGCTATCATCAAGAACACCCACATTTTGGACCTTATGATGAGGTGAAGATCATTGATAAAGCAACTGAAGATGGATAGGCCTAGGACATGACTCTGATCAATTCCTGCTCTGATATTCTGAGGTTGAGATACTTAGCTCTCAATAACCACAACCATCTTCTTTTCTTCTAAGTATGACTCTAACTAATAATTAGTTTACCCTGACTCCATTGACTTCAATTTCACTTGGCCTGTTTGATACCATACTTCATCAAATTCTGCCTTATTACCAGAAATGGTCACTCTCACTTCCCTCCTGAATTCAGTTCTTCTATTCATGTTTGGGCCAAGGTGATAATGAAGTCTGAGGCTGTGTGGTCCTGGCTAAATCAGATCTGAGCATCATTTTGTGGGCTATTGCTGTGTAAGTGTTGTTCGTTTGCACTATTAATAATATCTGATGATTGATGGCATGGTAATTAACTGGATTGGATTGTCCTACATTTAGGGCGGAAATGGCTGGGCAATTTTGCACAATGGTATGTAGGTGGTATTGTTGTCGCTGTGAAGGAACCACTAGCCACAAGCACAGCTAGTTCTGAAACACATCTTCAGCACTACTGCCGGGATGTAGTCAGATTACACAGTCTTTGCTATATCCAATGTGTTCAGTCAGTACTTGGATTCAGTGAACTAAATTGGCTAAACACCTTGGGAAGATGGGAATCTTAGAATTTGGCTGAACTGGACCATTCGCTCAGCACTTGCAGCTGACAATGCCTTCAAATGCTGTTGTAGGCACTTGTGGCTCATTGGAGGATTTCAGAGCACTCTGTTGGCCCTGCGCTGCTCTCCTCTGACTGGAACAGAGAGCAAAACTGAGTGGGATGTAAACCCCACACCTTGATCTCTGCTTCCCTCCTGAGTTGAATTAAATTCATCCTGTTTATTGCTCTTGGTATTGCATAACCTTAGCATTCGGAGGGAATGGGAAATCAATAAAAACCATTGCTAAATCTAGCTGCTGAGGCAAAGTTAATTAAACATCAATCCATTGTCAGAATAATGAATAGGTTTGTCCCACTTATTGCTTCTTTTATACAATAGGGCTCTTATACCTCTCACTGGGTACATATGTGTTAATAAGTGTTCTCCTGCAGTTCCCATGTGGTAGCTGCACCATAACGGAAGTAATTAAGCCCAAGTGATGGATAATTTCGGATATGGCAATGGTGAAGTAATCGGGATCAATCTCAAATATCAGCACAAACGGTAGGAACCAACTCCACAGAGTGCTCAATGTTTCTTTTTAATGAGTCTTGTGATGATATATTTCTCAATGCTGTCTCTGATCACAATGATGATCTGTGAAGCAGCATTCCAAATGACAGAAAGTTTTGAAATGATGCACTGCAGTTGCTCACAATCTGCAGTCGACCTGGATGGGTTTCAACATAGAATCATAAAGACAGTCATAGAGTCATACAGCACAGAATCAAACATTTTAGTCCAAACAGTCCATGCTGAGTACAATCCCAAACTGAACTAGTCCCACCTGCCTGCTCCTGGCCCATATCCCTCCAAACCTTTTCTATTCATGTACTCATCCAAATGTCTTTTAAACATTGCAATTGTACCCACACCCACCACTTCCTCAGGAAGTTCATTCCACACATGAACCACCCTCTGTGTAAACAATTTGCCCCTCATGTCTTTTCTAAATCTCTCTCTGATCTAACCTTAAAATATGCCTCCCTAGTCTTGAATCTTTAAAGCTGGCCAAAGTCTTCTAGATGTGGTCTCCCCAAAACCATGTGCAAATGGAATAAGACTCCCTTACACACTGCAGCCTCCCTTCAATACTGTCCTATGTCATTCAGCATGTCACTTCACCCTAAATTCCTTTACTTGGGAAAAAAAAGCCATTTGTGTCTTGGCAGCTTACACATCAACATCAGTAGCTCAAAGACGAGACAGCTTCCAACTTCCTATTGAATTCAGATAGCACTGGAAATTGTCCTAGGATTATTCTGGCAGGTTGACCTTCAATTTTCCAATTGGAGATTCTTTACATAAAACCTATCCCTAACCCTGTGCTAGATTGTCCCATTTTTACATAAAGATCTTGTCCTTCCATTGTTCTGTAGTTTTAACTGTGGGCTGGAATGGGAAATGCCTATTTAAAAATCAAGCATTGCTAGAGGATTGTTGCATGCTATTGAAAGCAAATAATCTGACACCCATTGTAAGTGCCATTTACAAAGCTGCTTGTTCAAACAATGGTGAAGTTTAGTTTGTGGGTAAGATGGAACCGTGGGCTGCGTGACCAATTATCCATGACAAAGGCCTCTGTCTGCCAACAAATAGGCGATTGGTTCTCAAGTAACTGAATGGCTTGGGGCTTGGACCAAGATAGTGAGAAATGTTCAGACCTCCACAGGTTCAAGAGCTGTGTCTCTGTTCTCTGCAGGAAAATCCACTTTAAACCGGAAGAAATATAGTTTATTCTTCCTTCACAGGTTGCTGTAAACTGTGACCTTTATTTCACGTATCAGAGACCTTTTATAAGTTTGAACTAGCCATCCTGTACCTCCTGCAAACCAGTAAAAGCGTCCGGTGAGGGAAAACCTACACATAGTGTTCTGACCAGCAAATGAAACACTTGAGCAGATCCTACGAACAGACACCACTGAAGCGCTTCTCTGATTTTCCCTTCAACCGAACCACTCATGTTTTTTTCTCCTATCTATATCTGTTTGTAAGTGCCTATATGTGTAAGGGGGGTCGATCAGGGAGGTTCGAGTTTTAACTGGCTATCATATGCTGATGGTTTGTAATTGTTTACCATAGCCACAGTCTAATTACAGTAAAAATGAATTTTGGAGAATACCGAAATCCAGACTTTCTGTCAGCCTGGGTCTAAACCACAGGTAAATTTGGGAAATCTACATACTCTCAAAACTCCTAACTTCTGCGACGAGACCAGGTGCTTGATTTCCAGTGCATTACCCCAGTGAGATGCAACTCTTGGGAATTGCTTTCAGGCAATATAAAGTCTCTCTCCAGGGTGTTCGATGGCTTATGGATTCAATGAGGCTGAAACATATCAGTCCTTGCTCAAATTCGATATGATACAGAGATACCTGCTTCGTTTGCATCAGATCAGGCTTAGACAACCTGCCAAGACTCACTCCAAACAAACCTATATGGTGAACAGTACTTTGAATGAGGTATTGGAGGTAGTGTCATCATACAGAGAAAAATATCAACAGGGACAAATGAAACTCGAGAATTGAAATAACTCCCATCACCAGATCACCCTTTATTTACATGTGCACAGTACATGGGATCTGAGCAGCCAGCTCAAAGCCAGACCCTAGAATGAGTCTCTGACACTCCTGTTTATATCTGTCAGCCAGGGCTCCCTGATTAGTCCTATTAACAACGCCAATCAAGGATCTAGTAATCAATGAGATCCATCTGGCTTTCGTTCTAATTGCTGCAAGGAATTCACACAAAACAGCAAATTATCATAAAGCTTCATGACCAAGGTATAATTTTAATTTAGGTGCTATGTTAATAACAAAGGAATCAAATATTGATTGTCTATCACAAAGCGTGGGACAATCCATTATACTAATCCTGGATTTTTTTATTAGGGTCTAGGGCATTGCTGTGGCAAGGCTAGAATTTGTTGCTTACCCTTAATTTCCCTCAAAAATATTGTGAAAAGCCAACTTCTTGAACCATTGTAGTCCATATGCTCTAGGGACACCAAAAGTGCTGTTAGGAAGGGAGTTCTGAGATTTTCATCTAACAACAGTAGAGGAATGGCAAGATAGTACTGGGACAGAATAGTGTGTAACTTAGAGGAAATCCCACATGTGATGATGTTAGTTGTGTTATAGCATACATTCTACACCAGGTAGGTATATACCTTTCAGACAGTTACTTGAAATCAAAACATGAAACATTGCGATACCTCACCTTTACTCTTTCTGTATCATGGAGCTAGTTCAGCTAGTCAGCTCATGTACATGATGTACAGTAACACTAGTAAGCATAGGACCCAAATATGTGAGTGAGTCCGCGATATTGCTCCCTTGTAGATAGTTGGTGTTATCAATAAACTTCAAGATATCTGGCTCAAAAAGAATCTAACTCACTGCGTTATATCCTACATGGACCTATATGTAGAAAATCACAAATCACTTCATGTTTCCAAAGCTATTATTGTCCTTGGCCATGTAGACAATAGGACATTTGGAAGGTACTGTCAAAGGAGCTTTGGTGAGTTGCTGCAGGGCATCTTATATCCAGTGCAAACTGATGCCACTATGCAGTTGTTGATGGAAAGACTGAGCAGTTAAGTTGGTGGATGGGGTGCCAGTTAAGAGGGCTGCTTTCCTTGGCATCCAGGTGACTAGAGTCCACTTTCAAATCTGGACTTTGCTTTCTTAAATGTGGTGGAAAATGGAACTTAATCCACTACTGGTAAATAGTTAAAATAACAGACTTCACATACCAAATCTCCCACGCCACCCACACCATGTGCTGTATACTAACAGAGTCCTAGATAACTACTGAGTACTTTGACAGGCAGGTAGGATCAGTCTGTAATTATGTATCTGTCAATGATACAAATTAAAACTGTATTACAGAAGGAAAACAAGAGTGTTATGACTTTTGTACGTGTAACATGAAAGGCTCAGAAATTCCAGCAAAAGCTGAGAAACATTTGAAAACAAATCTTACGTCTGTAAAATCTCTACGGTAAATGCAATGGAAGCGAAAAATAAGAACTCATCTTTGTGAGTAAAATTGCCAAGTCATGAAATTTACCTTTTCATTTCAATTCCACTCCTTCTTACAAATTTGAAACCCATCAAACCACTGATGTTAACACAGCACTGGGGAGTTTAGGCACACATATGGAGTCATTTCTTTAAACTTTGCGCTCCCAAAAAGAGCACATGGGTGAAGGAGCAGTTGGGAAATGTTGCTGACCATTGTTGTACGTAGGTCTGAAAGGGTTAATACAGATTGAGTGCATAAGCACTACCCATTGCAATGATGTCAGAAGTGGTGGTGGGGAAGGGAACGAAGGATTTTGTAGGAGTCAGACCGGGTCCTCCTCACAGTATCTGTGCTAGTGCATACCATATCATTTAAGACATACACAGATGCAGAGATGCAATAAACTGTAGCTTGTTTGCCATGAGGCTTTTCTAGTTAGACCAGAAGGTGGCTATCTTTGTCCATATTCATGTGGATCCTGGACAAATGCATGCCTAGATTGTATTGGTAAAGCCACTTTTAAGAAAGGTTTAGAGGGATATGGGCCAACACAGGCAAATGGGACAAAGTTCAGTTTAGGGGACCCGGTCGGCTTGGACGAGTTGGGCTGAAGGGTCTATTTCCATGCTGTATACATCTATGGCTCTATGACAGCACATACAATATAGTTTTCAGCCTTACCAGGTAATAAGCATGTATCTTGATCGTCATTTCAGTTGGGTGAGATGCACTGCTAAGAATATAGGCTCGGAACAGGATTCTGATTATGCCAGTATTGAGTCTCTCAGAGATAGGAAGAACTGCAGATGCTGGAGTCAGAGATAACACAGTGTGGAGCTGGAGGAACACAGCAAGCCAGGCAGCATTGGAGGAGCAGGAATGTTGACATTTCGGAAGACAGTCCCGACCCGAAACGTCAACTTTCCTGCTCCTCTGATGCTGCCTGGCCTGCTGCGTTCCTCCAACTCCACACTGTTTTGTCTTTAAGTCTCTCAGATCAGTGGTAGATGGACAAATATTTCCTCCATTTCATCCAAGCAGTGTGTCATATTCCCACCTTCAGGAGAAGTATATCCAGTGCACTTTGTGTACCTGCAGATACTGTCTGTGCCTTCCACAATAAGAGTTATCCATTTGTATGTCATGATTGGTTGCCCTGACTCAAGCACAATGAATAAAAAAACGTATGGTAATAACACTGGACTAATAATCAGGAGATCCATGTTCAAATCCCATCATGCCAGTTGGTGAAATTTGAATTCAATGCACAAAAATAAATCTGGAATTCAGAGCAAGTCTCAGTCATGAGGCCATAAACCAATCACCAGTTATTGGAAAAACCCCATCTGGTTCATGAATGTCCTTTAGGGAGGGAAATCTGCCATCCTCACCTAACCTGGCCTACGTGTGACTCCAAATTCACAGCAATATAGTTGACACTTATCTGTCCTCTGAAATTACCCTAGCAAACCACTCACCAGAGACACCCATGTCCCATTAAGCAATAAACAAAAGTCTGAAGAGTGGGTGCAGAGTGTCAGATACTTTCCCTGCTTGGCTCCACAGTATGTTTCTTCAGATCATAGAATCATAGAACTCCTACAGTGTGGAAACAGGCCCTTCAGCCCAACAAGCCCACACTGACCCCCAGAGCATCCTACCCAGACCAATATCCCAATAACCCACCTAATCTACACATCCCTGGACACTATGGGCAATTTAGCATGGCCAATCTACCTTGACTGCACATCTTTGGACTATGGGATGAAACTGTAACACCTGGAGGAAACCCACACAGACACAGGGAGAATGTGCAAACTCCACACAGACAGTCACCTGAAGGTGGGATTGAACCCAGGTCCCTGGCACTCTGAGGCAGTGGTGCTAACCACTGAGCCAACGTGCCACCCCAAAATTTAAAAATTGAAATTCGGCCCATTGACTCTGTTTCTCCACAAAAGCTGTCTGGTCTGGTATTTCCAGCATTTCATGTTGTTATTTGACCGCAAGATTTACGACATGCAAACCCAGATTCAATCACTGTTCATAAAAATCTTCAAAATTTGCATCTGCTCATAAGTGATAGTGTCCTAATCAAGGGCTCTATAGGTGACACTGTATTGTTCTACTAAAGGTGGGGTCCTATTTACTCAGCATCAACTTTTCTCAGTGGGATTCTGTCCCCTATAGCTGATATTTATTATTGCTTATACTTTCACATAATATTCACCCACTTTCCCACAAATATATTGTTCTGGGCTTGACTTAGTTTCTCTGTATGAGTATGGCAGAAATGAAGAAATGAAAACAATTCCAGAATGCTATTCCAAGTCGTGAACAAGTACAATATGGTTTAATCTTTCAGTTTGCTGTGTGCACGGATGATTTTAGTTGTTAGTGCTACTCTTCAAAACAAAACCACTGCAGAAAAACCAAAGAAAAGCTATGTATTTAATATTTAATCAGTTTATACTGAGACTTGCAACTCATGTCTGTGATGAATTATACATTCAAGTCATGCTACCAAGAGAGCTATTTGGTTTCTCTGTGAATTCTTCAAAATAAACACTTATGTGAATCCCCAGCTGAACAGGAGTTGGCTATATATTCAGACATACTCCTGTCTAAAACAATTTATTCAGCACTAATCCCATGCAAAGTAGCACCCTGAGCATCTCCTGCGCAGCTTGTGTCAATGAATATGGATATCAAAGTTTTGTTTATAGCCCATTAAGGTTTTTTTTAAAGAAGTGTTGCTTGATTATTTATATGAAGACACTGTGGGGTACAGTGCAAAGTGGACAAAATGAACTGGCAGCCAGCTTACAGTTTCCATTAGATAAATCTAGATCCATATTCACAAACAACCATTATAGGATCTGAATACACTGACCATTGGTCCAACCTCCTACGTACTAGCTCTCTAGCATTCCACTAGATTACCTTAGTTCCATTGCACTGGCCGTTTAGTTGTTCTGAGACAGCAGTAAAATTAGTCTCAAAGTCTTAACACGGGACAGCAGGAAAAGAAAACAAACTCATCACAGTTCAAAAGCAAAAATCTGAACAATTTGCTTCATGGAGGTGACACATGGTGGGAGGGAACTCTGTTTTGATAAAGCCATGGCATTGAACGATGAGAGCGTGACAGGAGACCATTCAGCCCATCATATTTCTGCTGATTGTCACTGAGAGCAATTCAGTGAGCCCAGCTCCCTGCCCCCACATGCTTCCTTCAGACCCCTGCAGGTTTGTTGCCTTTAGGTGCTCATTCAATCCTGTCTTGGATAAAATTTGTTCACCTCCCTCTCAGGCTGTGCATTCTTGAGCCAAGCCAGTCGCGGTGCATAAAAAACAAAATTCCTCATGAGAGTCACAGGGCACTGTATTCTGTGCCCACCATTTCTTGACCAACTGTGCCATGAAGGCCCTAGTTGCAGCTGAGATACGCTGGGAGCACCTTAATTATTTCAGAGTCAAAATAAAAGTGGCTTTTCCACTGAGCAGAACGTTTTTCCCCATCTAATCTTACAGATCCTCTAACAAATCACCTCTCAAACCTTTCCTCTGTTAGCAGAATAGCTCCAGCTTCTCAATCTGTCTCAGTCCTGGAACTGTTCTTGTAAATATTCCTTGTGATCTAATCTGAAGCCTTCACATCCTTCCCAAAGTATGGCACCAAGAATTGAGCGTGATACATCACTAGAGACCAAACCAGAGTTTCAATAGATATTCAATGTACTTTCCTTGCTCTTGTACTCAATACCTCCATTTTAAAACTTCACAATTCTGTATGAAATTGCAATCATTTTCTCAATCTGATCCTGACACCTTCAACTATTTTGAGTGCAAATACTCCTCTTGTCTTTCTGTGCCTGCACCGTCTTGACTACTCTAACCGTTATTTGATATCACCACACCTCCCTCCTACTCCAACGTAGACTTTCACCTTCTCTACATTTGATTTTATTTGCCAGGAGTCCCATTCAATTTATCTTTAACCTCTTGAAGTCTATCACTATTCTCCTCACACTCACAATATTTACAATTTTTCTGACATCCACATGTTTCAATTTTGTGCCCTGCATCGGTCTCTAATATATATTGAGGAAAGCAGTACCCCTGGGAACCACGCTGTTTCTTTCTGCCAGACAAAACAAGCAAATCGCTCACCACTATTCTTTGTTTCCTGTCACTCAGCCAACTTTGTATCCCTGCTGCCAGAGTCCATTATATTTCATGACCTCTACCTTCTGAGATATTGCGCATCCTCAAAGTATGCACTGCACCAGGAGATCATTTGGCTCATCGCATCTGTACCAGTTCTTCAAATGAGTTTTGAGACTTCGTGCCATTTTCCTGCTTTTTCCACATCCTCCGCACATTCTTTCTATTTAAGTAATCATATAACACCCCGCTGAGTGCAATTTACTCATGCAATTGAGAAAGCTTTCTCTTGGTTTGTGCTTTAACAACAAAGGGATTTCACTCATGTATCATTACATCACATACTGCAAAGTGAGCTAGATAATAGTTGCTGACAAATGTGTTATTTAACCAAAATTTTCTGTAAAAATAAGACACTAGTTACTTGATAAGGTGTAAAAATTCTATGCAGTGAGATTGATTGGGGTACATTATTCGAGTAGCAATCCAAACATTGCAAGTTAAAATTCTGTGAAGACTGGGATATGGGAACTTGGCTGGACCAGTACACTATAGCCAATAAATTCACCAAACCTCCCATCACCATCACTTAGTCTCCATGTTACTCTAGTTCATTTCACAGCTTAACTCTGTGACAGGTAATTTTAACCAAATCTGTTTCAGTGTGTAGACTTTAACAAGATGTATACAACATTAGTGGTAGGTAACAGTCATACCACACAAATGCTAGGCATTAACCATTTTCAGCAGGAGGGAAGCTGACTATCTACATTTAGTATCCAACAGAAGTGCCAGTGCTGAATTGTGCCACCATTAATATCCTGGGGAGTTGCCATAAACCAGAAAAGTAACTGGGCTAGCCATAGTGATAATAAGACTAGGTCAGAGACTGGTAATTCTGAGATAAGGAACCTATTTCCTGAGTCTCCAAAGCCTATCCAGGCAAAGCCTACATCAGGAGCATGGAATACTCTCTGCCTACCTGGACAGGTGCAGTTCCAACTTGATAGCATTCAGTACAAAACAGGCCATTTGATTGACAACCCATCTATCACTTTCAATGTTCATTCCTTCAATAACCAGCAATGACAGCAATCTACACCATCTACCAGTTCGTGGCAGTGACTCTCCAAGGATGCTTCACCAGCACCTTCCAAATCCACAATGTTTGTTACTTAGAAGGTAATAGATAAACAACCACCTACAAGGTCCCCATCCCCTAGGTTACACATTATGTTGACTTGGAACTGTATCACTAGTCCTTCACTATCACTGGTTCAAAAACCTGGAGCTCTCTTCCTAACAGCACTTTTGGGTGAACCCATGAATTATTCGGCTCATTGTGAATCAGGAAGTTGGCTCATCATCACTTTTTCCAGGGTGATTAGCAACGAACAATTAATACAGTTCTTACCAGTGATACATACACCCCATAAACAAAAGAAAACATCACCAAAAATCTGAAGGATTGAATCATCAGCCAAATGCAATGGCAAGACAGGAGTGATTGATCCATTTTCCATCAGGTGAACTAACTTATGAATGACCTTCTCAAGGCAATTAAGGATGCATTTGGCCTTTGCAGCAAGACCTGCACCCTGGAAATAAATTGAAAGAAATCGATGTTAACCTTGGTTTATCAAATTCTTTTAACAGGCATTAAGCAAAGACTTGGAGGAAGCTTTTCTAATGCATGGTGAGTTCCACAAATAGGCCCCTCTCAGCTTTTGCAAGTTGGCCTGGCATTTTTTTTGGAATGTGCTCTCTACAACTGCAGCACTGCCTTCCCCCAGGAAGAGGATTCAGAAAATTCACATTTAAGCCCTTGATGCTGATGGCCAACTTAACTGTCTCTTTCAGCATCAACTGCATTTTAACCTGAAGGGACTTTAATGAAGCTGCCTCTACGATATTTTTGAACATGGTAATTCAGTCCCAATTTGAGTTAATTTAGACTCTGTGGATCCTGTGAGAACAAAATATGTAGATGTGTCACGCTAGTTTGCCCTTTACTGCTTCTTCCAAAGCTAATCAAGTGACAGAAGAATTAACACTAATCCACATTCCCAACTTTCTCTTTCCTCACCATTGAACAAGGCACTGATTTGAAACAATGTTTGTGCGCAGATTTAGTCATGTCCAACATAAGTTTTGGCTTTGATTATTCTTCTCCCCAAATACTTTCACCTTTGTTTCCCAAAGACAGTAAAATAAGCAAGTCTGAGAATAACTGTTTTTAATTCATCACAAATATTGAGAAGCATTGCTTTCAATCACCCTGAAATCCAGGGCAAACAATCAGTTTTGTTTCCATCCTTCTTGACTGAGCTCAAGGTGTCTCTTGGAACGGATTGGCTCTGTCTGGTGATTCTTTGTCCCAGCTTTAGTGTTCTAGGCAATTGTGCAGCCAGAAGTCTTGGATCAGAGATTCTGGAGGAATGACAAACAGCAATAGTTGGTAAAATGTCCCACACTGACACTGAGACCATTATTTCATGTCCAACGAACATTGACTATGGATATTAAAGAAAATCCCCTAGGTATCATTTGCTAATGTCACGGGAAACTGCACCAATGCTCCCTCTGTAGAGTCACTGGGAAGCTCTGCTTATGTCAACTGGCGTGCCAATGAATAGTTTGTGATTCTGGAACTTTCTGCAGTGCACTGACCTCAGAGGTCCACGCAACAACAAAAAAAGATTACAGGGAACATTTCACTGCAGAGGCCCATCTATTAACTGGTATGGTTTCAGCAGATCGGACATCATCTGTGGAGATGGAAGACGGCTTAATCCTTCATCAGAACCAGAAGAGTTAGAGGGAGGCTGGGAGATTTGAGAAGGATACACAAAACCAGGAGGGGTCTGGACAGAGTTGATCAGGAAAATGAAATTCCCATTGGAGGAAGAATCGAGGACAAGGGGCAAAAATTGAAGGGGCAAGGTGATAAGGTGGGTTGATTGAATGTCAAAAATGGACAATTAAGAATACAAACCAAAATGGAGATGACTGTGATAGAATAAAATTACAAAGCGTTGGCCTAGAGAAGGTATCATTGTTTGAGAACATGAGAGCAGGGGTTAGTGTTTGAATCTGTTGAACTCAGTGTCGAGGACATAAGGTCACAATGGAGTGTGTCATAGAGTGATAAGGTGCTAATTTACAAGTTTACTCAAGTGACCATTCACTCTGGCTGGTCAATTACATTCTGCCCTCTGTTCACATGGCATCAACCAAAATCCTGATGCCTATGTCTTAAATCGCCTGATATCCTTTGTCACTTCTGTGCTCACTGACCCTATACCGCACGCCAAACTCCCAGCTGCGGTCAGCCAACATCTTGGGCTAAATTTTTCCATGTTTGGTGAGAGAATTTTGTCAAGTGAGAGTCATGGCACCTGGCCTGCCGTAGGTCAGAGTGACTTTTCCTAATTGAATCTTCTGCTTGTCACCTCATTAATTATGCATCTAGGTGCCCTTCTTGAGGAATTGCGTGGCAGGAGAGACAGAATTTCTCACCGCTGCTGGTGTCATGTTTAAAGCCCAGCTGGTCCTCCTTGCGTGTTGCTCAACAGCCGCAACTGAGGCAAAAACAGAGATTGCTGGAGAAACTCAAGATCTGTGAACTGAGAGACAGTATTAACATTTTGAGTCTGGAATGACTATTCTTTCAGTTCTGTGATCGTGACCTGTGAAACTAACCCCTCCCCCCACCACACCCCCTCCCATTTCCAGGCTACCAATCCCCTCCTGCAAGCTACAGGATCCTACCCTTCTACCTTCAACTTCTCCCTTTCATTGTAATCATTCCTTCAGTGACCCAGGCCAATGAACCCCCAACCCAGACTTCAGTTTCTCACTTACCCCAGGACTCTGTGGGCTTCACCCTGACAAGCCACCTGAAGCATTTGTCGGCAGAACCCCTGGACTGACCATAGATCCCCCGTCTGGATTGGATGCACAGCACAGACTGAACATGGCCCAGGCCCCAGACTACTGTCTCTACAGCACCCTGATTGGTGTACAGGTAGCACATCACCTGTAGGGTTATCTCTGACTCCTGGCCTGCAAGGTCATGGATCCCCGGGCTCTGGTAAGAACCAGCACCTGAGTGACGGTGGCCCCCAGGCCCAGAAGTATGAATGAGTATGACTGAGTATGAATGACCAAAGGTCCCCACAAGGACTGATCGCTTTTGACCTTCAGACCTTTTGCTTGACGCAAATGTGTTTTGCCACATAAGCTGCTGGCACATGTTGCCAATGGGACAGTGGCATAGCACAGTCTGTTAATTGTTCAGTGTTCCCTAGGGTCTAGCTGCCTGCCTTTCTCTCCTCTGCTAAAAATCAATGCAAACCACTGAGACTAGCATCGTCCAAGCAAGCACAAAATGATTGAGAGTGCTAAGAAATCAAAGTAAGAGCCATAAGACGTATCCTCTTTTGATGCGTATGTGTCACCACTTTCAAAGTAACATAGCAAGAGCGTGCAGTTATAGGAGGGCACAGTTAGATGGGAGAGGCAATTGGTAATGTGCCACTGCTAACTACCGGTTCTGATTTTCAGCCTGGGAGTCTGTACTGTCTACTTTCTCGGGGTTAGAGGGAAGAGTTGGAGGTGGCGCTTAAAATGAAGTGATATAGGGGTTTGATAAGATCTAAAAGCATAGAGATAAGGCAGTTGCCACTCAATAGTGAAATTCTAACATTGCTGTTTAAAACTTAAGGGGAAATTTGGTAATTTTTTTGGTCAATGTCGAGAGTCTGGTTCTAATTCTAACTATATTTTCTCAACTTTCTGGTCATTGCCTATACCAATCGAACAAAGAGAAAATGTCATCTCTTGATTTTAAGGTTCACATCCTCATTTTCAAATTCCTCTATGGCCATATCTCTCATTACATTTTGAATTTCCTCACACCCTGAACCCTCCAAGATGCTTGCCCGCACCTCAATCTTGTCAGGCATGCATCCCCAGACATATCTGCTCCACAATTGGTACTGTGGCATCTCCTTCAGCTGTTAAGGCTCTGAGATTCCCTTCCTACACCTCTCTGGTGCTCTACCTCAATTTCATCTTTTAAGACAGTTCTTCAAACCTACATCTTTTGACTCAGCTTTAGGTGGCATAGTGAACTAGTAATCCAGGGAACCCAAAGCTAATATTCTGTGGACATGGGCTTGAATCCTACCATAGCAGATGGTGGCATTTGAATCAATGAAAACTTGAAAATAAAAGCCATTCTCATGTCAACAATTAATGATTGTTGTAAAAACCACTTCTAGCTCACTAATGCCCTTTAGGAAAGGAAATCTGCCATCTTCACCTGGTCTGGCCTACATGTGACTCCAGACCCATGACAATGAACTGCCCTCTGGAATGGCACTCACAAGTCAATCAGTGACATTTAAGGATAGGCAATAAATGCTGGCCGAGCCAGCAATGCCAACAGTCAAGATTGAATTAAAGAAACATCTGATCTATATTTCCTTCGATTTGATGGTGTACTTTGGCTCATAATGCTCTGGTGAACACCTTGGGACATTTTATTATGTTAAAGACCCACATAAATGAGATTTGTTGTTGTACTTTGAACTTTACCAGAGAAGTGTAGGAGACAGAGGATTGAGAGTGGGAATGGGAGTTCATCAAACCACTATTTCAAGACTATTTTCATCTGACGTGGAACAGGCTGCATATAAATCCAAGTCTCACACAAGATCTATTAACCCACACTCCAGAACCGCCTACTGCACTACTACAGACATTCCCTACACTTTAGCAACATCTCTTGAAAATGTCAAGCTAGCCCATTGGACAGCTTTATTCAATGGCTCCGAGTTCATCGCCAGTTCCAAAAATGAACTAAGAACATCAGCAGTCCTCAGATAAAGCAGGTCTTACCTGCAAGTCATCCAATTGTGAGGGATGATTGACTGAACTGTTCCAGTGTAGAAGGAGGCTATTCAGCCCATCATGTCTGCCCTTGAAAGACTAGTGTTCTAACTCAGCTAGCCATCTGACAGGAACATCAGACTATCCCTAACAACAAAAGGCCATCTGCTCCATGAAGCCAGTTCTAGCCAACATCCTTATATCATTAAGCTGTGCTCACCCTACCTTCCCCTATTCATTTACAGTTTAAAGAATAGGAAATGCCTTTCCATACATTTCATGAAGAGTAACCTAGTGGTACAATTATTATTGCCGCCAACCTGAATACCCCTTTCTCAACAGAGGTTGACCACCCCCTCTCCCATCCTTCTTTTTTTAATGATGTGGAGTAATCCACATTTAATACATTCACTGTGTGCGCATCTCGTGTGTTCACTCTGCAGTAAAACTGTTCCTCGAATTATCTAAATTTGCTGGGGCTTCTGAACATTGTAGTGATGTTCTCCAACCCAATCCTCAAAAGTCCTCATAATCCTTTCTATCTGATATCTTATTTCCATTTTCGTGGTGTTTAAAGCATCAATCATTTCATTCATTAATTATGTTTCAGTGCAAATAGGATTAGTTGCCAGACTACTTCCCCCAAAGATCTGGAATAAAGCTGTTCACTCTTCCGTAAATCTTTCCAAATAAATCTACCTCCCTTTTTTTGACACGGCGATATGCACTCGATATTGTGCTCCTGAACTTCACTCCACTGTAACTTAACCTGTGGGCTACAAATGTGGTTCTTGAATCAAAAATCATCATTAGAAATGGATTCAAAACTGGCCTGTGTAATGTCAGATTGGCTTTTTGAGGTTTATAAATCAATGCTTGTCAGTCTGTGATTCGTTTTCTTGAAAAATAACCAAATACTGAATAAACTATGTTGACAACTTCTCACAAAACCTGTTCTCCTCAGATTTTCATTTATTACATGTACGTCCCTCAAGCATTTTTCTTACCGTGGGGGTTCAACTGCCGGTGTTATAAATACCAGTACATGCCTTTTCACTTACTATTAAATATTTCAACTACTTTTGTTTTCAAACTTGAGAATTGCAGAAAAATAAAGACATTTTGTTGAAGCTTTTCATCTTTCCTTCATCAGAGCATTCACAAGAATTCCAATGTAAAGGAACACAATCTTTTATGTTGTATAAGATGGAAGCAGTAACTGGTTAGCAAGTAGAGCCTTGATTGGTAGAGACATTGACATGGAGAATGCACCGGTTGGGTGATGAATGACAGTTAACTGCCAAGCTTTTCATTTAAATTTAAACCAGGTAGGTTGACTCTGATTGACCAAAATATTGTGGGAAGGAATGAACCAGAATGAGGCTGTTGGGATAACTTTTTTGAGTCCATCAGGCTTGTAATTCCACACGCTTAAGTTAGTTTGGACACAAGTTTTTGAATTAAGTGGTCAATGTTAAGAAACATATCCCTAGCTAGTCTCTGGTCACTGCTTCCAGTTCAACAAAAACACATATGAGTAGTTCTAAACAACCCCTGCTCTCTACAACCTGCATGCTTAAGGCCTTCCACAACTGGTGGGTACCACAGAGGCTGGTCAACATTATCTTCCCCAGAATTATTACTTTTGTTTAAATTTAAGCTTCCTTTAAAATTTGGTTCTTCATTCCAGTGATGCTTTAAGTTGCAGCTCCTCAATTATTTATCTAATTTGTTTGTCCAAGTTTATTTGGTTTCAAAAGAAACATTTGCTTACACCGAAGATTTTTTGAATTCATTCACAGGATGAGGGTGTCACCGGCTGGGCCAGCATTTATGGCCCATCCCTAATTGCCCCCAGAGGGCAGTTAAGAGTCAACCACATTGCTGTGGGTCCAGATTCACATGTAGGCCAGACCAGGTAAGGATAGCAGTTTGGGACTGGAGGAACACAGCAGGCCAGGCAGCATCAGAGGAACGGGAAAGTTGATGTTTCGGGTCCGAACCCATCTTCAGAAAATAAAAGAAGGGTCCCGACCCGAAACGTCAACTTTTCTGCTCCTCTGATGCTGCCTGGCCTGCTGTGTTCCTCCAGCTCTACACTGTGCTGTCTCTGACTCCAGCATCTGCAGTTCTTGCTATCTCTCAGGGATAGCAGTTTCCTTCCCTGAAGGACTTTAATGAACCAGATGGGTTTCTCCAACAATTGGCAATGGTTTCATGGTCAATGTTAAACTCCTAATTGCAGATTTCTTTGAATTAAAATTCTATCATCTGCCAATGGTAGGGTTTGAACCCAGATCCCCGAAACATTACCTGGATTTCTGGATTAACAGTCCAGAGATAATACCACTAGTAGCATCTGCCATCATGGGATTTGAACCCATTGCCTGCAGACAATTGACCTGAGGTTCTAAATTACAAGGCCATTGACTCTAACACTACACCACAATCTTTGCCTTGAGTCAGTCTTTCTATCATCTATTTCTGTATTTGTGATTCTACATAATGAGCCACATCTTAGTTACCCTGCACTCTACCATTTCTGCAACCTGCACCAATACAGAGCAAAGAACTCCAATTGATGTTTTATTAAGACTTAATGGTTCATGATTATCTCCTAACCTTTTAAAAATATTCTTCTCCTCATGACATATGACCTATAATCCTAAGACTTTTCTTTCCCCCAAACTGTCTCATTAATGTGAGGAATTGCCTTGCATGTCTTGGAAATTTAAACTCTAAATCCCTCTACATTTCTGCAGCATCTTATTCCAGTGCACTGACATTAAGATGTCACTCAATAAAAATGCTGTTTGCATTAAGACTCATTGTGCATTGTTTTCATTTTCTGGGAATTAAAGCAGAAATTCAACAAATTCATGTTGTGTTCCGACAGAAAAAAAATCACTCTATTTGTCTCCTCTGCACTGAAATTAAGTTTAGGCTAAACCATAAGGATGGCCTCTTTTAGAATCCTTGCACTGTTTTTAAAGTCAGCTTTTTAAAATTCACTCACAGGATGTGGGCGTTGCTGGCAAGGCAAGTATATATTGCCCATCCTTAGTTGCCTGGAGGCAGAACACCATCACCTGCAACTTCCCCTCAAAGCCTCTGGCCATCCTGACTTGGAAATGAATTGCTGCTCCTGCACTGTCATTGGGTCAAAATCCTGGAATTCCCTCCTTAGCGCCATTATGGGTTGACCTACCACACATGGACTGCAGCAGTTCAAGAAGACAGCTCACCACCACCTTCTCAAGGGTCACTAGGGACGGGCAATAAATACTGGACAACCAGCAAAGTCTATTTCCCACAATTGAAGATAATAAAGTTACAGTCAACCACATTGCCGTGGGTCTGGAGTCACATGTAGGCCAGACCAGGTAAGGATGGCAGTTTCCTTCCCTCAAGAACACCAGTGAACCAGATGGGTGTTTTCAACAATAGACCATGGTTTCATAGTCATCATGCTCACCTTATTCTTTGTCTGGCTTTGCCAAGTATTTCATCATCACAGAATTGATGTCCTCAGCTGCTGGCTCCTCCGCAGACCTTTTCTCTGCCTGTGAATTGAAGTCTCGATTCGTCTGTGCTGTTGCAGATGATCTCTCATCTGTTGACCTGCGGAGCCCAGGACGGTTCTTGATGCTGTCTGCACTTTTGTACGAAATAGTTGAACCAGAGGATGAAGAGGAGTCAGACAAGTTACCAAGTGAATCCTTGTCTCCTTTGGACATGCATGGTTTGACTGCCATAATCTTCCTTAATGGGATCAAACTGGTCATATCTTTGGAACCCAAATTGTCAAAGTCAGCAGTGGGAGATCTAGAGCCCCGCTCACTCTCTGGTGTGGTCCTGTGTTTGGACGGAAGCCTTCGAATTGCAGGGAGAATATCACTGTCATTATCATCATCCCTTTTCCGTTCATAGCTCAGGCTTGGAAGTTTCCAGTTGGAACTTTCCCCTTCCCCATCCTCATTAGGAAGGCCACTGAATCGTTTACTTTTGAACACAATTGGCTGATTGCTAAGGACCTCATCAATATCTTCTTCGATTGACAGCTCAAGCCACTTGCGTGGTGGTTTTAGCCTGGGGGGAGTTACCTCCTCCATGTCTCTGGCAGAAAAGGTTGGCTTTTGAAAGGTGGGACCAGTACCATTGCGAGGTTCGGCTAAATTCTCAAATGAAACACATCTGTTTCTCTTCACTGTGGCTAAAGATTTGGGTACTTCACTGCTGGATGTCAAAGACCGAAGGCTGGCTGAACGGACTAACCTAGTTCCTTCTTGATAACTGGCAGGAAAGCTTCGATTCTCTGAAAGACTCATAGTCTCAAACTTCAGCAATGGATCATCATCATCCCTAATAGACGGGCGCTTTCTAAGTGAAGAGATACCTGCAGTCTGGTAGATCGGCAGAGAGGAACTCTGTTCCATCTGGAGACCACTCTGCTCCCGTGCTCCGGCACGTTTTCTCCTTAACTCCTCCACAAATTCTGATAAAGCCACGGAGGAACTGGGTGATTTTTCCTCTTCTGGATGAGATTTCCAACTGGATAGAGATGCAGGTCGATCAGCAGGAGTCTGATCATATTCTCGGCTTCTAAAGCTCCTCATGCTCACTGAGGAGCCTGGCCTACTGGTATCTTGATCCATACTAGCCCTGCCGATCCTGAGGAAAGAAAACAAAATGGATAATTTCAATGTTTAAACAATTCCGCAGAGATGAAAGAAAACCCATTAGTGATGCTGCCTACAATTAAATCAAAGATGTTTATTCTCCTTGCTGCAGAGGACCATTCCAACATCAGTAAAATACTGGTAGCCTGATAAAATACCTGTCAATAAGCCAAATCATTGGCCACCTCAATTGGCAGGTGGCTTTCCCACAGCTGGGAATCTTCTCTATTGACATGAATACTCTCCAGGGTCACGAACACATCCCACCCAATATCCTCCATTGCCATTTTCCCATCTTCCTTCTTATATCATCAACACGTAAAACATGAGAGCAGAGTAAACCATTCTGCCCATCAAATCTGCTTGGCCATTCATTCAGATCACGGCTGATCTGATAATCCTCAACTCCACTTTTCAGTCTATTCCCCTATAACCATCGAACCCCTCACTGATTAAAAATCTGTCTATCTCAGCCTTGAATATACTTAATGATCCGGCCTTGACAGCCCTCTGTGTAACAATACGGCACATGCCACCATGATGAGTTTGTAATCGACCAATTGTCTGACTGTTTGCCTGTCTATCTGTCTCTCCATGCATTCATTTATCTCCTGCCTCACTGCCCTACCCCAGTGCACTGATCAAAACACAATCAACATTGATACACTTGGCAATGAGCTTCTGTTATGCCGCTGTTGATTCAAAGCATATCAGCTGGAGTTATTTTCCCTGGAGCGTTGGAGGCTGAGGCGTAACCTTATCGAGGTTTATAAAATCACGAGGGGCATGGATAGGTTGAATAGCCAAACTCTTTATCCCATGGTAGGGAAGTCCAAAACTAGAGGACATAGGTTTAAGATGAGAGGGGAAAGGTTTAAAAGGGTTCTAAGGGGCAACTTTTCCACTCAGAGGTAGTGTGTGTGTGGATGAGCTGCCAGAGGTAGTGATGGAGTCTGGTACAATTACAACATTTAAAAGGCATCTGTACGGGTTCATGAATAGGATGGGTTTAGAGGGATATGGGCCAAATACTGGCAAGAGGGACGAGATTAATTTAGGATATCAGATCGGCATGGATGAGTTGGACCGAAGGGTCTATTTCCATGCTGTATCTCTGTGTGACTCTATAACTCAGTGACTGTAGCGATGGTACCACCAGTTTTGACTTTTGGCTGCATTAAACATCCTACACCAGGTTGAACTTTGATTTAATTTTCTTGCTTAACCTAACGTGTCTGCCACCCAGAGGATCATTCTTTTCGCAGCACTGTCTGATAATCCATGCTATATTTAAAAGGTTCAAGAATAGGCCCTCACTCCACACTAATGTTAAATTGAAATATTCATTTCCACCAACTCTACTAGTCAAGATCTTTGTCAAGTTTTTGTCCCTCTCTGTGACATTTTTTTTTGCAAAAGAACTGTAGTGGAGATTACTTTGTCACATTAAGCCTTCAAATGGTGGCGTGGCAGAAAGGCAGTCCACAGGCTTTCCTACCATGGAGTTAAATGAAGGTGGGTGCAGGAATGTGAAGGCATTCCCAGCCTCCATCCCTCTGATTAAATGGTACTGCCCAACTCACGCCCCCAAACCTTCCACAGGGAGAGCAAAAGGTTGCACCTAGACTTGCCTTCCTGTCAGCACAGGTAAGGTTTACTCAATTGGTTCCTGGCATGACAGTTCTCCCATAATGTTCGGTTGAGAATTTACTCAGTGGAAATGAGAAGAGTGATAGTGATCTCAATAAAATATAGAAGACTTTTTCCTTCCCACGTTCATTCCAGACTGAGTTTCGCTCTTATTGATGTCAGAGCCTGTTACATCATCACGATTTACATGAATCTCATGACTCTACAGCAGACTCAGAGTTCATATGGCACAGAAGGAGGTTATTCTGCCCATCTAGTCCATTCAGCCTCACCGTAGACCAATCCTGTCAGTCCCATTCCCTCAGAAAGGAAAGACGGGGGGAGCCCTGATTCTAAGTGTACCGAACCACTGCAGGGTGAGGCTGAATGGACCATCAAAATTGAAATACATTTTTGCTGAAACAAATCTGCAGTAACAAAGTAAATAGAAAAGAGGGGAGTTTTGGTTTCAAAATACTGTTCACTGCAATTTAAGCCAATAGCTAACCATCAGAACTGCATGTCTGCTGTTGTCAGGGGACCATTCTGCAGGCACAGATTTGATAGAATCTGTAAAACGAATGTGAGTTTCTTTTTGTAAAAGGTTCTAGGGTTTGGGTGCTCCCACGTTGTATAGAACAGTAAGTTTGGGGTTTCCTCTGAATTTTGTTTTTGAATTTCCAGGATGGTAAACTGCAACAAGGAAATAAGAACCTTACAAATGGATATAGATTGGTTGGGAGAGTGGGCAAAAATGTGGCAGATGGAGTTCAATGTGGATAAGTGTGAGGTCATGCATTTTGGTCGGAAGAATGGGAAGGCAACCTACTAACTGAGTGGGAGAGATTTCGGTGTTCTCCGATGCAGAGGGATCTGGGTGTCCTCATTCATGAGTTACAGAAATCTAGCATGCAAGTTCAGCAGATAATAAAGAAAACGAATGGAATGTTGGCTTTTATAGCTAAAGGAATAGAATATAAGGGTAAGGAAGTATTGTTGCAACTACACAAGGCATTGGTGAGATCGCACCTGGAGTATCGTGTACAGTTTTGGTCCCCTTATTTGAGGAAAGATGTAGTGGCATTCGAGGCAGTTGAGAGGAGGTTCGCTAGATTGATCCCAGGGATGAGGGATTTGTCATGTGAAGGGAGGTTGAACAGTTTAGATCTATACTGTCTGGAATTTAGAAGAATTAGGGGAGGTCAAATTGAGGTATCCAAGATGGTAAAATGTATGGATAAAATAGACGTGTAGTGGATGCTTCCTCTTGTGGGACATTCTAGAATGAAGAGTCATAGCCTTAGGATAAGGGGTAGCAAATTTAAAATGGAGTTGAAGAGAAACTACTTTTCCCAAAGGTTGGTGAATCTGTGGAACTTGCTACACCAAAGTGCAGTGGATGCTGGGACAGTGAGTAAATTTAAGGAGGAGTTAGACAGATTTTTAAGTGATAGTGGGTTGAAGGGTTACGGGGAGGAGGCAGGAAAATGGAGGTGAGGCGCATATCAGCCATGATCAAATGGCAGGGCAGACTTCGATGGGTTGAATAGCCTAATGGTGCCCCTATAACTTATGAACTTATAATCAGTGTAGAATCTTGAGAGTCATGGATGGCAACATTCCCAGAGGCGAGTGCACGAGTTCAGGATTCCCAGCACTGACACCAACTCCTAAGCTCTATTGCGAATGCTACACAAAGCCTTTGCTCATATCTATAAGGGCAGGGTAGCACTGTGGCTAGCGCTGCTACCTCACAGTGCCAGGAACCCAGGTTTGATTCAATCCTTGGGTGACTGTCTGTGTGCAGTTTGCACATTCTCCTCATGTCTGGGTGGGTTTCCGTCAGGTGCTTCGGTTTCCTCTCACTGTCTAAAGATGTGCAGGTTAGGTGGATTGGCCATGCTAAATTGCCCATAGTGTTCAGGGATATGTACATTAGGTGTGTTAGCCATGGGAAATACAGGGTTGCAGGGAATGAGTAGGGGATTGGGTCTAGGTGGGATGACCTTCACAGGGTCAATGTAGACTTGTTGGGCTGAATGACCTTTTTCCACACTGCAGGAATATTATGAATAATATCCGGAGCTTCGAGAAGCTCAAAACA
Organism: Ginglymostoma cirratum; assembly: GCA_024137785.1. Classification (NCBI taxonomy): domain Eukaryota; kingdom Metazoa; phylum Chordata; class Chondrichthyes; order Orectolobiformes; family Ginglymostomatidae; genus Ginglymostoma; species Ginglymostoma cirratum. The sequence continues at coordinate 32,894,700 of JAHRHZ010000098.1, read as the reverse complement.
TGCAGGGGCTGGACACAAAACTAGTGCGAACTATTAACATTTATTGCCTATAAACTATGTTTAGACATTTAGACAGAGGATCTCAATCGGCGCAGGCTTGGAGGGCCGAAGGGCCTGTTCCTGTGCTGTAATTTTCTTTGTTCTTTGTTCTATGTACAGGAGTATGGTTCAGCTAGACTTCCCTATGCCTTTGTCCATCAGGTTTCAGTCCCATGTGATCTGACATCATCATAGTACAGGTGCCCTGTAACTTTTTTTATTCATTCACAGGAGGTGAGTGTCACTGGCTAGAATAGCATTAATTGCCCATCCCCAATTACCCAGAGGGCAGTTAAGACATTGCTGTGTGTCTGAAGTCACGTTTAGGCAAGACCAGGTAAACACGGCAGATTCCTTCCAGGAATTTGTATTCAATACAAGTCTGGAATCAAGGGTCTAATGATGAAGTGTTGGAAAATCCCAACTAGTTTCTTTCTCTAAAGGACATTAGTGAACCAAATGGGCTTCTCTTGGCAAATAACAATGGCTGTTTACTCATCATTAGATCCTCAATTCCAGACTTTCATTAAATTCAAATTCCAAAACTCAAATGCTGCAAGTGGGTTTTAAACCAAAGTTTAATTCTTGGATAAACCTTACTGTTTCTACTCTAAATACTTTTCATCCTAATTTTCTTAACTTAATAAGACAACATCTATTTGAATTCCATTGATGAGGGTGAAATTCAATCAATTTACAGCTTTACCAAGTCATTGAAAGTATCTTTGCTTGGTTTCCTTAAGGCGCAATAGGACCTAACCTCTGACCTTTAGGTATAAGGACCTATACTTAAGCTGCAATTGCTTATTTCTCCACAGTCACAATGGTTGTGCTTAACAACCTTTCTCTACCCCCTACCATGCTATGGTGCTGTTTTAGAGGATCCGAGATAACAAGGTGTGGGGCTGGATGAACACAGCAGGCCAAGCAGCATCATAGGAGCAGCAAAGCTTGACGTTTCAGGCCTAGACCCTTCATCAGAAATGGGGGAGGGGAAGAGGGTTCTGAAATAAATAGGGAGAGAGGGGGAGGCGGATAGAAGATGGATAGAGGAGAGGATAGGTGGAGAGGAGGCAGACAGATATCTGTTTATACCATTCGTTGTTTCTGTCCCAGTTGATACAATAGGGATTTTCTTTACTCCCTACAGCTACTTCCTCAAAGGAATCAAGATAACCCACTTCATGTTAGTTTGTTGTTTACATTTCTAATTTACAATGACCTAAAAAGTTTGGAACACTGTGGGATCAGACTTTTCTTTCTACATTTTACGAAATAACAAACTTGGTAGCATGATTAGTGCTCAGGTATCTCTTATCCTTTCAAGGGCATTCTTTACTGAAATAGCTTTGTTTTTAGAGTTAACAAGAGTGGAGCTGGATGAACACAGCAGGCCAAGCAGCATCATAGGAGCAGGAAAGCTTGATGTTTCGGGCCTAGACCCTTCATCAGAAATGGGGGAGGGGAAGAGGGTTCTGAGATAAATAGGGAGAGAGGGGGAGGCGGATAGAGGATGGATAGAGGAGAGGATAGGTGGAGAGGAGACAGACAAGTCAAAGAGGCGGGGATGGAGCCAGTAAAGGTGAGTGTAGGTGGGGAGGTAGGGAGGAGATAGGTCAGTCCAGGGAGGATGGACAGGTCAAGTGGGCGGGATGAGGTTAGTAGGTAGGAGATGGAGGTGGGGCTTGAAGTGGGAGGAGGGGATAGGTGAGAGGAAAAACAGGTTAGGGAGGCAGGGACAAGCTGGGCCGGTTTTGGGATGTGGTTGGGGGAGGGGAGATTTTGAAGCTTGTGAAATCCACATTGATACCATTGGGCTGCAGGGTTCCCAGGCTAAATATGAGTTGCTGTTCCCGCAGCCTTCGGGTGGCATCATTGCGGCACTGCAGGAGGCCCAGGATGGATATGTCGTCTCAGGAATGGGAGGGGGAGTTGAAATGGTTCGCGACTGGGAGGTGCAATTGTTTGTTGCGAGCCCAGCGCAGGTGTTCTGCAAAGCAGTCCCCAAGCCTCCACTTTGTTTCCCCGTTATAGAGGAGGCCACAACGGGGACAGCAGATGCAGTATACCACATTGGCAGATGTGCAGGTGAACATCTCCTTGATGTGGAAAGTCTTCTTGGGGCCTGGGAAGGGGGTGAGGGGGCAGGTGTAGGGGTAGGTGTAGCACTTCCTGCGGTTGCAGGGAAAAGTGCCAGGCGTGGTGGGGCTGGAGGGGAGTGTGGAGCGGACAAATGGGTCCCGGAGAGTGTGTTCCCTCCGGAAAGCAGACAAGGGTGGGGAGGGAAAAATGTCTTTGGTGGTGGGGTCGGATTGCAGGTGGCAGAAGTGTCGGAGGATGATGTGTTGGATCCGGAGGTTGGTGGGGTGGTATGTGAGGACGAGGGCGATTCTTTTTTGGTTGTTATTGCGGGGACAGGGTGTGAGGGATGAGTTGCGGGAAATGCAGGAGACACCCTCGAGGGCGTTCTCGACCACTGCGGTGGGGGGGTGGTTGCAGTCCTTGAAGAACGAGAACATCTGAGATGTACGGGAGTGGAATGCTTCATTCTGGGAGCAGATGCGGCGGAGGCGAAGGAGTTGGGATTAGGGGATGGCATTTTTGCAGGAAGGTGGGTGGGAGGAGGTGTATTCCAGGTAGCTGTGGGAGTCAGTGGGCTTGAAATGGATATCGGTTTCTAGGTGGTTACCCAAGATGGAGACAGAGAGGTCCAGGAAGGTGAGAGAGGTGTTAGAGATGGTCCAGGTGAACTTAAGGTTGGGGTGGAAGGTGTTGGTGAAGTGGATGAACTGTTCGAGCTCCTCGTGGGAGCACGAGGCTGCAGCTATACGGTAATCAATGTAATGGAGGAAGAGGTGGGGTTTAAGGCCAGTGTCCCCGCATTTTTACTATGGACGTCCAATCCCTATACACCTGTATTCCCCATGCAGATGGCCTAAAGGCCCTCCGCTTCTTCCTGTCCCACAGACCTGACCAGTCCCCCTCCCCTGACGCCCTCATCTGCTTAGCCGAACTCGTCCTCACCCTCAACAACTTCTCTTTCAATTCCTCCCACTTCCTACAGGCAAAGGAGGGTGGCCATGGGTACCCGCATGGGCCCAAGCTATGCCTGCCTCTTTGTAGGTTACGTGGAACAATCCCTCTTCCATACCTACCCTGGCCCTAAACCCCACCTCTTCCTCCATTACGTTGATGACTGTATCGGCGGCGCCTCGTGCTCCCACGAGGAGCTCAAACAGTTCATCCAATTCACCAACACCTTCCACCCCAACCTTAAGTTCACCTGGACCATCTCTAACACCTCTCTCACCTTCCTGGACCTCTCTGTCTCCATCTCGGGTAACCACCTAGAAACCAACATCCATTTCAAGCCCACCGACTCCCACAGCGACCTAGAATACACCTCCTCCCACCCACCTTCCTGCAAAAATGCCATCCCCTATTCCCAACTCCTTCGCCTCGGCCGCATCTGCTCCCAGAACAAGGCATTCCACTCCCGTACATCTCAGATGTCCTCGTTCTTCAAGGACCGCAACCTCCCCCCAACAATGGTTGAGAACACCCTTGATCGTGTCTCCCGCATTTCCCGCAACTCATCCCTCACACCCCGTCCCCGCAATAACAACCAAAAAAGAATCCCCCTCATCCTCAGGTACCACCCAACCAACCTCCGGATCCAACGCATCATCCTCCGACACTTCCGCCATCTGCAATCCGACCCCACCACCAAAGACTTTTTCCCTCCCCACTCTTGTCTGCTTTCTGGAGGGAACACTCTCTCCGTGACTCCCTTGTCCGCTGCACTCTCCACTCCAGCCCCACCACACCCGGCACTTTTCCCTGCAACCACAGGAAGTGCTTCACCTGCCCCCACACCTCCTCCCTCACCCCCATCCCAGGCCCCAAGAAGACTTTCCACATCAAGCAGATGTTCACCTGCACATCTGCCAATGTGATATACTGCATCCGCTGTCCCCGTTGTGGCCTCCTCTCCATCGGGGAAACCAAGCGGAGGCTTGGGGACCGCTTTGCAGAACACCTGCGCTTGGTTTGCAACAAACAATTGCACCTCCCAGTCGCGAACCATTTCAACTCCCCCTCCCATTCCTGAGACGACATGTCCATCCTGGGCCTCCTGCAGTGCCGCAATGATGCCACCCGAAGGCTGCGGGAACAGCAACTCATATTCAGCCTGGGAACCCTGCAGCCCAATGGTATCAATGTGGATTTCACAAGCTTCAAAATCTCCCCTCCCCCAACCACATCCCAAAACCAGCCCAGCTCGTCCCTGCCTCCCTAACCTGTTCTTCTCTCACCTATCCCCTCCTCCCACCTCAAGCCCCACCCCCATCTCCTACCTACTAACCTCATCCCGCCCCCTTGACCTGTCCGTCTTCCCTGGACTGACCTATCTCCTCCCTACCTCCCCACCTACACTCACCTTTACTGGCTCCATCCCCGCCTCTTTGACTTGTCTGTCTCCTCTCCACCTGTCCTCTCCTCTATCCATCTTCTATCCGCCTCCCCCTCTCTCCCTATTTATTTCAGAACCCTCTTCACCTCCCCCATTTCTGATGAAGGGTCTAGGCCCGAAACATCAAGATTTCCTGCTCCTATGATGCTGCTTGGCCTGCTGTGTTCATCCAGCTCTACATGTTGTTATCTCGGATTCTCCAGCATCTGCAGTTCCTATTATCTCTGATATGTTTTTGGAGCTGCTGTCTACAGAGATCTGATTAAATTCCCCGATATTTCTTCTCACCAATCCTTCTATGAGTGTCCCAGGACCTTTCATTGTTTTATCGTTTGGAGACAAGTCTGGCAGTGAAAGTCTGCTTTATGTAGCTGCTAATTCCCTTTCTGACCGTCTTACGTCAGCTAAAAAGCCACAGACAGCCATTTTATGTCAACTTTAGTCATGGACAGCTGCAATGCCGATGTTAAGAGGTGCAAGGAAAACTCTGCTAGTTAAGAAAACAATTTAAACTGAAACCTTGCCCCATAGATACATTTTCTTCCTCTTCTTTAACACCATTCTTTGATTTAGCAAATCATACTGCATTGCCACAACATCATGATGCAGATCTCACAAGGAATCAATGGTCTGCTTTCTCTTCCAGAATTTCCAGTGGTGCTTGAATGGACAGTATTGATTCTGCCCCATTGATTTACAAAACTGAATCCAACAGAAAAGGTCAGGGTCAAGTGCAACACGAGGCCTCAGTTGCTGAAACTCCCTCACACTTAGCTCCTCAACGTGAGGTCTCACTTGTCACAAAACTTCAGTGGCCGAAGGAGACTGAAGGGACACCAACCTCGAGTGGTGAAGACCGATGCTGTCAGCTGCCGATGCCCTGCAGAGACTCCCAGCCACACTGCCTCCTGATGTGGGTGATCGACCCCCAGCGGACAATCCCAGCCATGACCTTGTCCCAACGCTAAGGTCTTCACTCAGAAGGGATCCCACGCTTGATCGGCTGTCACTGCTTTTAAAGGAGAGAGGAAGAAAGACACAGAACTGCAGTCAACAGTATTTGTATCTGATCTAAATCTACCTTCAATTTTGCTCAGCAGGGGTAGCCTGAGAACAAAGAATAGTAAAATACTAGCCAGAATCAAGCAGAATATTTACTTTGATGTGGGGAAATGATTTGTTATTTCTGCAAGTCCATATGTGGCAGTAAGAATAAATAAGGGGAGTTAGCACTATGGACATTCACTGTAAATAAAAGCTTTCTGAGCACAAATCCCAAATCTGGTATAAGGAGTTGAGTAACTTTCTTACAGGTGCAACTGTCTTAAGTGTGTGAAAACAGCACTTTGTAGACATCCGCACGCAAACCTGCCAAACCCCTTCCAAGATTTCCAAGCCAACACAGTCAAAGAAAGTCATTCCAACACAGGTCACAGCACAGGAATCTTTTCAGAATGGAGCACCATCGAAAGAGCAAGGATTGTCAGTGTCTTAAAATGACAGAGAACAGTCCAATGGGCCAGTTTGGGGGTTGACAGTCAGAACTGGAAATGGACTGAACTGACCGCAATAAGGAGGGGGGGAGATCAACTAAACAAATATATTAACCAGGACCGTTGAACTGACAGTGTTGGAGCACATTCATCCCTTCATTCACATGATGGCTCTCTGACAGAGCACTTAGACCTATATACCTTAATTTGCATCACTGGCTTTCAAACAATGTTCAAATCGACATCCATTTCCCATTGTGTCTTCAACCACAGCTCAGATGATAGCAGCGTTACTCCGAGGTACAAGCTTCTGGGTTCAGTCCCACGTTACAGCACAAACATCACACACACACGCACACAGACACACAGACACACAGACACACACACACACAGACACACAGACACACACACACACACACACACACAGACACACACACACACACACACAGACACACACACAAAAAATTGGAGGGGCCATCTTCTGGATTATAGAATCCAGTTGGCTCAAACAGTCCACATCGACCTGCCAAACAGCATCCCCCTACCCTAGCAACCCTTCATTTCCCATGGCTAATCCACCTAACCTGCACTTCTCTGGATACTGTTGGGTAATTTAGCGTGGCCAATCCACTCTAACATGCACATGGAGGAAACCAGAGCACCCAGTGGAGACTCAGACAGACATGGGGAGAATGTGCAAAGTCCACACAGACAGCCACCTGAGCATGGAATGAAACCCAGGTCCCTGGTGCTGTGAGGCAGCAGTGCTAACCACTGAGCCACCGTGCCATCCTTGAAATGTCAAGCTTTGCCCACACGGCATGGAAAGAACCCACGGCGTTTTATCAAGGAAGTGGAGTTCTCCCCAGAGTCCTTAACCATCATCACAAAACAAAAATCATATTAATTGGGTCACTATCACATCAATGGTTGTGGGTAAGCTGGATGTTATGTTTCCAACAGTACAACAAGGGCCTCATTTCCAAAGTATTTCACTGGTTGTACGGTGACTTGTGATTTCTGGTGTGAAGTGCGATTTAAATTCAAAGCCTGGTTTCTTTTCCATGTGATTCTGCTCTCATCCCTTATTTATTCACCATTTCAAAAATCCTGCCTTTAAAAATTCTCCTAACTTATCCCTTTTAGTGGAAATTCTAAATGTACATTTTCTCATTACTGACCAATGAAGATGGTTAATCGTGATTAGATAGCCGAGCAATTCCAGCATTTTTACATTTCTCTTTCATGTTTGTACAATAAAGTCACCATAGGACTGCTGTCTCATTACAGAGACAACTGGTGGTAGTTTAACCTGAGGTCAGCCTGAGGGGAGATTTTGAAGCTTGTGAAGTCCACATTGATACCATTGGGCTGCAGGGTTCCCAGGCTGAATATGAGTTGCTGTTCCTGCAACCTTCGGGTGGCGTCACTGTGGCATTGCAGGAGGCCCAGGATGGACATGTCGTCTAAGGAATGGGAGGGGGAGTTGAAATGGTTCACGACGGGGAGGTGCAGTTGTTTAGTGAGAACCGATCGTAGGTGTTCCGCAAAGCGGTCCCCAAGCCTCCGCTTGGTTTCCCCAGTGTAGAGGAGGCCACACAGTATACCACATTAGCAGATGTGCAGGTGAATATCTGCTTGATGTGGAAAGTCTTCTTGAGGCCTGGGATGGGAGTGAGGGGGGAGGTGTAGGGGCAGGTGTAGCACTTCCTACGGTTGCAGGGAAAAGTGCCGGGGGCTGTGGTGGGGCTGGAGGGAGGTATGGAGCAGACAAGGGAGTCCCGGAGAGAGTAGTCCCTCTGGAAAGCAGATAAGGGTGGGGAGGGAAAAATATCTTTGGTGGAATATGGGGGATCAGAGACTTTCATGACATTCTAAGTCTGGTTCTCTTCAGAATCGAACCCGTCTGAGATCTTTGGCTGCTTTAACGTCATATCACCATTCTGCACACCCAGCTTCTAGTTCTGAGAAGATCCATCCTAACAGCTTTTATGGGCAAGTTTATCCAGTTAGTGCCAATTACAACAGAGGCATCTTAAAATCAATTTTAGTTTATAAAAACTGCCAAAATGAGTGTTAGGAGTCAGAGTTAAGAACAGAGGCAATTAAATAAGGCGCTTAACAATTAAATAAAGCTTTTAAGAGCTTAAGGAGGAGGAAAATCGATTAAGGAATCAGAGAATAGATTTGATGACAAATAAAACAAAAATGAAAGTTAACGATACAATAACTGGGTGATCTCCCATGAGTTGCTCATGAACAATCAGTGTTTTTATAAGGTCGGCTGTTACGTCAGGGATATTGTCTCCTGAGCAACTGAGGTGTGCCAGGAAGAAGTAAAATTAACTCTACCAGCTCAAACCACGTAGGCCGATAGTTAAAATGTCCAAAGGCGACTTACCCACTGAGCCTCTGTTCTGTTTCCCCTATCCCTCCCCCACCCCCACACCCACACTCTGCACTCCCCCCACCACACACACCAGAGCTATCATAGAGTTCCCCTTGGCTTCATTCATCATCCAGCATCCGCCATTTTGAACACATTATCTTCTGTCTCATTCATCGCCCTTCAGCATGATGCCACCACTAAACACATCTTCCCATGCCAGCATTCCAGAGGACCTGTTCCCACTCTTCAGTCTCTCCCATGTCAGGCTGATGCTGCAATGTAGAGCTGAGGTTAAAATCAGATCAGCCGTGGTCTTATTGAATGGCAGAGCAGGCTCGAAGGGCCGAGTGGTCTAATTTTTTTCCCTGTTCTCATGTTTATGTGCGCCAATGCTAGTCCCTCGCCTACAACACTTCATCTGTAATGTTTGCATGGAAAGCTAACTGTCCTTGAACCTCCTCTCTTCACTGTTCAAAGCTCCCGACACTCCATCCAGGTGAAAGAGTCATTCTCTTGTACTTCCTACAGTTTAATAAACAAGATTCAGTCCGTCCTCCCCGGACTGACCTATCTCCTCCCTGCCCCCCTACCTACACTCACCTTTACTGGCTCCATCCCCGCCTCTTCGACTTGTCTGCCTCCTCTCCACCTATCCTCTCCTCTATCCATCCTCTATCCGCCTCCCCCTCTCTCCCTATTTATTTCAGAACCCTCTTCCCCCTCCCCCATTTCTGATGAAGGGTTTAGGCCCGAAACGTCAAGTTTTCCTGCTCCTATGATGCTGCTTGGCCTGCTGTGTTCATCCAGCCCCATGCTTGTTATCTAAGATTCACATAGTGGTCTGCTCCTGCTTGGAGAAACCAAAAGCAGACTGAGTGATCTCACTGTTGAATACTTCCTTTTTTTTTATTCATTCATGGGACATGGGCAGCAGTGGCTCAGCCAGAGTTTATCCCCCACCTCTTGTTGCCCTGAGAAGATGGTGATAAGTTGCCTTCTGGAACCAACGCAGTCAATGTGCAGTAGGTTAACCAACAATGCCATTCGGGAGGTACTTCCAGGATTTTGATCCAGTGACATATTTCCAAGTCAGGATGATGAGTGGCTTGGAGGGGGACTTGTGGGCAGCGGTGTTCCCATGTACCTGCTGCCCTTGCCCTTTAAGATGGAAGCTGCCATTGGTTTGGAAGATGTTACCTAAGGATCTTTAGTGAAATTTTGCAGTGCACCTTGTAGATATTACTGACTGCTGCTATGGCGTGTCAGTGGTAGAGTGAGTGGATGCTTGTGGATATAGTACCAATCAGGTGGGTTGCTTTGTCCTGGATGGTGTCAACAATCTTGAGTGTTGTTGGAGCTGCACTCATTCAGGTAAGTGGAGAGTATTCCATCACAATCCTGACTTGTGCCTTGTGGATGATAGACAGACATTGGAGAGTCAGGAGGTGAGTTACTTGCCGTAGTATTCCTAGCCTCTGACCCACTCTATTAGGCTACAAGCAGGACCCTGGGCTTCCTGGTGTTTGTCACTTTAATTCGCCATCTTGCTCTCATTCTGACCTTTGCCCACACAGCGTTCGAGTGAAACTCAAAACAAAGCTGAGGGACAGGCCCTCATCTTTCAATTCTGAACTGTCCATTCTTCCGAACTCAACAATATCTGACCATAACCTCTGTCTCCATTTTGTTTAAATGTTTTTGTCACTTGATTCTAGTCTTAGTCCTTTATTTCTTCATACTGCATTTGGCTAGCTGCCCTGCCACCATTCACACCTCATCTGGGAACATCTCCTTGTCCTCGTTCTACCCATATTATTAAGCAGGAGTGAATTCAGAAGAGATTTACCAGGATGTTGCCAGGTAAAGGAGCTTTGAGTTATAACAAAAGGCTGAATAGGCTGGGACTATTTTCATTGGAGCGTAGGAGGTTCAGAGGCAACCTGATAGAAGTTTATTAAATAATGAGGGGTATAGATAGGGTTAATGGTAGTTTCCTTTCCATATGATGGGGGATTTCAAGAGTAGGGGGCACATTTTAAGGTGAGAGGAGAGAGATTTACAAAAGGCATGTGGGCAATTTTTGTTACAGAGGGCGGTTCGCATGTGGAATGAACCTCTTGAGGAAGTGGCAGATGTGGGTACAGTTACAACATGTAAAAGACATTTGGATAAGTACAAGTATAGGAAAGGTTTGGAGGGATATGGGCCAGGAGCAGGCAGGTGGGACTGGTTTAGTTTGGGATTATGTTCAGCAATGGACTGTTTGGACTGAAGGCTCTGTTTCTGAACTGTTTGACTCTAAGATTATGACTATGATTCCCATTTTGGTTTTTGCACCATGAAATCTTGCATGGTATAATCTCTCCTGATCTCCATCTTATCAGAGAGCTTGCTTTGTTCTTTCTCCCTGCCCTACAATTGCTCGACACCTACTGCATTTTTATGCCACTTGGAACCTTGATTCTGTTTTTCTTCACAAAGGTCTTCCGATCTGCTGAGTATTGTCAGCAATTTTGTTTTTAATTCCTATCTTACTTTGTTTTTCCAAGTGGATACAATTCCCATCGTGGGGGCCTAGCTGTTATATTAGCCTGTGACCAACACAGGGAAACTCTTTTACTTCCCTCACCTTTCACAGTATCATCTTATTCAAGATGTTACATCTATACATCTCGGCCACTGGTCCACCGTCCTCCAACCTTACTTTGCTTAAAACACTATACTTGGCCTTGGCTAACTGCAAGCATTTTGAGAAACAATTGTGTCACACAAGTGCCAAGCAATGACCATGTCAATGAAGAGAGAATCTAACCACCTGGCCTTTATGTTCAATGCCATTGGTGGATCCACAATACCATTATCTTGGGGATTACCGTTGACCAGAAATTGAACTGTACCAGCCACATAATTACTGTGGCCATCACAACAGACCAGGGGCTAGAGTTCTGTAGCATGTAACTTAACTTTTGTGTCTCCAGAAACTCTTCACAAATGTATACAAGGCACAAGTCAATAGCGTGTTATGACACTCTCCACTTGCCCGGATGGGTGCAGCTCCATCAACAATGAAGAAATTTGACATCATCCAGGACAGAGCAACTTGTTTGATTGTGGCACCGCATCCACTACTTGCACGATTAATTCCCTTCACCACCGTCACACAGCGGCAGCAGTGTGTACCATCTCCAAGATACACTGCAGTAACTCACTAAGGTTTCTCTTTCCAAATCAGTGACCTCCAACATCTAGAAGGGCAAGGGCAGCAGATGCATGAGAACAGCACCACCTGCAAGTCTCCCTTCAAGTCGCATACCATCCTGACTTGGGAATATATTGCTGTTCATTCAAGATCACTGGGTCATAATTCTGAAACGCCTTTCTTAACACCACTTGGATGCCCCTATAGTCCAAAGACTACAGTGGTTCAAGAAGGCAGCTTACCACCACCTTCTCAATGACGGATGGACAGTAAAAAGTGAGGTCAACAACATGCTCATCCCATGAATCAGTTAAAAAAATACAGGTGGATTAGGGCTATGAATCTGTAAAATTCTTTACCACAGATGGCTGTTGAGGCTAGGTCATTAAGTATATTTAAAGCTGAGATGGATAGATTATTAATCAGTAAGAGAATCAAGAGTTACGGGGAAAAAGCAGGAAAGTGGAGTTAAGGATTATCAGATCAGTCATGATTTCACTGACTGGCAGAACAGACTTGATGGGCTGAATGGTCTACTTCTGCTTCAGCATCTTATATAATACACATTCAGGGGTCCAAATTCTATATACATAACCCAGACTTCACTAATGTTCAACTTAAAAATAAACACTAACTTCTGTGCCGTTGGAAGCTGCAGCATGCCTGCCTTTTAAATGATGAATCTCAATTATATTTGAGATTGGGTTGTTAAAACTGAATAGCTTCACCCTGTTAGTGACACTCAGCTGAACAAAGGATTAAAAAAGATGAAAATTGTTTTGCCAGAATTTTCACTGTGACTCTTAAACATGTCAATTGTCAGAATGCCCTTTCTGCACTCTTCTCGCAAAAAGCAAGGCAATTTTGTGTCAGAGCATTAACGTTTGAGTTATTTGAACACACATTCAGAAGGTAAAATGATCATTTTGAATATGGTGAAACTAATTGCTTGAAATGCAATGCTCGCAAATCACCAAATCCACTGTGCTCCTTAGTGTTATGGAACCATTCTACTGTTGGCCTCCCCGGCTTTTCTAAAGGACATTTCACTGAGTGTGCTATCAATCAAGAAACGTAGCTCTCCTCGCAAGTGAGCCATGATGGAAAGTGTTCACAGGTTACTCAAATGCAGGAACACAATGAAGGGGTGTGTCATTCATTCACACATGTACTTTTAAGAAGGAGCCTATAGATGCCTATCCCTCACTGAGGTCAGAAGTCAACACCACCAGTTTATGGTCCAACAGGTTTATTTGAAATCACGAGCTTTTGAAGTGTAGTCCTTTCATCAAGTGGACCCCAGCGCTCCGAAGGCTTGTGGTTTCAAATAAACCTGTTGGACTATAACCTGGTGTTGTGCGACTTCTGACTTTGTCCACCCCAGTCCAACGCCGGCACCTCCACATCACAGTTATCCTTTACTGAGCCAGTGACACAGACATCATTATCTCAGTTGCCCCCGTTTATGTCTACTAACCCTGTGCAGAGCAGGGAAAACGGCTGGAATGTTCCTTTTTCATTGAATACAAAAGTCAAAGGTGCATCTCTCCACTAAGCCAATGCTTCCATTGATAGAATGTATCGGGGTTGAAAAAAAAGCTATGCAGGAACTTACCTACCATATCATTGACAATCTATGACATGTGGATGGCAGCAATTCTAGAAGGCAAGCTCACCACCACCTTCTCAAGGGGCAACTGGGGACAGGCAATAAATGCTGGGCCCAGACAGCGATGCCCATATCCCATGAACAAGTTTTGAAAAAAAAACTATGTAGTGAAGAAGAATCATAGAATCCCTATAGTATGAAAACAGACCCTTTGGCCCAACAAGTCCACACTGACCCTTGGAGCATCCCACCCAGACCCATTCCTCTGTAACCCACCTAGCCTACACATCCCTAAACACGACAGGTGATTTAGCATGGCCAATTCACCGAGCCTGCACATCTTTGGTCTGTGGGAAGAAATCAGAGCACATGGAGGAAACCTGCACAGACACATGGAGAATATGCAAACTCCACACAGACAGTCACCTGAGGGTGGAATCAAACCTGGGTCCCTTGCGCTGTGAGGCTGCAGTGCTAACCACTGAGCCACCATGCTGCCCCCTTAGCAGTGAGCCTTTTCCCCAGGGTTGTGGTACGTAATTATGAGTTGAGTCACTGGAAGGTACAATTTGTTGTCACTATTGTTGGCCCAGGTTAATGATTGTGGGTTAGGCTCCGAAGGCCACTTCAAAGTGTACAAAGAATCAACCCAGGCACTGTACCATGAGACTGGAGTCACAGGCAGGACCTGATAGAGGTGACAGCATTTATTCTCTAAACGACAGTGCAGTTCAAAAGGACCATGTTGTCGGTGGCCAGAAGTTAGCCAGAGATTTGAGCAGACACTCCACACTGACACTGCAGTGCTGTGTTGTCGCAAGGTGACATCTTTCAGAGGATATGAGGAAAGACCCACTGACTGGAACTGAAAGGTTTGGCCTACAAAGAATTGGCAGAGCCTGGCTGGGTCAAATGGCCTGCTGAATCGCTCTAAGGAGAGTCACAGGGTCTGAATTCCAGGCCGAGGAACATCCACCACAAAGTGGAATACGTCGCTGCACCAAAGCAGTGAGCACAGACAGACATTCATCATGACTGAATTCAGCAACTTGCAAGTAAGAAAATATTACATTATGGACCCTACCCATGGCTCATTAAACTGTTTTAATTCCCTTTGGAAAGGAATCCTTATACCAATGAGACCGATACTTTGAACAAAAAGGAAGAAACGTTTACCAAATTGCCTGCAATCAAAATTTGAAAACTCGACATGCAGTTAGTAAAACACAAAAATCACTGAACATCCTGCACAAAATTACTATTGCAAAGTTCAAATGAACAGTTAGCAGTTTAAACAATGCTTAAATTAGGTAGAGGTAAAGTCAAAATTACAAAATCTTCCATTGCTGTTTTGCACGAGCAGTTTAAAGATATGTTTAAGATAAGCATTTGCAGCTTAACTATGATGAGTATGTTTGTTGATTGACAGTGTGACAGGAGTGATAGATTTGTGTTCTCAAACCCTACACCCAACAGTGTAGTTAAGAGGATGATAGCCGTATCAAATAATCAACACCTAGACTGAACAATCAATCAATTAGGGAATAATATATACTAACATCGGGAGATCATTGTTGCTTCATTTCAAATGAATTGAAACATAAGCTCAAACATGCAATGGATAATTCTCCCCACCATTTGCTTTCATCATAACTTTTCCCATCTGTTTTGTTAATGCCACTATGGTCATCGTTCCTCTGAATTTTCTTCTTTTACCATTACTAAGTTGGAAGCCCACCATTTCACATGTTATTTACTGTCGCTGTTAGGAAATCAAAAGTGTTAAACAATTTACTGCTCTTGTTCTTGTTATCTAAGACAGTTGGCCTGAAAGGATTAACTTGGACATTTTGGAATAGTTCCAACCACTGATAAATAGATGACTGTCTCTGGGAGGAGCTACGAGTTTCTAACTCATCTATTGTAAATTTGTTCTATATTCTACAATCTACAGCCATGAAGCATAGGCTCAGTTAATAACTTTTGGGAGGCAACAATACCCAGTGTTAAAGGAGTTAACCAGTTTTAAACTAATGTAACCTGTTAATTTACTGAAACTTACTAAATTACTTACTGGTACATAATCACCAACCTCTCCTCCCTCAATGTATTTATGATTCATCCCTCAGCACTTAATACTTGTTAGCGTGCAGAGCAATATTATAGGGAAAGTGGCAACAAAAGTACATGGGGAAAATAAATTTTACAACCAGTTGAAGACACCTTTTACAACAGTTCCCTCCTTGTCATCTAATATAGTATTTTGCAGATGCTGGTGACACTTAGTTCTCCTCTATTAGTTCATATCTGTAGCCTCACATTTGCCAGCTCTCTGCTGTAAAACAATGTTCCACAAACATTTTCCCCATAAACTGTAACCTGATTTTGATGCATCACCCCTCAGGACAAACTGGGAGAGCAGTGGGGGGTGGGGGGAGCTGCAGTTACAGCAGTAGGGGGACTGTGGATAGCGCAGTGTGGGACTGTGTATGGGGCAATGTGGGGACTGTGTATGGAGCAATGTGGGGAATGTGTATGGAGCAGTGTGGGGAATGTGTATGGAGCAGTGTGGGGAATGTGTGAGGGGCAGTGTGGGGACTGTGTAAGGGGCAGTGTGGGGACTGTGTATGGGACAGTGTGGGGACTGCGTATGGGACAGTGTGAGACTGTGTATAGGGCAGTGTGAGGACTGTGTAAGGGGAAGTGTGGGGACTGTGTATGGTACAGTGTGGAGACTGCGTATAGGGCAGTATGGGACTGTGTATGCGGCAGTGTGGGGACTGTGTAAGGGGAAGTGTGAGGATTGTGTATGGGACAGTGTGGGAACTGTGTA
>JAHRHZ010000098.1:32798219-32869971 GCA_024137785.1 Ginglymostoma cirratum | reverse complement strand
CAAGCAGCATCATAGGAGCAGGAAAACTTGACGTTTCGGGCCTAGACCCTCGTCTCTTTTAATCTGCTGGGATTCCTGAGCTCTAGGAACATTAGCCAGTTTGGGTTAAAATGAATTTCCTGTTAAAATGAAGGGATACAGTGTCCAAAGAAGCTTTTGTTGGACAACCTGCCTACTGAAAGTGACTCAATTGATATTTCAATTGATTTATTGTTACTTGTACCGAAATACAGTGAAAAGCTTTGTTTACAAGCGTTACAGGCAGATCACACCAAGCAAAGGATATACAGATGAAAAAGACTTAGAGGCATACCGGTTATATTATAGGTTATGTTATTTGAGACTAGAATCCATTCAACAGTCTGGTAACAGCCGGAAAGAAGCTGTTCCTGAACCTGCTTGTGCGATGGGTCTTTGATGTTGACCGCCTTTCCACGGCAGCGAGCTGTGTAAATGGAGTCCATGGATGGAAGGATGGCTTCTGTGATGGTCTGGGCTGTGCACACCACCCTCTGTAGTTTCTTATGGTCCTGGGCAGAGCAGTTGCTGTACCAGGCCGTTATGCACCTGGACAGTATGCTTTCAATGGGGCATCTGGTGGTGAGGAACCTTATGGACATGCCAAATCTCCTGAGCTGCCTGAGGAAGGAGGCATTGTTGTGCTTTCTTGACCATCATATCTGCGTGGGAGGTCCAGGACAGGTTGTCGGATATTGTCACTGCGAGGAGCTTGATGCTCTTCACGCTCACAACCTCAGTTCAGTTGATGTAGATGGGGGTGTGTTCTCCTTTCTTCCTGAAGTCAGTGATCACTTCTTTAGTTTTGCCGACATTGAGAGAGATGTGGTTTTCATTGCACCATGTCACCAAGCCCTCTATCTCCCTTCTGTATTTTGACTCGTCATTGTTAGATATCCGTCCCTCTACGGCAGTTTTGTCAGTGAATTTGTTGATGGCGTTCATTTTGAATTTGGCAACACAGTGGTAGGTGCACAGGAAGTACAGTAGCGGGGTTGAGGATGCATCCTTGGGGCGGGCTCCAGTGTTGAGGGTTATCGTGGAGGAGGTGCAGTTACCAATCCTCACTGATTGTGGTCTACGGATCAGAAAGCTGAGGATCCCATTGCAGAGGGCAGAGCCGAGACCAAGATCACGCAGTTTTGAGGTCAGTTGGAGGAGATAATGGTGTTGACTACAGCTCCTCCTTCAAGAAACAGGGAGTCTTCCAATATCATCTATTGGCTTCCAATATCATCCATGCTTGTTAAATGCAGAAGTTTCAGGTTAAGGATAGAGAGTGGCATGAGGCAAGTTGGGCTTAGGTTTGTAATGCATTTGTGTTTCTTCATTTTACTTTCCACCTGCCCCCAGTCCTTCCTGTCCCTGGAGATCAAACCCTAACTCTCTCAACACACATACCCCAGCCCACCCCCCACACAAAGTGAGTTTGAAAACAAATTACCATCTCAGAGAACTCACTCCTGGCAATGACAACGCATGGATCCCATCAGAAACACCGTATAAGGCACACGATTTAAAAATTATATTCGCTCTTTCACACTTTTTTGGGTAAACACTGACTAATGACTCATTGATTTGACAAACTATATCTCAAAGAGTAATGAAGGAGACACAGTGGGAGGGAACACAGCAGGATTCTAGGAAAATCACCAACTCCACCGCCTTTCAATATTCTGAGAAGCTCTGAAAAACCTCTCCAAGTAATGTATTAAAAGTAGTGTAACATCTGAAAAATAAATAGGCACACACAGGGATCAGCCTTTCCAAAGCGAATACAGATGATATGTGACTTATGACAGTGAGTAATGGCAGTTCCCTCGTGTATAAAAAATACCGTATATTTGTTACAATTACATTATATCCTTCACCCCGCTCCACCCCTTGATCAATGCTGTAATATAAACCAGGTGAGGCCAATGCTGCAGTGTAACAGGACAACTGCCAAGATAAACAGATACTGAATGGATTGTTAACTTTAACTCAAATATATACACTTTTTTATTCATTCACAGGATGTGAGCATCTCTTACTAGGCCAGCATTTATTACCCAGAAGGTAATTAAGAGTTAACCACATTGCTGTGGTTCTGGAATCACAAGTGGGCCAGGCCAGGTAAGGATGTCCCTCAAGGGCATTAGTGAACCATATGGGGTTTTACCCAACAATCAACAATGGATTCATGGTCATCATTAAACTCCTAATTCCAGATTTTTATTAAATTCAAATTCTACCATCGGCTATGGCAGGATTTGATCCCGGGTCCCCAGAACACCACCCGGGCATCTGGATTAATATGGTCGAACAATAACAGCACAAGACCATTACAAGACTTTACCTTAATGGATAATACAGACCTCTCAACCAAAATCTGGGAAAATCTCTGACAACTCAGGACTGGCTTCTACTGTGCAGAATTCACTACTGGTACTAGGCAAAATTGGCATCAATGAGAACTTATGAATGTTCAAGGTTTGGGTATGTGCTGCTCCAAATCTGTGGGGGTAGGGCCTCCTTCCATGCAGTAACATGCAGTAACTTTGTGACTAAAAATAAGGAAACCAAAACTGTACACAGTATTCCAGATCTGGCCTCGCCTGTACCTTATATAACTGAAGCTTGACCTCTGTCCTTTTGTATTCCATTCACCTTGCATTAAACGATAGCAATCTATTGGCTTTCCTAATTACTTGCTGTACCAGCATTCCATCCTTCTGCAATTCATGCACAAAGACACCCAGATCCCTCTGCATCTCAGAGCTCTGCAATCTCTTACCATTTAGATAATATGCTTCTTTCTCATTCTTCCTGCCAAAATGGATAATTTCACATTTCTTGCATTATACTTCATTTGTCAGATCATTGGTGATTCATTTAATCTATCTCTATCTTTTTGTAGCCTCCTTATGTCCTCTTTGTAAATTATTTTCCTACCTATCATTGAGGCATCAGCAAACTTAGCAATCACACCTTTTGGTCCTTTCATCTAATGCATTTGTATAAACTGAATAAAGTTGAGAGCCAAGGTCTGATCTCTACAGCACACCACTCGTTAAACAGATATGACCTACTTTCTGTCTCCTGATAGTTGGCTGATCTTTTCTGTACACTGATATGTTAACCTCCACAGTGTAAGCTCTTATTTTCTACAATAATCTTAGAAAAAAAACACTATTGGGAAAAAAATGTTTCTGATGGCATTCATGGGTACAGTTCCACAAGCACCATCAGCCTCAAGCGCTATCACTGTACAAAGCACCTCGTCTGCTAGGGTCAGTGAGCTGAGAGACTAGGTGCAACATGACTTCCCAACAATGATTTTCATTGACATTTGTACTCTCATACACACAAGGTGTAAAAAATAGTCACAAGGACGGTTAAAGGCACAAGTGAATTTCATTTACACAGGTAGATTGTAGAAAATGGGCTTTGCTCCTTGACAAAGAGTAAGTTTGAGAGGGGATTGATTTGAATGAACTGTTCAAAATCATGAAGGGTCTAAATAGATTGATAGAAAGAAATTGCTCCCCTTGGTGGGAGGATTGTCATTGGCAAAAGAATCAATGACAACCGGAGCAAAAATGTAAATAGGCAACGAGTCACTGGGATCTGGAATGTAAGCCTGTGGAGTATCTTGGGAGCAGATTCAATCATGGCCTTCAAAGGAGGTTTGGATCATTATTTGAAGAGATTTTCAGGTTATGGAGGAAAGGAAGGGCATTGGTGCATTGCTCTAATAGTCTTGAGCTGGCACAGACATGAGGGGCCAAAAGTCATTCTTCTGTACGCTAACCATTCTGATTCTACGTAAGGGAAAAACACGCAAGAAACCAAGAACAACCAACTTGCAGAGGACTGCATTTAAACCACCTCCACATTCAAGAATTCACTTTGCCACCAAATTTATTAGTCGCTGAAATCAGAAAAACACCAATAAAATGTATTACAAAACTGAAGAGACCTCAATAATGTTGTTCTGTTTCACCAGCTCTCCTTAAATAAGAATGGAGCTTTTCAACACCCCGTCTTTATTAATAAAAGATTATCTCCTTTTTACAATGATTCACCAGCCAACTGGAGAAGGAGGAAATTGTTGACTTGATTCCCCTGGTTGTGTTTAAATTAGAAAATAGCACCATGTGGTACATTTTGATTAGAGAAGCACTTGAAACAGTTATCAGTTAGCTTGACACTATCATAAAAATGATTAACAATTTGCTTTATAACTGTTTTTACTTCGTTTAGTGCCAATTATTCAATTATAACATGCACTCAGTATTCAGAATCATGTCCATCACCATGACAACCATTTAGGGCTTTTGTCTTCAAATCAATGTGCAATAGCACTCAATCTGTGAATACTGATTCTCTAAGATATTTAACTAAACCAACATAAAACAACTGGGCTATCATTTCTTAAGTGCCCCCTTTCTCATTACAAGCACCAAAAGCTATTCTGTTATCATCAGTTCTGTTGATATCAATATTAAAAGGATGCTGGGACATAAGCCATAGAAGTCTAAAAGCTTTGCACACGATTTGGCCACTTGGCCTATTGTTTCCTGATCTTTACTGTAGCAAACCTCGGCTAAACCCACTGCCTGTGACACTCTGGATAGTCAATTGATCAGAGTCAAACCAGAACTAATCTTTACCTGGTATCAATGTATTCACTGGGAGAGATTTCTGAAGAAGGGTCTAGACCCAAAACGTCAGCTTTCCTGCTCCTCTGATGCTGCTTGACCTGCTGTGTTCATCCAGCTCTACACCTTGTTATCTCAATGTATTCAATGAGTGAGTTTTTAAAGGTGTATAACTCTGAGCTTAACTCACGCCCTGTCTCAGTAAGTGTCACTTTATACGTACTGAAAACAAATGCTGGAGATCACAACAGGTCAGGCAGCATTCATGGACAGAAAACGAGCTAAAGTTTCAAGCCCTGATGAAGAGTCATCTAGACTCCAAACATTAGCTTTCTCTCTCTCCATGGATACTGCCTGACCCACTGTGATCTCCAGCATTTGTTGTTTTCAGTACAGATTCCAGCATCTGCAGTAATTTGCTCCTGTCACTTTATATGTGCATGAGTAACCTGCCCTCTGCCTATATGGAAATGAACTCAATTGATACAATCATTAAAGTCCTGCTCTCACCAGTTAGCCAAGCGTCTTGACCCATTTCAATATTTAATGATTTTTGTTAGTGCTTTCCCTGACCCTTTTTCTTTGACAACTAGACTTGTAAATGAAGACATTTTCTGATGAAGGCTTTAGGCCCGAAATGTCAAGTTTTCCTGCTCCTATGATGCTGCTTGACCTGCTGTGTTCATCCAGCCCCACGCTTGTTATCTCACATTTCTCTTTTTCTCCATTTCACGTTTCTGATAGCCACCTGCTCAACCCTGATTGGCCGACCTGAAGAAATAGTCATCCTTAGCAAAACTCTTCACTATTTTAAAATCACTTCTGCAACATTTTTTAAACCCTTCTCTGCTCCAGTCAAAATTATCACTGCATCTCAAATCACTATGTAAAACTATAAATACTCCAATATTCTGGTGACTTTGAAGAGGTGCCTAAAACTTCACACAACATTCTAACTGTGGCTTAACCAATGCCCTAAAACAAAATTATTGTTTCCTTAGTCTCATGTTCTGCAACCCTATTAAACAACCTGTAATGAGGTCAGCCAGGTAGACCTGATAGAATGAGTTCCCTGACTGGGGCTGTTGGCCTGGTCCAATCAGACAGCAAAAAGCAGGACAAATTCAACTGCCCAATTACTACTCCATCTGTCTACTCTCAATTATTAACAAAGTCATCAACAGTGCCATCAAGTGGTACTTGTACGGGAATAGCCTGCTCACTGATACTCATGGAATCCATACAGCGTGGAAGCAGGCCACTCAGTCCATTGAGCCTACACTGACCCTCCGAAGAGCAGACCACCCCAGACCCACTCCCTTACCCTGTCCCTGCAACCCTGATCCACCTAGCCTGCACATCCCTAGACATTATGGGCAATTTGGCATAGCCAATCCACATAACCTCCATATCTTTAGACAGTGGAAGGAAACTGGAGCTCCCAGAGTAAATCCACACAGACAGAGGGAGAACGTGCCAACTCCACACAGACGGTCACCCGAGGGTGGAGTCGAACCTGGGTCCCTAGCGCTGTGAAGCAGCAGTGCTAACCACTGAGTTTGAGTTCCACCAGGACTCAGCTCCTGACTCATTACAACCTTACTCCTAAAGTGAATAAAAGTGCTGAGCTCCAGAGAGGATTGATTGCAGGCAGCATTTGACCTTGTAGTGATTGGAACCAGCTGGATCTTGTTGACTATGAGATCCTTGATTGGGGTTGTTAACCTGGGTAAATCAGAAAAGCCCTGGTTGACCAATATAACCAGGGGATTAGAATCTCCTCAGTCCAGGGGGACTGACTCCGAGCTGGCTGGCCAGAGCCAGGGTACTGTGCACAAGTAAATAAAGGGTGACTTGATGAAGGGATACAGGCGTCTGTGCAGTTCTTTCAGGCATCAACCTCTGCACTTGTCTCTATGAGTGCAGTTCCAGCAACACTCAGAAAGCTCAGCACCATCCAGAAAAAAATCAGGCAGTTTGATTGGCATCCATTACGTTCAGACATTTCCTTCTGTCACTATTGAAAAGCAGAGGCAGCAGTGTGTATCATTTACAAATCACACGCAGTACCTCTGACAGACGACTTCCACAACACCTTCCAAACCTCCTTCCACCTCGAAGGATAAGAGGAAGAGGTCATTTTTTTGGGCCAGCACAGTGGCTCAGTGGTTATCACTGCAGCCTCGCAGTGCTAGGGGCCTTAGTTTTGATTCCAGCCTCAGGCAACTGCCTGTGTGGAGTTTGCATGTTCTCCCCGTGTCTGCATGGGTTTCCTCCGGTTTCCCCCCACAGTCCAAAGATGTGCAGGTTAGGTGGATTGGCCTTGCTAAATTGCCCGTAGTGTTCAGGGATGTATAGGTTAGGTGAGTTAACCATGGGAAAACACAGGGTTATAGGGTAGGGAGTTGAGTCTGGGTCAGATGCTCTTTGGCACGTGGATGCGGACTGAATGGGCCAATTGGCCTGTTTCCACACTGTAGGGTTTCTATTCAGATACGTGGGTACATCATCACCCGATGGAGGTTCTCCTCCAAGCCACACACCATCCTGACTTAGATTTACATTGCCATTCTTTTGCTGTCACCGGGTCATCATCCTGGAACATCCCACGTAACAACACTCCGGGTGACCACCTTCCACAGGGCTAGTACGGATGAGCAAAAATCTACCTTAGCCAGCGAAACCAACACCCATATATGAATTCAAAAAAACTATCCAGAGAGTTCAAAGAAAAACCCAAATGCCTCCATACCATTAGGTATATGGTAAACAGTTAATGATCAACTCAAACAATTAATCATTCAAGCGTTGCGACCAGCCAAAACTATGAAGAAACATACACACTAATTATTAAAATAGAACAAAAAACTATGGATGATGAACATTGGAAACAAAAACAGAAATTGCTGAAGAAATGCAGCAGGTCCGGCAACATGAGTTTCTCTAGCAACTTCTGTTCTTTGTTACACATCAATTATATTGCTCTGGCAGCTACACAAGATCCCATCGTGCCATTTCAAAGAAAAATGGGGGAGCTGTCCCCAGGGCTCTGACCAACATTTGCACACCAACTGCCATCACGTAATCCAAATTACTTTAATCCAAGTCATCATCACATTATCACCATTACATGGCACGGTGGCTCAGTGGTTAGCACTACAGCCTCACAGTGCCAGGGACCCAGGTTTGATTCCACGCTTGACCAACTGTCTGTGTGGAGTTTGCACATTCTCCCTGGGTGCTCTGGTTTCCTCCCACAGTCCAAAAATGTGCAGGCTAGGTGAATTGGCCATGATAAATTGTCCATAGTGTTCAGGGATGTGAAGTTAGGTGCATTAGCCATGGGAAATGCAGGGTTACAGGGAACGGATAGGGGGATAGTCTGGATGGGATGCTCTTCGGAGGGTTGGTGTGGACTTGTTGGGCCGAATGGCCTGTTTCCACACTGTAGGACTCCAATGATTATTGTTTGTGAGACAGTTGCTTTGAGTAAATAGTATACCTTGCAAGAGTGAATAACCATTAACATTATGATTTTGGGACGTCCTCAGATTATAGAATTCAGTATATTAATACAAATGTTTTTTTCTTAATCCTGCTACAAAGGTCTATCCCATGTACATAGCCCTTCACTCAAAAAGTCCCTGACTCCATTTTTTGTGAAAAGCTTCAAACAGTATAATTGGTGAAGCAGATCAGTTGAAGGCTTCCTAAAGATACTAATGATTCTATCACAAGGTACGGTGAAAGGTTATTGTAGCTGACACTTTGGCATCTATTACTACAAAAATCAAATGGAAAAGCATTTATCGCATAAGTTGACCAAGATAGAATGATGGATGAAATTACAGATTGATGTCACTCTATCAGTTTGCAAGTGAACCTTACTGTCATTCAGTGAAACAAAGAGAAGTACGTGGATGATACAAACAGAGATTCTTGCAAATTAAAGTTAGAATTAACAGGCCCAATTTTAAATTTGAGTACAGAAATTTGTGAATCACTTCATTCTGCACAAATGAGAGTGAAAAGTTATCACCAACTAAATCAACGTAACCTCTAGGGGAGATCATGTTAATGAACTATCAGCCTGTATTAGTTTCAACGAATGGTTCCAGCCAAAATATTAAGATATTTTTCCTTTTTGATTTGCTGGCCACCTGTGTATATCTAGAATTTGTACTTCCCCCCGCCTTGTTTGATGAGTTGGATTTGAATTGGATGTACTTACCAGTCCCATACATCTTCGAGAGGCTTCCTGCTCCCTCTCAACAAGGTCATCCATCTCTGTTTTCATCTCCTCCATCCGCTGTTGGACACGTTTTGCAGTCTCCTTCTCCCGAGCCTCAGCCTCGGCTGCCTGTTCCAGTTCCTCACCCATCTTTATCATGTTGTCCCGCAAACGTAGGACCAACGTCTACAATAACAGTTGGGAGCAAAAGCTTTAGTTTGCAGGTGATACACTTCCTCTCTTTGGATTTTGTCTGTGCTTGTCCAGACACACATGCATGTATTTAAACAAATGCAAATACATACTTGTGTCTGTCCTTCTGTGTGTATCAATTAATTCAGCCTTTAAAGATGATTCTGATAGCCATTGTTAACAATTAGTACCTTTAAGTTGACAATATATTTTGTGTATTAAGAGACAGCCATAATTAGTCATTATTACAATTTCATTTAGGAGTGAGCTGGCCTGCAGTTTCTACAAGTCTGAAGATTTGTCTCCTCAATATATATTTTAATGAGGTTTTAAATCCTCGAGGTGAATAGTTCATTGCATTTGAAAAAAATGGTCAAGCAAAGAAACTGCTTTGACTAGGGACAGTGACCAATGACATGCAGAGCGAGGCGGAATCATTCACAAATTTAGCATGATTTATGCCAGACAATGAACGACTACTGGGCACTGGGTTTAAGGATCTCATGTAGTTGCTCTGGAATTAAAGGACGGTGAAGTTAGTTTGCAGTTTGGTTTTTCGTGCCTGGGATAGAAGCTGAATGATAAAAGCATGCACAGAAAGCTGCCAAAAGGAGAACTGGTGACAGCTGTTCCAGGCTGAGTCTGAGCAAGAAGCCTTACTGTGGAATTAGTGGTAATTCATGACTCAGGGTTGAGTGTTTATATGAATATTGCAAGAATGAAAAGATTAGTGTGAATTTGAATCATTTTCTGACATCTAGAGTGAAATCTTTCCAACCTTTTGCTTTATCAAGTATAATGTAGTTCATATTTTTTCTTGTTTAATAAACATTTTATTCTTTGTGTTAAAACTGCATGTGCAAATTGGTTCAGTAACTGATCTCCACAGTTTAAAAAAGCCAGGCTCCATCAGGCCAAATTTCACTCTCAGATCTGACCTGTGCAATATTATCATCAGCCAGGATCATAACACTGTTTAAGAGACTGATTTGTTGAACTAAGCAGCAAAAGACATTTCGAGATTGTAAGGGTTTCATTGTGAATCTGCCAGTTTAGCACCAACTCCAGTTTCCACCTTTTCCTTACGGACCATTTCCCTGTTCCAACAGTCAACACTAGGGAAGAACCCAGGTCGTTAGTATTCTTTATTTTCCCCTTCTTTCTCATATTTGTTCAGAGGTGCTATTACAGAGCTCTGGATGTTTTTCCTTTACCACTTACCAGATGACCTGTGTTACTGATGATCAAGTATTACCTAGTGCAACAATATTGAATGCAGAAGAGGGTAGGGACTGAGGAAGCAACTAAATAGACAGGTGCTCCAGCCCCCCAGTGCCCACTTCTTTCTAAAAGCTTCAAGGGTTTTGATGGACACCATTTGTTCTTCTCTAAGGACATGGAAAGAGGACAGGAAAAAATGCAGCTCTTAAATGCAAAATCCAACCAGCATGAAACCTCTTGATCAACTCTGGAGTTGTTCTGTTTGATTCTTAAAGCATCACGCATTCCTAACACTGGCAGATACCATATTAAAGAATCAAGATCCAAAACACAAATAGGAACCATTCCCTAATGGGCTGAAGAATTCATTGTGTGGAAGGAACACTTTAGCTATGAAGACAGGCTGGATAAGCTCAGGTTGTTTGCACTGAAGCAGAAAAAGCTGACGGGGGACCAGATAGAGGTGTATCAGATATGAGAGGCATGGACCAGTTTGAAAAGAAAGCAGCTTGGTTGAAAGGGTCAATAAAGAGCGTCAACATTTTAAGGTCAACAAATGTGGAGCGGGACAAACACAGCAGGTCAGACAGCATCCGAGGAGCAGGAACTCAACATTTCGGGCCAAAACCCTTCTTCAAGACTGGGGCGGGGGTGGGGAGCCCAGAAGTAAATGGAGGGAGAGGGGGTGGGGAAAAGTGGATGGGATGGTGATAGATAGATGCAGGTAGAGAGTTATAGTGATTGGTCAGTAGGAAGAGTGCAGCAGGTAGGTGAGTAGGAAGATGCACAGGTTAGAACAGGTCAGGGAAGCTGGAGATGGGATAAGGCTGGGGGTGGAGGGATTTTGAAGCTGGTGAATCAATATTGAGGCCACTAGGCAGAAAGCTCCCAAGGTGAAATGTCAGGTGTTGTTCCTCCAGTTTACGTTTGGCCTCACTCTGACAGTGGACGAGGCCACAGATGGACATGTTACCAGGGGAGTGGGAGGGGGAATTAAAATAGATGGCCACTGGAATGTTGGGTTGGTTGGTACGTGCAGAGCTCAGATTGTCTGCAAACTGGTCCCCTAGTCTGCATTCGGTCTCCCCGACATAGAGGAGACCACATCAGAAGCAACAGATGCAATACGTAAATGAAATGCCTCCTCATCTCAGTTCTCCCTGATTCCTAATCAGTTCTGAGTTTGGGCCCCTGTGTTCCTGGTTCCTGGTTCCTCAGCCAGAGGAAACAACCTCTCAGTCTCTACTGTCTCAAGCCCCCTGAGAATCCTGTATACTTCAGTTAGATCACCTTTAATTCTTCCCACCTGCTGAAAGTATTGACCCAATTTACTTAGCCCATCATCACAGGGCAAGTCACCAAAACCAGGAATCAATGCAGTGAACGTTTGCTTGTACCAGCTCCAAGACAAGTGTATCCTGCCTCATATCTGGAGTACTCCAAGTGTGGACTCACCAAAATGCTCTACAATTATGGCAAGACTGTTTTATTCGTTGTACTCCAAACCACTTGCAATCGTGTCCATTTGACTTCCTAATTGTCTGCCGAGCCTGCATGCTACATTTCTATGCTCTTTGTATGTGTACATTCAAGTCTGTCTGCACATCCTCATCTAAATGTTCACACCTTTTATAGTGTGCTTTCTGCATTTGCTGACCTTCCACTTCTCAGTGCTAATACTCTGTCGTTTATCACTGACTCACCTAACCTGTGAGTCAGCATCACCGACAGTGCAGCACTGCTACAGTCTTATACTGAACTATCAGGCATGTGATCCAAATGGGGCATGGACTCACATGCTTCTTCCTCACTGGAGAAAGCTCCCTCTGAGCCCCAGGCTGACCATCTCATTGTGTCTACGATATGCCATTGATCATCTTTGTCTGGCCTGTACACACTGGGGTAAACAAGGTCGCGCACCACAATGTTAAGGTAAAGAATTCAGTTTGTATTCAAGTACAGCATTGACTTAAAACATGAGAAATGTCTGAAGCGTCTGGAAGGGCCACCTTATCAATCTCAGTGAGACAGGTAGAGGAATGGTAATTAATTGACAAAGTACTGATAATTTACACTATGCGTGCACAGGTGAACTATGAATGTTTATTTACACCGCATACATTCGGAACAGCAGTTTCCTTATCCCTTAGAAATTGGGAAAGAAAGAAGTCTTTAATTTATTTCAGTTCGAAATTTATTTTGCTTTTGTCTTTGCATGAGACACATGACCAGGGCCATACCAATGGTGTTCTGAATTAATAGCTCACTATGACTGTAGACTGTTGAACAACTGATTTCTTACTTCGGGAGAACTTGATTAGATGTGTGCTGTGCAGCTCCTCCAGGCAGAATGCCTTTGAAACAGCTCATGTCACACTGATATAGACTTGATTTAAACCCTTTGCCATCAAGTCATTTTTCAATATTGTTTCCATGGTTCCCATAAAATCCATAGGGCTGTTTCTGAACTGAGTTGGCACAGAGACATGTGGTTCCTAAAGGTCTAAACCCCCTATAATAAATTAAAGGTGTTTGTCTCATTTATTTAAAGATTAGATAATAGCCTTTGAACAAAAGATTAAATAAACTCATTTCCTTGATCTAATAACAATGTTGTTTATTTGACGCAAAGGAAATAATGTGCTACTGTACAGATTTTGTATATAATCTGGCATTACCACTGGGACTGTGGCAGTGCAATTTGCTATATTAGTTCCCCTTCTGTCCTATGCCTGTAAATGATGCATTAAGACCGTAAGACCATAAGAAATAGAAACAGGAGTAAGCCACTCGGCCCCCTACTCTGTCATTCAATATGATCATGGCTGATCTGATATTCCTCGTATACAGTTTTCCTGCCCTTTCCCTATAACCCTTGATTCCCCTTTATCAGAAATAGAAGTGTCAGCTTTGGCATACAGGAGATTAGCTTAGTCGGTTGGACAGCTAGCTTACAAAGCAGAGTGATGCCAACAACTTGGGTTTGATACCTGCACAGGCTGAGGTTACCATGAAGGACTCTCCTTTGTAACCCAATTACAACATTTAAATGGTACATGAATAGGAAGGGTTTAGACGGATATAGGTCCAATTGGATATCTGGCCAGCGCAGACAAGTTGGGCTGGAGAGTCTGTTTCCATGCTGTATCACTCCATGGCTCTCCTCTTGCCTGAATGTGGTGACTTTCAGGATAAACCACCACCAGTCATCTCTCTCTAATGAAAGAGCAGCTCTACGGTTCAGGATGATGGCAACTTTACCTTTTTAAAGACTTTTTTTTAACTAACCTATTCAGGGATGTTATTGCACACCTCTGGAGCAGGCAGAACTTGACCCTAGGTCTCCTGGTTCAGAGAAAGGGACACTACCATTGTGCCACAAGACCTTTTATATTAATGAAACACAATATATATGAACTACAGGAAATCACACAATGTCATATGATCTTGTTTTCACTTTTACCAGTGTGGTAAGTCAGAGCCAGGGTAAAATGTTTCTTAAATAAAGCCAGTATGTTCCTCGCCTGAGCAGATGTTATAAATATTCTTTAAGAGCGCAATGAATCCATTGTATGGTGGCAGCAAGTGAAAGAGCAATATGGAAAAGTCTTCGGCAAAACATTTGAAGCAGACTGTGGGCCAGAATGCAACAGCACAACCATGATTGAAATGATACTGAAGATTTATAAAGTATTGCATCAGGCCTCCCTGAAAGCTGGGGCTTAAGGAGGTCTGTACATCATTAGGAGCTGTGCAGGCAATATCCTAGTCAGGCAAAGGGTTGAAGAAGACAAAGTTAACAAAAGCACTTAATGCTTGCATCAGTCTTCAAAATAATACCATTGTCAAGACTAGATTTAATACGTGTATCTAATGACAAATGGAAATTATTGATACTTCTACCAACGATCTGTACACACTTGCAGAGAACTGTGTGTGTCAGAAAAATTAATCAGAATTTAATTGTTGTCAGAGTCTTAGATGAAGCATTGTCTGAATACATAGAGCAGAGGCGTGACCTAATATTAACAAAGACAATTCAAGTGAGACAAGCTGAGGTCAGGAAGCAAAATCAATCAATGATTTGGGGGTGACAGAGACAGATATATCCCAGAAATGATGAACTCTGTGGAGTACTTTTAGACTAAAAGCAAAGACACTACTATAAAATTAACAGGGGGTGCAGGAAGTGTACACATCAACCACCTCAAATCATTTTATTGGTGTGGTGGAAAAAAGACACATGCAGAAACTGTTCTGCCAAAGAGGCTGAAAGACAATTTTGCAAGAAGGGACTACCAAGCTGGGTGTTACAAAACGAAGCTTGTTAAAACTAAAGAGAAGCCCTGGAATGGTGGCAAGACCTATGAAATAGAAGACGTCAGCAATATTGAGAAACCTGACATTGGTAAGATTAAGGGCCTAAGTAGATGTTATTGGAGGGCTGATCTCCTAGTAGGAGGAAACAAATCGTATGCTAACTTAAACACCAGTGCAACAGTTTCAGCTCTTTCTGCTGCTGAAAGTTGCCATCGTCTCAGAGGACAATAGTTAGTCGCAGTATAGAGAATTGAGTGGCATGAGTTTAATATGAGGGTCACTGTATATCAGACCAGGGGGAATGTTGAAAAGGCACGGCTTTTGTGATGACCTCAGCCAGTATGGGAATTGAACCAACATTCTGCATCATGAACCAGCCATCCAGCCAACTGAACTAACCAACCCCAATTTCTGACAATAAATCAAAAAGTTGGAGAAATCTGCCACGTAGCCATCATGTACAAAACTACATGGGCCAGGTGGTATACAACATAAGCTCATAGGACAACTGAATGCAACTCAACAACACAGGGAGAGAAAAATTGCAGAAACCTTGCATGTGATCCTAAACCAGAGCTGTTCACTCTTAAGCAGGGAAAACCTATGCTGATTCACATCTGATTTGTAGGAGTACAGAGAGTGGA
Source organism: Ginglymostoma cirratum (assembly GCA_024137785.1). Classification (NCBI taxonomy): domain Eukaryota; kingdom Metazoa; phylum Chordata; class Chondrichthyes; order Orectolobiformes; family Ginglymostomatidae; genus Ginglymostoma; species Ginglymostoma cirratum. Next base: position 32,854,702 of record JAHRHZ010000098.1, on the reverse strand, counting down.
AAACCAAGAAGATTGATCTAAAACCTTATGAGTTGAATTTCCATTGCTGGTCACAGGGCTAGGAAAGCTGAAAACAGCAAATTGCATCATTCTACACTGGGAAATAAAGCCACGGTGCTCATTTAAACCCAGAAAAGCTCAATGAATTGACAGAAATTGACTCCCTGTCAAAATAAGAGGTTGTTTCATCAATGACTGAACTGACAACCTGGTGCGCAGGGGTGATCTAGTGCCAAAGCCCAATGGATCTAGCATAATCTATGCAGATCTTACAGCTGTACAAAGTAGTTGAAGGCTAAGTTCATCATATGCCACGTGGACAAGACCTTGGCAAAACTGGACAAAAGTTCAATCTTCACCAAGTTGAATGCAAACAGTAGCTTTTGGCAACCACTCTTTTCTGAAGAATCCCCGTTATTCACTACCAGGACATAGTCGCACGTCACAGGGCTGATGTTCTGATCCATGGATCCACTCAGATAGATCATGTCAGTGGAGTGTGAGCAGTGCTGCCTCAATGAGAAGCAAAACTTGCAGTCTTCAAGGAATGTGGATCGTCACCAACCGAAAATTGAGTTCAATATTTCCTTGGACATATTGAAGAACCATCCAGTGTCATCATTGATCTACAACAACATCACACTGAAGGAATTTTCCAGCTCCTCAGAACATGATCGCCCTCTAGACATTCATGGATTTGGTAAAACAAGTCAGAAAGTTCCTGACCAATCTATCTGTTATCGATGGACCCCTACATCAGGAATGTAGGAATGTAGGAATGTAGGAACATCGGAATTAGGAGTGGGAGGGGGCAATTCAACCCTTCGAGCCTGCTCCGCTGTTTAACATGATCATGGCTGAGCTTATCCTGTTGTCAACTCCACATCCCTGCCTGCTCCCCATAGCCCTTTATCCCGCTTCTCATCAGAAACATAGCTATTTCTTTCTTGAATTATTTGATTGATTCTGCCTCCACTCTACTCTGAGGCAGTGAGTTCCACTGATTCACCACACTCCGGGAGCAGTGGTTCCTCCTCAGCTCAGTTTTGAACCTACCTCCTGTCACTCTACATCTATGGCCTCTTGTTCAAGACTGTTCCACAAAGGGGAACATCTGTTCAAAGTCCATCTTTATCAATCCCCTTTGGCATCAGCTGCTAAGATAAGGCAATACATGATTCTAGGAAGAAGCATAACAGAGGTCTTTTGAGAAAATAAGTGATTTTTTAGGTCACTCTGACCCACTATAACTTCTGTAATTAACTGTGATCACTACAATCAATTCTACTCCAAAATGGCTTTGGCAGCACATGAACTCTTCATGAGAAAGAGACTTGAGAACAGAACTCCCTGCTCTCTGACATACAAATACTGTATGACAATGACTTAGGGTCACACAGTCATAGAGTAATACAGCATGGAAACAGGGCCTTCGCCCAAACTGGTCCATGCTGAGCATGGTGCCCACTGAGCCAGTTCCAATTGCCTGCATTTGGTCAATATCCCTCTAAACCCTTCCCATCCATGTACCTATCTAACTGTTTATAAAATGTTGCTGTTGTACCTGCTTCAACCATTTCTCTGGCAGCCCTTTCGATACACACACCACCTTCTGCATGAAGAAGTTGCCCCTCAGGTCCTTAAATCTATCCCCTCTCACCTTAAACCTATGCCTTCTAGTTTTCAATTCCTCATCCCTGGAAAAAAGATGATAGCATTCATTCAATCTATGTCCCTCGTGATTTTATACACCTCAATAAGGTCACCCCTCATTCTCCTAAGTTCCAAAGAATAAACTGGCCGATCCTATCCTGGCAGATCTCTCCCTATAACTCAGGCCTACTACACCTGACAACATCCTTGTATATCTTCTATGCACACTTTCCAGTTTAACTATGTCTTTCATATAACAGGATGACCAAAACTGTATTATGTGCACCCTCACCAATGACTTACACAACCGTAACATACCATCCCAACTCCTTTACTCAATGTCTTGACTAATGAAGGCCAGCATGCTGAATGCCTTCTTCACCACCCTGTCCACCTGTGATGTTGCTTTCAACGAACTATGTACTTGTACTCCTAGGGCCCTCTGTTCCACAACACTCCTCAGGACCTTGCAATTTACTATATAAGGCCAACCTTGGTATGACTTTCCAAAGTGTAACACCTCACACTTATCTGTATTGAATTGCATTTGCCAATCCTCAGCCCACTTCCCCATCTGATCGAGATTCCTCTGTAATTTTTGATTACCTTCTTTGCTATCAACAGTACCTCCTAATTTTGTATCATCCGCAAACTTACTAATCATGCCTTGTACATTCACATCCAGATCATTTATGTAAATAATAAATAACAAAGGTCCTAGCACCAACCCCTGTAGCACATCACAAGTCACAGGCCTCCAATCTGAGAAACAACCTTCAACCATCACCCTCTGCTTCCTACCGTTGAGGCAATTTTGAATCCAATTAGCTAGCGCTCCCTGAATCCCATGCGACCTAACTTTCATGACTAGCCTGCTGTGTGGGACATTGTCAAAGGCCTTACTAAAGCCCATACAGACAACACCCACTGCTCTACCCTCATCCAACATCTTGATAACCTTTACGAAAAAGTCTAAAAGATCTGTCAGACATGATTTCCCATGCACAAGTCCATGCTGACTATCCCTAATCAGACCTTGACTATCCAAATGTTGGTTGATCCTGTCACTCAATATCATCTCCAATAATTTGCCTAACAATGATGTCAGGCTCACTGGCTTGTGTGTAGTTCCCCGGCTTGTCTTTGCTACATTTCTTAAACAATGGAACAACATTAGCCACCTTCCAGTCTTCCAGAACTTAACCAGTGGCCAAAGATGAAGCAAAAATCTCTGCAAGGCCCTCTGCAATTTCTTCCCTAGCCTCCCACAACATCCGAGGATGGACTTGATCAGGCCCAGGGGATTTATCCACCTTAATGCGCTTAAAGGCTGCAAACACCTCCTCTCTGGTAATATGTATATGGTACAAAACATCCCCACTCATTTCCCTTATTTCCTTAACATCCATGATTCTCTCCTCAGTAAAGACTGAGGAGAAATATCATTAGAGAACCCCCCACTACCACCCCCCACCGCTCCACACCCCCCATCTCCTGTGGCTGCACACACAGACAGCCATCCTGATCTTGAGGGGACCTATTCTCTCCCTAGCCACCCTTTTACTCTTAATACAGCTATAGAACCTTTTAGGATTACCTTCAACCTTACCTGCCAGATCAACCTCATACACTCTTTCTGCTCTTCTGAGTTCCCTCATGAGTGTGTTCCTACACTTTTTGTTGTCATCTAGGGATTCAGTTGAGCCCAATAGCTTAAACTCAATGCATGCCTTCTTTTTTTTCCTGACCAGGGCCTCAATATCCATCATCAGCCAGCTCTGTCTGACTGTACCCTTTCCCCCTGAGCCTCAGAGCTGGTCACAGTGCCACTGACCTGATTGCTGCTGCTAGCCCCTGAAAAGTCACCCCGCCTCCAAAATTATACCTGCTATTAAAGGGAATGGCCACAGGGGAACCCTGCACTATCTGTCTTCCTCCTTTACCTCTTCTGGTGGTCACCCAGCTACCTGCAGCCTGCACCTTAGGAGTGATCACTTCGCTATAGCTCTTATCGATCATATTCTCTGCATCCTGGAGGATCCTGAATGCATCGAGCTCCAGTTCCTGTTCCCGAACACGGTCTGTCAGGAGCTAGAGCCGGGTGCACTTCTCGCTGGTGTAGCCACCAGGAACACTGGAAGTCTCCCTGATCTCCCACATCCTGCAAGAGGAGCAAGTCACTTCCCTACCTGTCATCCCCGCGGCCTTCAGTCTAGTCAGAAAGAAAGTAGAGTTAAGGAGCCCTTACCTACTCTTACCCCTGCTCAGCCTCCTCACAGCAAAATCTCGAGCAAAGGCCTCAGCACTTCCAATCTAACAGTGACCCACTCTCTTAAGTCATAGAGATATACAGCACAGAAACAGACCCTTTGGTCCAATTCATACATGCCGACCTGACATCCTAGATAAATCCAGTCCCATTTGCCAGCATTTGGCCCATATCCCTCTAAACCCTTCCTATTCATATACCCATCCAGATGCCTTTTAAATGTAATTGTACCAGCCTCCACCACTTCCTCTGGCAGCTCATATCATATACGCATCATTGTCTGTGTGAGAAAGTTGCCCCTTAGATCCCAGAAAGTGAGGGAGGTTGGAGATTGAGAATGAGTAACACTGCTGCCAGAGGTGAAACTTTGACAAATATCAGAAAAACACACAACCTACTGAACCTCCAACTAGCGGAATCAGTTTTGATTTGCCATCAAGCTTGTTATGGAAAAGTTCTGGAACAGACACCAGATTCATAGGCCTGTCTCATTCAAATTTTTTTAATTTGAATGCACCACAGAACAAGGTAACTATACAGAGGAAACCTTCTACATAGTGAAAGTAATCATTAACACAGTAAAACAGAGCAGAGCCATTACATTCTTAGAGAGCCAGGTGATAGGCTGACTGTTGAATCATAACCATTTGTCAATTCTCCCTCTGCCTAGTTTTGGGAGACCACATGGATTACTCAAATTCCCAATCTCCTCCCAAGGAGCTGAGAACATGTTTTGGGTAGACACCACCGCAGAGGTTGTCCCTGTGAAAATGAAATCGCGATTAGAAAGTTGCGGTAGGCAGGGAAGAGGTAATATAACGGGTGGAATCAGGAATATGGGGAAGGTTTAGTATAAGGAGTAAAGCCTAACTGTGTGATATGCCAATGAGACAGTACCAGAGAAAGTGATACAATGTCATATGACCTTGTTCTCTCTTGCAGCCTTGTGGCAAGATAAAACTACGAGATGATTCTTAAAAAAGTTAATGTTTTCCCTACCTCTGTCAATATTCTTCAGCAGAATGACAAAGGCTAGCTGCTAAAAACACAGAGAACCTCAGAACTAACCCACATCCTGACTCAATGAGCACTCACACCATTTCCTGAGTGAATCACGGGAGAGGTATTGAGCCCCCTTGGCATTTTTTGCCCTCTGTAGGCCACTCATAATGAGCTTAGCATTAGGACCCAATTATCTGTTCATATGGACATCCATTTATGCTCTACACTGAACCACACCATTATCTATTAAGCCTTGACAAAGCTTTACTGTTTCAGGTAAGACAGAAGTTCTGGCAGCAAAATTTTCACTTTACATATGCATGAGCTGCTATAAGCATTTGTTGAATTTTTCAATACCATGTTTCCATGTCGTAGTTTCTTATGTTACAAGGGGTAACCAAAACATTGTTACTTCAGGTCAAGCCACCTGGCAGAACCCACATCAAAGAGCACTGGAGGTTCACATGCACAGGCCTGACCTTAATCCCTCTGCAGCATTTGGCAAGTTGAATAGGAAGCAGCTGTTCCCGATGTTTGAGAGGTCAATTACGAGAGGGTATAGTTTTAGAGGAAGGGGCAGGAGATTCAGAGGGGATTTGGGAACAAAAAACCTTTTCACTCAGAGGGTGGTAGAAATCTGGAATGCACTGCCTGACAAGGAAGGGGAAGCCAGGGACCTTACAGCCTTTAAAAAAATATTTGGATGAGCACTTCACATACTATCGCATTCAAGGAAATGAGACAAGTGCAGGAAATTGGGACCAGTGCACTTTTAGTGGTAGTTATGTCAGTACAGATTCAATGAGCCGAAGGGTCTTTTCTGAGCTGTAGGAATCTATGAGAGATTTTGAAAGGAGAGGAAACTACTTTGAGTTATTAAAGTAAATAACATATATCCATCATCAACTATTAATGACAGAATCAAGAACTAAGGGGTACAGTTTGGAAATAAGAGGCCTAAGACACCGATGTCAGGGAATTTCTTCTCTCACAGCATCACTAGTCTTTGGATTATCTTCCAGAGGCAGCAATGGAAGCTGAGTCACTGAACATACTCAATGTTGGGTCATTGAGATTGTTGATTGATGAGGGAGTCATGGGGGATGTCAGGCAGGTGAGTAGAGTTGAGGCTGCAATCAGAACCGACATCATTTTATTGAACGCCAGAGCAGATGTGATGGGCCGATTGGACTACCCCTGCCCTGTTTCTTATAAAGGCATTCCTTGCAAATGGCTGCCCGATTTCACAAAACAAGTTCCAAGAAATTTGCTTAGGGGCCTCTTTTGTTTAATGATACATTTTCTGAACAAAAATCAACTCTTTTTCTGAAATAGAAGAGCCAGAAATAGTCTGAATTGTGAGGCTGGAATTCCAGAGCTGGAACCCTTTGCTCTGTCCATGGATGCTGCCAGAGCTGTTGAGTATTTTCATTTATATAGAATCCCTACAGAGTGGAAGCAGGCCATTCGGCCCATTGAGTGCACACTATCGCACTGAAGAGCATCTCATCCAGGCCCGATACACTGCCCTATCTCTGTAACCCTGCATTTCCCACAGGCAGGCCACCTAGCCTGCACATCCCTGGAGAGTATTGGTAATTTTAGCAAGGTCAATCCACCTAAACAGCACATCTTTGGACTATGAGAGGAAACCCAGGCAGACACAGAGAAAGTGTGCAAACTCCACGCAGACAGTCACCCAAGGGTGGAATCGAACCCAGACTCCTGGTGCTGAGAGGCAGCAGTGTTAACCACTGAACCACCATGCCACCCCACATTATAAACTAGATGGATTTTTCCAACAACTGACAATGGATTCATGGTCATTATTAATTTCCTAATTCCAGATTTGTTTTATTATTGTATTCAAATTCCACCATGGCAGAGATTTGAACCTGGGTCCCCGGAACATTGTTTGGATTAACAAGCCACTATAATACCGCTAGGCCATTGCCTCCCCCTGTTATTAGTCCACATTTGTAGTATTCACTCTGCTCTGCTGGAGCCGGATGTGTTCCTGCTGAAGGAAAACGAGGGGGAACGCGACTTGGGTATTGAAAGGGTAACAGCGGTACAAACAGGTGATCGTTGAACTAGGAAGGACAACATCATCAGGATCTGTGCAATAATCCGAGAGGTTTGCGTTGAAAGTCATAAGGGGGAGCTAGAACAGGCTGGTGAGGGATTACAGTCACACTGGGGTTAAACAGTAAAGGGAAGAGTCTTAGAATAAATCCCTGTTGTTATTATTCCATATATTAATGTTTTGCAAATGCAACATCCCAGCAGGTTTAGCCAAATGCCTTTGTTTCAAAACAAAAATAATCTGAAAATTGTGCAAAATTAAGCAGACCACGGTGGAGGGGCGGGCGTGGGGGGGAACACAGCTGCAGTTTGGTCGGTTTTGCAAAGCAGTTTGATGATGTTGATAAATAGCCTTTTACTGCATTAGCCCACCAGGTAAACTCCATTTCAGATACATGGCTAAGATAGATAAACGGATTTAAAAGATTTAATATTGCTTGGGGCTTGTACGATGAATATAAATGGAAACAAGTGAGCACGTGGAAATATTTGATCAGTGGGGAGGCTGGTATTTTATGCTAGTTTCGACTGGTGTACAAGAACTGGGAAAATTACACAATTAGCACTGTGTAAAATGCAAAGGTCATAGTTATGTACAGAAAGCCAATTTTTGAAAGAGTTTAATTTTGCCCAAAGAAGCAAGAAGTATCATTGAATAAATAACAGCAGAAAATCTTGCAGGATATGGGGAAAGAGTGGAGATGTGGAATTAATTGATGGCCTGACCACAAAGCCAGCACAGTGTGAATGGAATGAATGATCTCCATCCTGCTGTATTGTTCTATAATCTATGATTCTACTATAGGTGAATTGAGAATAAATCTGTGACTACTTCTTACAGTAGCGACTCCACTTGGCAAAGAAATTCGCTGTCATGCTATAGTGGGGCAACTAGACAAGAGATTGTTTGAAAGATTATAATTAGAGGCCGAATTAAATCTTGATAGGATAATAGCTAAAGCAAGGCAGAAGCTATTAGGAAGTGAGAGGCAGTGATCAGATAACAGCCAGAAGGCAAAGGACCAACCAGCTGTAATAGTGGCAGGTAAACAACAACTCCAGCCATATAATCCTCAGGTGCAGAGCCACAAATTCTAAACCTCAGAACCTTGCAACTGAAGGAGTCCACCTCTGAAGCTTAGAAAATTCCTTCCCAAAACTGGGGTGGACTTATTCACACAGTATAAAATATGAGCACTGGGGACTGTGTAAACGATTGCCATTGTGAAATGTGAGAAAGAGTACTGCTAATTCAAATTAATTCAATGCTCTGTGTGAGTATGTCTTAAGCTCCCAAACAGCTTCTTGGCAGCATGACCCCGTATTGCATGCTCAATATTGCACGTGTGAACCTATAAGGAATGTATAACCCTATGTATATACAATACAGGTTCCAGTCCAGAGTCTGTTCACGAGTCAGAACACATTTCAGGACAGTATAAAGCAACCATTCATAAGTACAGGGCATGTTCATATGTTGTCTATTTAGAGTTACACCCCTGTATGGAATCGCATACGTAAGTTGAGCATTCATAAATTGGGTACCCCCTGTATTTTTTCTTATTCAGTCGCGGGCTGAGGGCATCATTGGCGAGGGCAGCATTTATGACCCATCCCTAATTGCCCAGCAGACAGTTAGGATTCAACCACATTGCAGTGGGTCTGGAGTTACATGTAGGTCAGACCGGGTAAGGATGGCACTTTCCTTCTCTAAAGGGAATTAGTGAACCAGATGGGTTCTTCCCATCAGTTGACAATGGATTCACGGTCATCATTAGACTTTGAATCCCAGAGTTTTGGTTTTGTTATTGAATCCAAATTCCACCATCTGCTGTGGCAGGTTTCCAACTTGGGCTCCCAGAACATTACCTGGGTCTCCAGAATAACAGCCCAGCAATAATAGCATTAGGCCATTACCTCTCCGGCACGTATGTCTGAGCTGAGAAACTGATTTCGATTTCTTAGACCTAAAGGTGCCTGAAAAATTGCAGGGCTGGATGAATCAACATATATATCGAGGATAAGCCTAAACATGCAAGCTGGTGCAGAGTCTTGTGCCAGTCTGATGTATACATCGGAATCTATGATAGACTGCACCTAGAAATTTGCCGCAAAATCAGTGATAGACAAGAGAGGTTCCAAGACAATTACTGTCCAGCTTTGAAGTAAAATTGTCAGCAAAAGGTTCTATGTCAAATGGGGAACTAGGAGAAACATATAGGTGCCTCATTGGGCAAGAAAACCTGCAACATCACAAGTACCCGGAAGCAAATCCCCAATGACATTAGAATCAATATTGGGTGAACACTTACACTCGTTCAAACATTATCTTTCTAACTGATTTTTCACATTACATATTACTAATTTGTGGCTTTATCATAACCACATGGAAAAATATCTAAGAAACCTTGCAATAAATCTTCCCAAAATACTTCAAACTTGTTCTATGTGATTTCTAAATCCTATAAGCCCCGGGAATTGTAATTCCTGAGCATACTGCTCACAGATAGAGGAGGTAGGCAAGGGCCTAGTGGTATTATCGCTGGACTATTCGAATGGATGGATGAATGATTGTACTGTCAGGTGTATTTTACAGTGAGAAAAACAGCAAAGTGCAGTGAAAAGCTTTTCCACTGTCGCTGTGATCCAGCGCCCTTCTGAATAATTTAAGAAATAAGAAAGAAAACAGAAAGGTGGAGCCTAAAAGGAGCCCACCGGTCCTGAGCCAGCTCATCATCAACAACGCCTGCACCACTACCCCTCCTCCAATGCCTCGCCGCCACCAGTGCTGGGGCCCAACCAATGTTGAAGTTGCCGATCTTCAGGCACCATCTTTCACTACTGGGCCTACCTTGCCAACGTTGTCTCTGCCAAGTTAGCAGCTGCTGACTCTAATGACAAGTCCCGTGCTGGCTCTGGAGAAGTAAACAGGGGCTCACCTCGCTAGGCCCAAGTGAGTCAGTGCTGGATCCCTCACCGTCACCGATGCCATCCAAGCTCAAGACCAGAGTTAAGAACAGGAAAAGTGAAGGGAAGAAACGAAAAGAGAATAAAGAAAAGAATCGCGGTCAGAGCAGACAAGCTCCAGCTCCAGAACCCTACTCCACTGTCATCTTGATGGCATGCATGCCTCATCATTAACCCAGAGATCCAAGTAACATTCTGGGGACCTGGCTTTGCATCCCATCGTGACAGATGGTGGAATTTGAATTCAATAACAATCTAGAATTAAGGCTGTAATGATGACCACAAATCCATTGCTGATTGTCTGGAAAAGCTCATCTGGTTCACTAATGTTCTTTAGGGAAGGAAATCTGCCATCCTTACCTGGTCCGGCCTACCTATGACTTCAGACTCACAGCAATGCGGTTGACTCTTAGCTGTCCTCTGGGCAATCAGGGATGGGCAATAAATGCTGGTCCATCCAGCGAAGCCCACATCCCGTGAATGAATAAAGAAAAGGAACTTAAGTCACCGTGTGGATTCATAAGCGATGCCTAAGGTAGATGTGGTGATTCATAGGGTGCATGGAAGGATAGGAAGAGGAATTAAACCAAAACCAATGGTTATATACACAAAGCAAACTTTACCTCAAATCTCTTTAGCTGGGCCCTCTGGAACTCGAGTTTGTTCTCTAGATCACAGATGAAAGCTTCCTGTCGACTTACAATTCCCCGCTCCACCATCGAATGTTCCATATATTCTATCCTGTTCTGAGCAATCTGGAGCTGCATGTTTGAAAAGATTAATTACACACAGAGAGATTAACTTTAACATTGATGAGAACTGGACAGGTAATCTGACTCCTTGTAACTGAAAAAGAAATAGAATGTAACAGCTGTAATGGTCCGTATTCACCAGAGATACAGAGAGGCTAACTAAGTTGGTTAACTATCTTGTAGAGGGTTGAAGCGTGACATTATTACCATGGCAATGCATGCTTCAAATCAGCACTTTGTTAAGGTTCTGTTTTATATTTTCTAATCAACATTCTCTGAGACGTTATTACGTACTTCTGGAGCTGCTGTGATTAGAACCCAGGCCTCCTGGCTCAGAGATAGGGATATTGCCACTGCACCAAAAGACACAAAGATCTGTTTTATAATGACATCCTAGATGGCTCACTCCTTTCGCAAGTTCAGTAAGGAGATCAAAATGTGAGCACATTCACCATTCACATATCACAAAAACAGTGATTGCTGGTGAAACTCAAAGGTCTGGCAGCATTTGTGGGGAAAAAAAATAGAGATAATGTTGAGTCCAGGGACGCTTCTTCAGAACTCAAAAGTTAACTTTGTTTTCTGCCCACAGACGCTGCCAGTCCTGCTGAGTTTCTCCAGCACACTATTTTTGATTCAGATCTGCAACATCTATAGTAGGTTTTTGTTCTTTTTATTTCACCAATACAGTGATAGCTGTACACTTTGAAGATGCAATGGACCCAAATTTTGCTCAATCCTAACAGGTCCTAACCATGAATAGCAGGTCTAATGTGCTGTTTTCTGATCTAGTTTCTTACTGAGTTGGGTAGAATGGAAAATTTGAATTACGCTGGTGTCAGACGTGAGCTTTTCATTCCGAGCCACAATCTCAAGCAGAGGGATTGAAGACAATCATCAAATACTCCATTTGGCATACTTGCCTCCATTGCTCAGTTCTTTGAGTTTAGATGTTGGGACATCATGCTGAGCATCACGCTCTTCCAGTCGCCCAGTTACAGGAAGGATATTATTAAGCTGGAGAAGGTTCAGAAGAGATTTGCCAGGATGTTGCCGGGTATGGAAGGTTTGAGTTAATAAGAAAAGGTTGAATAGGCTTGGACTTTTTTCATTGGAGCATAGGAGGTTGAGATGTGACCTTATAGAAGTGTATAACATAATGATTGGTAGAGATAGAGTTACTGGTAGTTGTCTTTTCCCTAGGATGGGGGATTTCAATACTAGGGGACACATTTTTAAGGTGAGAGGAGAGAGATTTAAAAAGGATGTGAGGAGCAACTGTTTTACACAGAAGGTGGATCGTGTGTGGAATGAACTTCTTGAGGAAGTGGTGGATGTGGGTACAATTACAAATTTTAAAAGACATTTGGATGGGTACATGAATAGAAAAGGTTTGGTGGGACATGAGCCAAGACCAGACAAGTGGGACAGGTTTAGTTTGGGATTATGTTTGGCATGGACTGATTGGAATGAAGGGCCTGTTTCCATGCTGTATGACTGTATATTGTAAGATGAAGAGATGAGTCCTATTTCTGTCCTCTGCTGGGAAAAACTGGCATGTGGTTCTTTTGTTTCTGGTGTGGAAGCAGGGGTAGCCTGTTCTTAAAGGTGTTGCAAAGCGAAAGAGAGAGAGAGAGTCCACAACATGTAATTCATGCTCCAACAGCCTTTCATTGCATCAGGTCACAGCTGGATCTCCAGAAACAACAGACAAACCTATTTGCCAAGACTCAGTTGTGAGGAAGGTAGAAATTATTAGAGACACAGTTGAGGGACTAATTAACCATGGGCGGAATGAACATGGAGCTCAGACAGATGCAGTATTTGATTGGAGGATTTGGCTGAGTTATCAAAGATGAAACTAGGTGGCATGCACATGTGATAGAGTCAGAAGTGGATGATCAAGAGAATTTTTAGTAGTGAGTGAGGAAAATTATAAGGGACTGAATTCTCTCAGTCAATAATTAAATAAGTGGTCAATTGATGAACAAGGTTATGGCCTAGTTTTTAATGAACACTCAACAATTTTTTTGCATTCTTCATATGGATGACAAATTTCAGCGTCAAGAATCCCAACTTTTCCAAAGAGAAATTGAACAAGTACGGGCATGTCTTCAAGATTTTTAAATAAAACAGTTTATTAGTTGACACGGCTGGTTGAATTAATCCCTTTGCCCTAATAGATTCTTCGCATGTGGCTTCAAACAGCTCATTAAAAAGTTTGCAGACATCTCCAATTTTACTGGTTTGGAAAAAGCACCTCAACAGCATGGTGGCTCAGTGATACCACTGCTGCCTCACAGCACCAGGGACCCAGGTTCAATTCTACTCTTGAGTATAGAGTGTGGAGTTTGCACATTCTCCCCGAATTTACAAGAGTTTCCTCCAATGGCCCAGTTTCCTCCCACAGTCCAAAGATGTGCAGGTTATGTGGATTGACCGTGCTGAACTATTCATAGTGTCCAGGCATATGCAGCCTAGGTGGGTTAGCCATGGGAAATATGCAGGGTTATGGGGATAGCATAGGCATGTGGATCTGGGTGGGATGCTTTTCAGAGGATTGGTGTGGATTCGATGGGCTGAAAGGCCTGCTTACACGATGTAGGGTTCTATGATTCAACACTAACGCCAACATAGTTTAGTGGGTATTTTCGACTAGCACAGACTTGATGGGTTGAAGATCCTTTCTCAATGCTGAAGACCTCAATGAACAAAGTCAATGGTTTTGCTTTGAATAAAGCATTCATCTTTGAACTTTAGAAGACATTAACTCCTATTAGAATATCAAAATTATGTGCTGCCCACTATAGGTCCATTACTGTAGCATAAAGGAGACATGGATGTGTTCAATGAGAAACTAAGACTGAAGCAATTGTCAATTGGCACAAAATGTACAACATCTACTAAGTCTATCTATGCTCTTAAACTCAAAGAAATGCTAGGAGCTGATCTCTGAACTTCAGTTATTCCCACAAAACCAACCATAATGTCACTAACTTCAACATTAAAGCCTCCTACCTTTTCTTCAAAACTTTTCTTTTCCTTTGTAGCTTCTTCCAATTGACCTTGTAGCTCCTGTATCTGCGCAATGTCATTGGATGACTATTCACAGAGAGTGAAAGGACATAAAATTTGATAAGTTGAACAAAAATTAATATTGACAACAAATAAAGTTTATTTGAATATGTATGAAACTGCAACAACTCTCCTGAAAAAAACTGCTGATCAGTGGAAAGATTTTCAGTGGAAGAAGCCAGCACGCAGAGAGACCTGGACAATATTCAAGCTTGGGCTAATGAGTACCAAGTAACATTTGCAACACACAAATGCTCAGCAATGACTACCTGAACAAGAATCTAACCATCGTCTCTTAACATTCAATGATATTACCATCACTGAATCCCCCAAGGACCAACTACCACAGGGAGGGGGGTTTGAGCTAAAACTGAGATAGGCCGGCTATATAAATGCCATGGCTACAAGAGCAGGTTGGAAGCTGGAAATTCTGTGGTGAGTAAGTCCCTGTCTGTCTCTCCAAAGCCTCCCACCGTCTAAAAGGCACAAGCCAAGACTATGATAGAATGTTTTGAGCTTGCTTGGATGAGTGCAGCTCTAGTAACTCAGGAAGCTTGAGAGCTCCAGGACAAAATAACCCATTTGATCAGCATCTCACCCACTTCCTTAATCATTAATTCCCTCGACCACCAGCACACAGTAGCAATGTCTACAACATCTGCATGTGGGTCCCATCTACAAAATGTACAACATCAACATTCCAAGACTCTTTCTGTAGCACCTTCAAAGCTCATAACCACTAAGGAGGACGAAGGCTGGAAATATGTAGGAACAATACCATAAGAAATATCCTCTCAGAGTCAAACACCATCCCAATTTGGAAACATTCTTTGACTGTCACAAGTCTCAAAAACCTGGAACCTGCTTCTTATCAGCACTGTATGTGAATGTACACGTCAGCCGCAGTGAACCAATGAAGATGGTTCATCGCAACATGGATTATTAGGGATATGCAACAAATATCGTCCTTGCCAGCGACACTCAAATCCCCTGACCTAACATTTTCTAAAAGGGGTGGTTGTTTGAAGACCAGTCTTACCCAGATGAAGCTCCTATCTTTCTGATTACCCCCACATTTTCTCTTTTAGTTTGAAGCAAATGTCTACAGGTTGCATCAGTTCTTTTTTTCTAATACATCTTGTGAAGAACCTTGAGTTTTGTTCTAGAAATACTAAGTTGACACACATTGTTGTCATTGTCTGAGACTATATTGAAGAATGAGGGTCAATACCCCTTGAACATAACCTGCTAAACCCACAGAACATTACCATTTAGAAGCACATGAGCAACAGACGCATGAGGACACCATCATTGTATTATTGCCCTCCAATTCACATGACACGCAGCCTTAAGCATGCAATCATATTCCTTCTCTCTCATTGAGTCATACATCTGTAGCTCCCTGCCAAACAGCATTGTGGGTGCATCTACACCACACAGGCTGCAGTAGTTCTCGAAGGCAGCACTCCACACATGCTGACATTGTCAGTGACATCCAAATCCCTTAAAGGGTAATTTTAAAAAATGCAGGACTTGCAGTGTTGAACGGAATGATGGATTTTGTATAATGTCCGAAGGAATCCCAACTACTTGAGTCAGCTGATTTTATTGTGTGACAATGCATTTCTGTTTTTGTCTTCGCTCAGACCTGGACCCTCATCCTCACTCAACAAGAACAGGCACCTTCTGCAACTCAGTACAACACATTCACAATTGCCCTCGACCATAATTACAAGCCCTAAACTCGACAAACTCAGAAGAAATGCAGAAATAAAGCAGTCCTGGGCATGCAAACGCCACAAACGGAAATATTTTTGCTCTGTAAAATAACGTTTCCTCCCTATTTCTAGGCAATTGAATTTACAATAACTTAGAAAGGAACAAAATTAACATTGTGGTTCTGTGAGTGCTCATGACTGATTTTTAAACATTGAAGAGTTTTCATATCTGTGTCAATCAATATCATAAAATCACACATTAATAGATCAAATAATAAGTGACAAATTGTTTTTGCATTTTTAGAACAGAAGTGTTTGCAGCAGAGTTTCTATGTTTTCAGAATGTGCCCCAGATGAAGAAGCATGAAATCTGCTGACTGAGCAGACGCTGAGGATATATTGAAAGAAATAGGACAACAATCTAGACTTGATGTAATTACAATGAAGCAAAGCACAGAAAGCTGATCTGTTCACCACGATTATTACTCAATGTAAACAGGAGGCTAGGAGCAGAAATCGACAATGTAGTCTGTTTACCTGAGCTATCAGGTCCTTATGTTTCTTCATGAGTCCATTCAGATCCTCCTGGTCCTCTTCGAGGCGTTTCAGCAGATCAGCCTTTTCATGCTCCAATTGATATAACTGCTCATCGACCTACCATCAAACAATCATATATCTCAGTGAAGCATGGACTAACTCATATTTAGCATCTTTCTCCGTCATTATCCTCCCACTGTATTAGATACCATATGTAGACTATCC
This sequence comes from Ginglymostoma cirratum, assembly GCA_024137785.1. Classification (NCBI taxonomy): domain Eukaryota; kingdom Metazoa; phylum Chordata; class Chondrichthyes; order Orectolobiformes; family Ginglymostomatidae; genus Ginglymostoma; species Ginglymostoma cirratum. The sequence continues at coordinate 32,838,419 of JAHRHZ010000098.1, read as the reverse complement.
AAGGTTTTTCCTCAAATTTGACAAATTTGTGCATTTTTCTTTCTGCTATTTCAGCAACTTCAGGAATCAAACATCTGGAAACTGGGTGACTGACAACTCTGCACCTGATCCACATAGTTGTTAGCTTCTACAGACTGACCTAGCCAAGGTTTCAAACAATGTCTCCCCTTCCTATCCTACAACTGGGTTCGCTGATTCACAATTGTCTGTTTGGAAGCTGGAAAGAGCTCCAAATTCCAACGTTCACTCCAAAACTGTTCCACCTGAGGCTGCATGGTATAATTGATAGGAAATTAACAGCACCTACGCTGAGAGAGAGGTGGCCTTTTTGTTAGTTTACACAAACATGTGGTTGTATTTTGTCCATCAAAGTTTGAGTCCTCTTTAACCAGTAACACCAAATACTGTCCATTTGAACAGGTTGTTCGTCCATTGTTTATGGGCCGAAGGTCTTTCCTGTACTGTATGATTCTATGTCTTGCCCGCCACAACTTGGGTGCCATGGCAACCTGCAAATAGCAGTGGCTGTGCTTCAAAATGTATTTAGTTGGTTGTGAAATATTTCGAAATATCTCTGTAAGGCAATACATAATAAATATGAGCACTTTGTAAGAAATATGAGCAGAGAGACTAATTTTGAAGTATGACCTGTTTTTGCTCATACAATTGTGTAAATTGTTACATAATTGTACAGTTCTAACTGTATATAAATGCTATATAACGCAGAAAGGCTCAGTGCAATCATTTCCATTTAGCAATGTGTTTGCTGGATCCCTTATTTCACAAACATTTCTAATCCAGAAAGCAGATGAAAAGAAATCATATTAATAATCTAAGCATCAATAATCTGTTAAAGAAATGCACAGAACCATTTGCAATGAATGTCAAAAGCATATAAGAACTAGGAGCTGGAGTAGGCCGTCTGGCCTTTCAAGGCTGCTCCGCTATTCAATAAGATCATGGCTGATCTTTTCGTGGACTCAGATCCACTTACCCGCGCTCTCACCGTATCCCTTAATTCCTTTATTGTTCAAAAAAAGTCTACCTTAGCTTTAAAAACGTTTACTGAAGTAGCGTCAACTACTTCACTTGGCAAGGAATTCCATAGATTAACAACACTCTGGGTGAAGAAGTTCCTTCTCAATTCAGTCCTAAATCTGCTCCCTCTAATCTTGAGGCTATGCCCTCTTGTCCTAGCATCACCTGCCAGTGGAAACATCCTCTCTACTTCTTTCTTATCTATTCCCTTCATAATTTTATATGTTTCAATAAGATCCTCCCTCAATCTTCTGAATGCCAATGAATATAATCCCAATCTACTCAGTCTCTCCTCATAAGCCAACCCCCTCAACTCCGGAATCAACCTAGTGAACCTCCTCTGCACCCCCTCCTGTGCCAATATATCCTTTTTTAAGTAAGGAGATCAAAACTGCACACAGTACTCCAGGTGTGCCCTCACCAGCACCTTGTACAGCTGCAACATAACCTCTCTGCTTTTAAACTCAATCCCTTTAGCAATGAAGGACAAAATTCCATTTGCCTTCCTAATTACTTGTTGTACCTGCAGACCAACCTTCTATGATTCATGCACAAGGACACCCAGGTCCCTCTGCATAGCAGCATGCTGCAACTTTTTACCATTCGAGTAATAATCCTTTTTACTATTACTCCTACCAAAATGGATGACTTCACATTTATTTACATTGTATTCCATCTGCCAGACCTTTGCCCACTCACTCAATGTATCTATGTTCCTCTGTAAGGTTTCACAGTCCTCTGCACACTTTGGTCTGCCTCTCATCTTAGTGTCATCTGCAAACTTTGACACCCTACACGTGGTCCCCAACTCCAAATCATCTATATAAATTGTAAATAATTGCGGTCCCAACACTGATCCCTGAGGCACACCACTAGTCACTGATTGCCAGCCAGAACAGCACTCATTTATCCCCACTCTTTGCTTCCTGTTAGTCAAACAATCCTCTAGCCATGCTAATACGTTACCCCTAACGCCATGCATCCTTATCTTTATGCAGAAGCCTCTTGTGCGGCACCTTGTCGAAGGCCTTTTGGAAATCCAGGTACACCACATCCACTGGGTCCCCATGGTCGATCTTGGTCATAATGTCTTCATAGAATTCCAAAAGATTTGTCAAGCATGACCTACCCTTCATGAATCCATGCTGCGTCTGCCCAACGGGATAATTTCTATCGAGATGCCTTGCTATTTCTTCCTTGATAATAGACTCAAGCATCTTCCCCACTACAGAAGTTAAGCTAACAGGTCTATAATTCCCCATCTTTTGTCTACCTCCGTTTTTTAAACAGTGGCGTCACATTTGCTGTTTTCCAATCTGCTGGGACTGCCCCAGAGTCCAGCGAATTTTGGAAAATTACCGCCAGTGCACCTACTATTTTTCTCGCCATCTCTTTTAGTACCCTGGGATGCATTTCTATCAGGGCCAGGAAACTTATCAATCCTTAGCTCCATTAGCTTGCCCAACACTACCTCTTCCGTAATAATGATTGTTTCCAGGTCCTCACCTACCTTCGTCCCTTTGTCAATTACTGGCATGTTATTAGTGTCCTCCACTGTGAAGACCGATACAAAATACTTGTTCAATGCCTCGGCCATTTTATCATATCCCATAACTAAATTCCCCTTCTCATCCTCTAAAGGGCCAACATTTACTTTAGCCACTCTTTTTCATTTTATATATTTATAGAAACTTTTGCCGTCTGTCTTTATATTCTGTGCTAGTTTTTTCTCATGTTCTACCTTACTTTTCTTTATAGCTCTTTTTGTGGCTTTCTGTTGACCTTTAAAGTTTTCCCAATCTTCTAGTTTCATGCTGTTTTTGGCCACTTTGTATGCCTTCTCTTTCAATTTGATAGCCTCCCTAATTTCCTTAGACACCCATGGCAGATTACCCCTTTCCTTACAGTCCTTCCTTTTCACTGGAATATACTTTCGCTGAGCACTTTGAAAAATTGCTTTGAAAGTCCTCCACTGTTCGTCAACTGTCCCACCATAAAATCTTTGTTTCCACTCTAGCCAAGTCCTCCCTCATTCTATTGTAGTCCCCCTTGTTCAAGCACAGGACCCTGGTATTGGATTTTATCTTCACACTCTCCATCTGTATTCTAAATTCAACCGTACCGTGATCATTCCTTCCAAGAGGATCCCTAACTATGAGGTCGTTAATTATTCCTGTCTCATTACACAGGACCAGATCTAGGATAGCTTGCTCAGTTGTTGGTTCCATTAGATACTGTTCAAGAAAACTATCATGGATACACTCAACAAACTCCTCCTCAAGGCTACCCTGACCGAGCTGGTTCGACCAATATGTAGGTTAAAATCCCCCATGATAATTGCCGTACCATTTTTACAGGCATTAGTTATTTCTTTGTTTGTTGCCCGCCATGTCCATCTGCTAACTGGATGATCATCCCTTTAAATGGTTCCCTTTAAATAGAAACTTTAACCAGAAAGCTTCTGATTATATTATTCACATTCACAAGCTATTCACGTAGCTGGGAGCCAATCACATGGCTGCTGGTAGGCGGAAGACCTTTATCGTCAGCAACTGATCACCACTCTAAAGAGTGACGATTCATTCCTTGCCAGCTCAATTTCACTTCATTTATACCCCTTGGTGCCAGCTTGTCTGCAACTGAACTTCTCCACTGGCTGAACAAACTACAGTGTAAACACCACGTATAATCAGCATTAGTAATTTGCTTTTAAAAAGAGCTGCACAACATTTGGTTTTATAACAGTCCTTTTCCCATTCTAGTCCTCAAACAAACACGCAGAAAAATAAAAAGATACTGGGCTGAAGCTTACAGTTTTGGGGAATGTTGATGAAGTGTTTCTCGCTGGGAATCAAAGTGAGGTTTCTTGTCATATTTTTGTCAACTCACCCACATTAATTGGCATTTCTCCCTGTGGCGAGACTCATGTCCAATTTACACCCCCCACCTTTACCAAACATCATTCCCAGAGTAACTTGCTATTCAGCAGAGGTCCTCTCTAAGACTAGCATCCCTTGCGGCTGCACCATCTTCCAAAGCCCACTGTGCACCTGCAGGACAGCTGCCATCTGGAAGCTGTGCTGCTCGGCTGTGGAAGGAGTGAGGAGCGATGGCACAGAAAGAGAGGTTGGTTCCATGATTCTCTGAGATGGACCTTGAGATTTTTGTGGATTGGGTGCTGGAGGACCAACAGAGGAGCCCTACATCATCATACCTTGCTAGCATGGTTGGAGATTATCACCCGTGTCAGCACCATCTCCATGGTCAGGAGCACTGGGCAGCAGTGCAGCAAGCAGATCAATGATCTTCGCTCCCTCAGGGAAATCCAATGTTGTGCTCTATTTTACCCCACACTTATCTGTGCCACAGCACCCACTTCCCACTAATGCTAATGGTCTAACACCTTCTCTGTTGCATGAAACACCTTCTCTGACTCACGCACATTGTCACCCTCCCTCCCACCAGTCCATCCTTGCAACACCTTCATGCTGCCTCCTCACACCTCCATATCTTTCCCCACATGCACAGCCTTAATGCCACTCACTTGTGTATTACTCATTTGGTGCCACTATGTCATTACAGGAGAGGACATCCCAAAACATGGAAGAGCAACTTCAGATGAGTGATGAGATCAGTGCCTGATATCTGTGTCCTCACCCCTCCCAGGTAAAGACAGGAACCATTCCCTGCAGGGATTCAGAGACATCTGAATGGTGGCACGGCGACTCAGTGGTTAGCACTGCTGCCTCACAGCACCAGGGACCGGGTTCGATTCCACCCTTAGGTGACTGTCTGTGTGGAGTTTGCACATTCTTCCCTGTGTCTGCATGGGTTTCTTCCGGATGCTCCAGTTTCCTCCCACAGTCCCCAGTGCAGACTGGGTGGACTGGCCATGCTAAATTTCCCAGAGTGTTCAGGGATGTGTAGATTAGGGGGGTGAGTCTGGGTAGGATGCTCTGAGGGTCAGTGGGGACTTGTTGGGCTGAAAGGGCCTGTTTCCACACTGTAAGGATTCTATGATTCCTTCTATGATCTACACCCCAACACCCAAATAAGTATCACTTGCCATTGCATTGCAACACTCACACTCGCCAGACAGTCAGCACAATGCATTAAACACCAGTGCTCATAAGGTCTTTTGTCCCATCTGTCTTCCAGGTGCACCATCTATCCTAGGCCCAGCTCATCTCCCCCAGAGGAAAGGTCTTTAGCCTCACTGTGTGTGAGTGCAGAGATATCTCACCACATCTCTTGAGAAAAATGAACAAGATGCAGTGAGGTGACCTCAACGTCGAGATGGGCTCCACCAAACATCTCTCCTTTTTCTACTTCTCATCTCACCTTCACATCGCTCAGAGGCAGCTACTGCTAGGATTACCCGGTGTATCAAAGGACAGTCAATGGACCTGTCCAGGTTTTGCTTCATGATTGCCAAAACTCCAGTGGCTATCTCCTCTCGCCAGGGCTACAGGGATATGGAAAGAGGAAGTTCACTCTTGGATGGGCTGCGAAGGAGGCAAGCAGAGATGCAGAAGAAGAGGCACCCTTACTACTGTTGTCTATCTCCTACCTTTTGTTCATAATGTTGACAGATCACACAGTAAAGGGAGGTTCAATTGTGAAAAAAGGGCTGTTTCCCAGAATTTAATACCAACACAGCCAGGGCTGAATGTGCTATGAATTCAGAAGTCACGCGACACCAGAAGATAGTCCAACAGGTTTATTTGAAATCACAAGCTTTCGGAGCACTGCTTCACTCTGTCATGTGACTTCTGACTTTGTCCACCCCAGTCCAACACTGGCACCTCCACATCATGTGCTGTGGCAGGGCCACCTGCAGTTGGTCATTTTTGCTGTGTACATGGATTCCTCTGAGGTAGTGCTACATGTCACAGGGCAACTGAAATAGGGGTTTTCCAAAAGTGCAACAGGAGAGTCATACAAACTAACCACTAACGGTCATTAATAAGTCCCAGCACCAGGAAAAGGATTGGTTACCCCTCGATGCAGGAATGAGAGCAACGCAAGGATTCGTTTTGTAGAGGAAAGCCACCCGCAACTTGAAACAATGAAGCATTAGTGAGCAGAGGTGAGGAATTCTTTAACCTTGGTGAAAAGTAACTGGGGCAGCAAAAGGATAGGAGAACATTAATGGAAATGACTCAGACAAAATCCTAAGATGAACTGAAGGGAATTCCCTGCCTTGGGAAAGAGTGCAGCATGGAAACTGAAGAAAGAAATGAGATGAATCACTCCCAGGTTGTGAGTTAAATCAGGGGGCTTATGTTTTGCGTTCTGTGTTATCTTACTGCCAGTAGAAAAGCCATGATCATCAAAGAGACCAGACAAGCTGTGCTAAACCATCGGAAACAGCCTGGGCAAGGGACACCAAACTTTTATTTCAAATGAGAAAGGACAATTCCTTTTGATGTCGTGCTGACAAGGTAATGGGGATCAATTGAGATACATGTAATTGATGTGGCAGATTTAGGATTGTGTGGTTCACAGAGGCATCAACATACCACACCATCACAAAACAGAAGCAAAAAGGAAATCAAAGCAAAATGGAACTGTGCGGGATATTTCAGACACTCTTATTTTTTTTTCCCCAGGAATGAAAGTCCTTTGACATCTTTGGGAGTATTTGGGAGGGGCACGTATCAAAAAGACATGAAAGAGATTGTTAGGTACTGCAGAAGAGGCTTTCAATCCACTAAAGCCAAACTTAATGAGGTTGGTTTAACACACATAGGGAATTAAGCTCTGCTTTGATTATTTTCTTTTTTCCCACAGAGCACAGAATAGCAATGTCAGTTTTAAGATGAGGTCTAACTATTTAAGCTGTAAATCTATAATCCTACAGCATTGGGTATTCTACTCACTTAATAAATGCGAGTGTGCCAATCATACTAAGGAAGCCTTGGGTATTAGAGCTTATAATTCACTTGTGATAATTACTTTGTGAGAAATGCCATGGTGTCATTCTATAAAGTTCATGCAAAGCAAGGAAAGGGAAAGCTTGGAGGATATGGCAGCAGCAGCTAGTAACTGGGAGCATCTGGTGGTCCAGCAAAATTGGACAGTGTACTGAAGATAGAAACACAAATGAAGAAATAGACTTTCTTACCGTGTTCTTGTTTCTCTGAATATTTTCCAGCTGAATGTGGAGGTTTTCCAATTCCTGCAACGTAGATTTGTAAACTTTCTCTGTCTCCGCACAGCGAGTCACGCTTTCGTCTAACTGGTGAAGCGAAAGGGGTAATGGATTTTTGAGTGTCAATTCAACCTTGATTGTAACCATAAGAATTTTGTTCTTTCCATTTCAGAGATTTTCAATTGGCACAACTGTGCACCAAAGTATCTACTGCAAGGTGCCAGGATACAAGAACATATTCCCTGTCTCCCAGTGAAGTGAGGTTCCCGTTCTCAGCCAAGCCATCTGGACAAGGCTTCAGAAACAGAAACATCTGCTTGCATACACTGAACAGAGGATTCATTTCATAATGGCTTCTGCCTCACACATTTAATATCCTGAAGAAAATCTCTACATAAATGATAGTCAAAAATTGAGATCCAAAGGCACAGAATATCAGAGCATTGTTCCAATTATAAATCCCCATCAATCAACTTTGACCTTCTACTCTCCACATGGATTTGTTCCCTGTAAAGTGCTAAATGTAATTGTGCAATTTACTTTGTCCTGTTGAGTCGTTGATAATTTCAATCAATGATCTGCAAATCTCAAAACCCATTGTCAACAAGAATTTTAGCCATTTTCCAAAATATTTGTTCATTTCAAACTCAAGTGCCTTGTTAAAAGTTTGTTTCACTTCAGCGTAAATACCATTGTTCCCAGACATTAACGGTTCTGAAGGGTCACCGGACTCAAAACGTTAAGTCTGTTTTCTTCCCATAGATGCTATTAGACTGGCTGAGTTTCTCCAGCAAGTTCTGTCTTGGTTCCACTTCTACTGTCTGGGGAAATGATCCCTTCTAACCTTCCAAGGGCAGGTAATCTTAAACCTATAACTTTGATTTCTCGATCCAAGTAGCCACCTTATCACTATTAAGTTGAAAAGCCAGGAAAGAAAAGCTGCGTATATATAATTAACCTGAGATCCAGCAGGAACCATCTTAATAACCTTTATTTATCTTAGAATCTATTTTTCAGATTTCTCAATGCCACCATTATACCCAATAGTGCAGAAAGAAAGGGGTGGCTTTTCCCAGTAAACTGTCACCATTCATCATTAATACACCAGAGTGTATTTGGTGGAGAGAGCGCTGATGACAAGGGACTGTAGACAGACAAAGGAATTCTTTAGTCCAATGTAACCCATGTGGACGTTCCCTGTCCATAGTATTAATAGTTCCATGTTTATCCTTAACTTCTGTTCCTATCTGGAATGACCTGATGCGAGTGGAATAAAGAATCCTCGCATCATGATTTTTGTGCCTTCTGTGTGCGTAAATCTCATGTTACATTGAAATTATTTTTCAGGGCCAGTTCTAACTTTAATCAAGTTTTGCTCATCCAATTTCTAGCGAAAAGCCCAAAGACTCGAGATTGGTCATGGTGTAACTTTTTGAAAGGTTTCAGGTTAGGAAAGATGTCATTCTCACTGATTTCACGGTTGCGAGCTCTTGGGGAGATTAGGGGGCTGGGTCCATACTGCAGCCTGTGCTACAGCCCTGAGTCCAGAACCCAATGACAGGACTTTCCTTCCCTGGAGCATAGGAGGCTAAGGGGTGACCTTTTAGGGGTTTATAAATTCATGAGGGGCACAGATAAAGTGAATACCCAAGGTCTTCATACCAGGGTAGGGGAATCCAAAACTAGAGGGCATAAGTTTAATGTAGGAGGGGAAAGACTTAAAACAGATCTGAGGGACAACTTTTCACACAGAAGATGGCAAGTATATGGAAAGAGCTGCCAGAGGAAGTGGTACAGCCAAGTGCAATTGCAACATTTTAAAGACATTTGTACAGGTATACATATAGGAAAGGTTTAGAGAGATATGGACCAAACACAGGCAAATGGGACTAGTTCAGTTTAGGAAGCCTGGTTGGCATGGATGAGTTAGGCCGAAAGATCTGTTTCTGTGCTGTTTAACTCTATGACTCTATGGTTGGATTGGATTGGATAGCATATCCCTCCTGATCTGTTCCTGTTTTTTTAAATTAAAGGATGTGGGTGTCACTGGCAAGGCTAGTGTTTGTTGCCCATCCCTGATAACCCCTGAGAAGATGGTGGTAAGCTGCCAGCCTGAGCTGATGTAGTCCATTGCACCCTTCATGTAACGGTGTGGTCAATTTCAGAGGTGGGCAATATATTTCATGAAAAATACATTAGAGGGAGTGCAGTCTATATCTACTAGAATGAAATAGGGATTCCGATGGTTAGATTATATGAGGGGCATACATAAACGAGAATTGTCTTCCCAGTAATTTAGGAAGGTGTAATTAAGGTTCATGATATATTATTATTATTTGGGAAATTGTGTCCTAAAATGGATCAATTACTTTTGGTTTAACTGCGATTTGTACCTCTAAGCTGTGAGGGATAAGATTAAGAAAGACGTGGTTTTTAGTAATAGTTCAGATTCGGCCCGTGAGTGGTAGTGGGGGCTCTGGAGATTTGTTTTATTTGCATGCATTTAAATCACATCTTTAAAACTCTTGAGGTGCACAGTTCAGTGCACTAGGAGAAAAAGGACAGAAGACAGAAAATAAAACCTACTGTTGCCTAGTGACAGGAATCTCATCATAGAGAAAGTTCAAACCAGCCAGAAGAGGCCAGATAGTTCGCAGGTTCTTGAACAGGAGAGCTACTGTCAGTTTATCAGTCTGCAAAAGCAGCGGGGACTAGGGAGGAGTTCCAGAGTTGCTTAAAAGAAAATTCCAGAGGTAGGATTCTCTGGAAGATATGAGGTTGCTAAACCTGTGTTTAACAACGTGAGGTGAGGTTGCTAAACCTGTGTTTAACAACGTGAGGTGAGGTTGCTAAACCTGTGTTTAACAACGTGAGGTGAAGTAGCCATTTATTTTAAGGGTCCCAGAAAAAAAATTAACTAAAGAAAATAGTAATGATAGAATGCATAAATTAAGGTAACCAATTCTAAATGTGCCAAATGAAGAAGGAAGTTTAAAATGGAGACAGAGCTAACTCTTCACTGCAGTAAGGTAGTGATTTCGCATGTTTCTTTTCAAATTTCTGGTAATGCCATTTTAAATAGCTCATATGTAGTAACACAGTTCATGTTTTTGTCTTTTGCGCATAATAACATTATGTTCTTCTGCTAAAAACACATTGGCAGTCTCTTGTGCACATGTTCAAAGACTCACCACCTTGGGAAATAAACATAAAACTGATGGTCAAAGTTAAGGAGTGACTTGATCAAAGATTTTAAGATATTAGGGTGAACAGATAGGATAGATACATGGAAATGTTTTTTCCACTGGTTGGCATTTATGAAATTAAGGCAATGACCAGTACTATCCATAACCAGCAAGTTCTCCCATGTGAGTGCAAGTGAAAGTGTAGTCACTGCTGGGGACAATTGGATCCATCCTTTTCTCTGCCAAGCTGGCTTTTCGCTCAGTCTCAAAGGATTCTTTAGCACTCCTGATGTAGCATCTCTAGGTTTCATAATCTGTCGCCTGAAGGTTAACATTACTCACAGTTAACAGTTGTTAATGCTAGCGATTAGAGTTTGCTGGATTTTGTTAATGAGAATTGTTGTGGCATTAGATCACAGTTGAACCTTAATCTCATTGAATGTTGGAACAGATTTGAGGAGTCCAATGTTCCCATATTTCTGTGGGTGACAGGAAACTAACAAGTAGGCCAGTTAAATAATATCAGCCATAAAGTGCACCAACGCCAAGCATTGAAATTTGGAAATGCTTACGAGAAAGACAAAGACAAAGACAATATCATGTTTCCAATAGGATCCTATTTTTGAGAAGAGGACAAGAGTAAATAGATATTAATTCGTTGTGTGAAACATTTGGTGAGCTTTGTTGAGGAAGGTGCATGATAGTAGTTTTATTCTGTGCACTAGCCAGACGGCATGAAGGGCCCCATCAAAAATCAATCTCTTCTTTTCAATTGCAGTATAATTCCAGCATTTTATTTCAGACTTCCAGTAATGATGGCTTTCTCTAACCAATTAGGATTAATTTAACATTGAACACATCAATGGGCCACATCATTGTGACTTATTTTGATCCACTTCTACTTCGTAACAAAAGTAACTTACACAGTATTTAATGTAACCTGAGATTGTTCCTGTAAATTATTTGCCACTTTGACATCGCAAGAGGAACATTTTTTTCTATATATTCCAAATCATTGAAAAAGCTCTACCAGCAACAAGCTGTTGACAAAATATTAGGCCTACAAACGTCCTCTCAGTCTTAATGGTCTAAACTGGCTCCCATCTCCCATTGGAGCAAATTCAAAGACCATTCTGTGGCTTTAGCTTCTGTTCCCTCAATGTATCATTTTCCTAGAGTCATAGAGAGCGTCAAGTCATTATAGCCCCAAAGGAAGCTGTTTGGGCCATCAACTTGATGCCAGCTCTCTGTGGAGCAATCCAGTCAATCCCATTCCCCAGCTCTATCTCTGTAGTCCTTCAAAGTCTTTTCCCTCAAGTGCCCATCTAATCGCACTTAAAAATGGCGTTGGGGGCCATGGCCTGCAAAGGAAATCCAGAAACCCTGGTCAGAGTTTCACCTAATGTTCCCAGTTAAGTAAACGTCACTGTAAATGAGATAACAAGCATGGGGCTGGATGAACACAGCAGGCCAAGCAGCATCATAGGAGCAGGAAAACTTGACGTTTCGGGCCTAGACCCTTCATCAGAAATGGGGGAGGGGAAGAGGGTTCTGAAATAAACAGGGAGAGAGGGGGAGGCGGATTGAGGATGGATAGAGGAGAGGATAGGTGGAGAGGAGGCAAACAAGTCGAAGAGGCGGGGATGGAGCCAGTAAAAGTGAGTGTAGGTAGGGGGGTAGGGAGGAGATAGGTCAGTCCAGGGAGGACAGACAGGTCAAGGAGGCGGGATGATGTTAGTAGATAGGAGATGGGGGTATGGCTTGAGGTGGGAGGAGGGGATAGGTGAGGGGAAGGACAGGTTAGGGAGGTGGAGATGAGCTGGGCTGGTTTTGGGATGCGGTTGGGGGAGGGGAGATTTTGAAGCTTGTGAAATCCACATTGATACCATTGGGCTGCAGGGTTCCCAGGCTGAATATGATTTGCTGTTCCTGCAGCCTTCAGGTGGCATCACTGTGGCATTGCAGGAGGCCCAGGATGGACATGTCATCTGAGGAATGGGAGGGGGAGTTGAAATGGTTCGCGACTGGGAGTTGCAGTTGTTTCTTGCACTTGAGGAAAAAGACTTTGAAGGACCACAGAGATAGAGCTGGGGAATGGGATTGACTGGATTGCTCCACAGAGAGCTGGCATCAAGTCGATGGCCCAAACAGCTTCCTTTGGGGCTATAATGACTTGACGATCTCTATGACTCTAAGAAAATGATACCTTGAGGCAACAGAGGCTAAAGCCACAGAATGGTCTTTGAATTTGCTCCAATGGGAGATGGGAACCAGTTTAGACCATTAAGACTGAGAGGACATTTGAAGGTGCAGCTTCAAAATCTCCCCTCCCCCAACCGCATCCCAAAACCAGCCCAGCTCATCTCCACCTCCCTAACCTGTCCTTCCCCTCACCTATCCCCTCCTCCCACCTCAAGCCACACCCCCATCTCCTATCTACTAACATCATTCCGCCTCCTTGACCTGTCCGTCCTCCCTGGACTGACCTATCTCCTCCCTACCCCCCTACCTACACTCACCTTTACTGGCTCCATCCCCGCCTCTTCGACTTGTTTGCCTCCTCTCCACCTATCCTCTCCTCTATCCATCCTCAATCCGCCTCCCCCTCTCTCCCTGTTTATTTCAGAACCCTCTTCCCCTCCCCCATTTCTGATGAAGGGTCTAGGCCCGAAACGTCAAGTTTTCCTGCTCCTGTGATGCTGCTTGACCTGCTGTGTTCATCCAGCCCCATGCTTGTTATCTCAGATTCTCCAGCATCTGCAGTACCTTTTATCTCTGTCACTGTAAATGATTCCAGTATAATGGGAAACCATGTGTAGTCTTGTGTTATGCAAGAAATGACCCATTCCTTCCAGTGTCTACCGGCAAAACTTCTGAAAACTTCTTTTGCATGGCATCCAACCAACAAAGGATCCATATACAATTTTGTCAGGTCTTTGGAACAACTCTTGTGATTGTTGGGGGACAGGAATGTTATGAAAAATTCCAAATTTCACTGCCGTCTCTGTTATCTGTCCCCTCCTACTCTACTCACTTATTCAACAAATCAATGGCAAAGTCTTGAGCTATTTTAACGCTCCACTTTGGAGCTCCTCTCGAATCCCCATTGCCTCATTACATCAGTTGCCAACAGTTCCAAAAAAATGTCAATGGCTGGAAAGTACATATAGACCTCCTGTGATCATGAAAGGTATTGAAATAAATACAAATTTTTCCCTGCCCTGTTTTATAATGCCCCAGTGAAGTACACAGGTAACTTTATCATATTCAAGGAGCTACGTAAATACAGGATGTAGTTGTTGTGGCCCACACTTTCAAAAAAATCTCAAAATACATTTTCAAGAGGTGGTACGGTGTCTAGGCGATTAGCACTGCTGCATCACCGCACCAGGGACCCAGGTTCAATTCCACCCTCAGGTGACTGTCTGTGTGGAGTTTGCACGTTCTCCCTGTGTCTGCATGGATTTCCTCTGGGTTTGCTCTGGTTTCCACCCACACCCCAAAGATGTGTAGGTTAAGTGGATTGGCCATGCTAATTTGCACATAATGTCCAGGGGATGTGCAGACTAAGGAAATATAGGATAGGGGATGGGTCTGGGTGGGATGCCCTTCAGACGGTCAGTGTGGACTCAATGAGTCAAATAGCCTGCTTCTGCACTGTAAGGATTCTATAACTGTTTTAGGGAACATACTCCATCTCTATTACAAAGGCTCAGCACAATCTCCTCCTCCACTGCTAAACACCACGGAATATTCCCTGTGGCTTTACATGGTTATAAGTTGTTGAAACTTTGTTTGGTGTTTATTAATGATCAGTGTCATGCTGTTGTTCCTTAATGTTCACAGCGACTCTCAATAGTATGCAGTGGTGATTGAGAAGCACAGATGAAAAAATAGATTCCAACACCAGAAGCTAACATTTTATAGAAAACGGTGAACTGAAAATGTGCAATACTTCACCATTTCAGGCAGCTTTCTGGCAGATTGTTCAAATAAATCAGCTTCAGAGTTTCTAAGATGAATAGATGCTACTGGTCAGTGCTAAATTCCAAATACACTCTGGGAACAGAGTATGCAGTCTTGATATAAAAAGAAGAAGTGAATATCAACCTGTTAAAGCCCGTGAGAATGTCATGACAGCACAATTATAATACAGGCAGTCCCCAGGTCCATTCGTAAGTTGATTTGTACACAAGATGGAACACAAGGTAATGACAAGGTAAAGGAGCCATTTGTAAGGACAGCATGGTGGCTCAGTGGTTAGCACCTCTGCCTCATAGCACCAGGGACCTGGGTTTGATTCCACCCTCAGGCTACTGTCTGTGCAGAGTCTACATGTTCTCCCTGTGTCTGTGTGGGTTTCCTCTAAGTGTTCTGTTTTTCTCACACAGTCCAAAGATGTGCCGGTTAGGGGGATTGACCATGCTAAATTGCTTGTAGTGACCAGGTGGGTTAGCTATGGGAAAGGGTAGGTGTTGGGTCTGGGTGGGATGTTCAAAACTAAAAGGGGCAGTGCAGTGGCTCAGTGGTTAGCACTGCTGCCCTGCAGCGCCAGGGACCTGAGTTTGATTCCAGCCTTGGGTGACTGTGCAAACTCCATATAGACATTCGCCCTGTGCCTGTGTGGGTTTCCTCTGGGTGCTCTAGTTTCCTCCCACAGTCCAAAGATATGTGAATTGGCCATGCTAAATTGTTCGTTGAGTTCAGGGATTTGTGTAGGTTACATGGGTTTGTCATGAGCAATGCAGGATTACAGGGATTGGGGGGGCATGAATGAGTCAGATTGGACTTATTGGGCTGAATGCCCTGTTTCTACACTGTAGGGATTCTATGGTAAGTGAAAAAAATGTTCATATGTTGGGTCTTTAAAGTACATCCCCGTACTGGGCTGGGGAAGGTAGGTGGAATGGCAACAGCTGTAGTGCAGGTGGGCAGTGGTAGGCGTTGGTCAGTGAGGTTTATAATACGAGTGATCGTAGACCAGATATTCACAATCAGGCACCACCCCACCCTCCACCATATGTTTATGATAAATAGTTATGCAACTTGGTGATATCACTCTTTCATCAACAGAAGGCAGTTAGAAGTTATAAATACATCATTTAATGTAATCTTTTGATCATCATCATATGATGAAAGGTCATAAAATATGGTTATTATTATTTGGAAACATGGCTTCCAAAGTTGAAGAATAATGTAAAGCTATAAGTTTAACTTGTATTTCTATGGATTAAGAAAAGAAAAACATGGTTTTTAGCTTCATTTTAGGTTTGTTCTGTGAGTAGTACCAGGGTAGATACTCTGTTTGTTCACACATGCACTTTTAAGAAGGTTTTACAGCATTTAAGTAGGGCTGGTGTGTTAGTGGTTCAATATATTCAAAAAAAGTCAAGAAAATTGGGCTTCTACCAAACAATTTTGTGTGCAACAACACAGAGGCAGAGATAGAATCCATAAAAGTAGTGAGCTAGGATGCAAGCTCATTTAGAGAAAAGAGACCCTTAACAGGAAAACTGTTGGCTTAGCAATAATCGAACAAAGTCAAAAAGATGTAACAAGTGGCTCAGAAATCAGGAAAAGAAAATGTCCAGAAGCAGAAACCTGTGGTGACATCCAACAGCAAGGTATCCTACAAGATTGATGAAGGCATGCATATAAATAACACAGGTTAAGGAGTAAGTGAGCTGAGTTAGCAGCTTAAAACAATCAAAAGAACGGTTCATGCTTTAAATGAGAAACCAAGACAGAAATTTCTGGAAAAGCTCAGAAAGTCTATGGAGAGAAATCAGAGTGAACGCTCCAGTTTGAGTGACCCTTTGTCAGAACAGGGTTAAAAACCGTTGAATCTTTCTTTTTGATATCTGTAATGATACCATTTCAAATAGCTTTAGCATAGTGTAATGTAGTTTGTGTTTCTACTTTCAGTGCAGTAAACCTTTGTGTTCTTTTGTTAAAAGTACATAGGCAGCCTCTTGTGAATATTGTCGATGCCTGACCACCACATTAAATAGATAGCAAAAATAAACCCAATGGTCTATCGAGCCAAGTTTCACTCTGTATCTGACTTACCCAGTGATAACCATCAGCTGGAATCAAAACAATACTCATCAACCACAAACAGTTTGATGTGTCACATTCTCATCAGTGAAAATGTAGTTTGGAACATTACTCTCCAATTAACAGAAGGTCATTTCATTGCACTCTCTAGTTAATGGATTTTATGTCATTCTCTAGTTTTTGGGAAGAAGTGTCACACAGTAGTTCATGCAAAGTGGTTTAATGTCCGGATCCAATTAATGCAAATAAAGCTTACTATCACTCTCTAGTTAATTGGTTTAATGAGATATAAATTAAAGCATCTCTCTTTAAGTAATAGAAAGCTTTTTGGGACATCTCACTCTAATGGGAAGCAATTTGCTTCTCCAGCAAATTGAGGTTTGGTCCCACTTCTGCATCCTATTTGGATGTCTCTTGGTAACTGTGGCCTGTCTCTACCTAAGAGTAACTGATCAGATTCTGGTAGGATGCTGCAACTCTCCAGTTTATGAGAACTGTAAGGATTCCCTACTGTGAGGTAGATAATTTGTATTCAATGCAGCCTGAGCAATGTGAAGCACACACTATAACCATCTGCCAGGATTGTTGGGGTCGGGGAGGGGGGGTGGGGATGGATTCCAGAAGGAAAAAAAATGCAGACCACTCAATCAACATCTCTGAAATCCTCAATTTTGTCAGAGAAGAATGGTGTCCAGGAAGTTGAACATATTACAGAAAGGTCAAAGAAATGATCAACCAAATCAACCTTCAAAGGATGGTTAGAGCTTTTGGAGGAGTGTTCACTTCCTGAACTGTGATTCACTTTGATCCATTGCTCCTGAGGAACACAAGCAGCAAACAGACCCTGTTTAATTTAATCCAAGATTATTCTTGGCATTTATTTGTTGAATTGATATCACCAAAAGTGGAAAATATCCTTCAACTTCTGTAAGTCCCAAATTATCCAGAACCCAGCAGCGGCATCCTGTTGTGCTAAAACATTACTCCTGGCAAGAAAGCAGGAGTATTAAATAAAAGGAACACATTACCTGCCTGTATGTTTAACAGCAGCAGGATGGCTTGGAGTGGTTTCAGATGTAGATTAGGAACCATTTAAATGTCAGATTAGGATATTATCTCAGTCCTGTGATTAAATCACTGCTTTTTAATCACTGCCAGATGTCCACATATAATCCTCCTGAATCTCTCAATTAAACTGCTGTTTTGTACTACACCAGCTAATACTAATACTTCGTCAAAATAACTTTCGATTCATCATCATTTTCATCACTTTCAAAAATGTTGTCTGGTCTCAAATAGGTTATTCCAACTGGCTCTTAGTCGATATGCCTACCAGAAGCTTGGAATCGTGTCTAATATCTGGTTACACCTTCCTGCCATTATCAGCACTAAGTCATCCCTTGACTGGAATCATTATTCTTCTTTAATCAGACTGGGCTTCTTGCTCTTTAAAAAGAAACTAAGAATAAAGCAAGGTGTAGAGCTGGATGAACACAGGTCAGGCGGCATCAGAAGAGCAGGAAAGCTGACATTTTGGGCCTAGTCCCTCTGAAAAGGTCCAGGGCAACTGGATGACAGATCTTAAAGAATGCATTGTGTTGGCACAGATGGTGCTGCTGGGTGGAACATAATCAGATCTCCTAGCCTATTCCTGAAAAGTAGAAATGTGGCACTCAAAACTACTCCAGTGACAAGATGGCTTTGATACTTTGTTAAATGCAGCCTGGTTGAACTATGGATCTTACAGACTGAAGATTAAAATGAAGAATTGGCTGAAGTTTGAGAGCCAGTGTGCTAACTGTATAGGAACCAACACTAGTGATCGAGGGGCTAGGAGAATGGGCACTCAGGCACAAGCTTAAATGTCAGAGATTTAGGACAGAGAACGGGAGATATTTTCTTTTCCACTGAGGCTATGAAACAGTGGAAAGCACTAGCAGTGTTATGGATTGAGAAAGAGAACAAAAATGGCGAAGTAAATTTGATGGATGATTGAAGGAATGAGGAATAGGAACACAGTAACAAGATGGGCTCATGCGTGACAGCTGTTTGCATAGAAAATAACAGCCTTTCTGAGTTGTAAGTTCCACGTAATTCTATGTGAGATAAATTAAGAAGAAATGAGGGGATGCTAGTCTTGAGTTTCTAAAAACCTGTAGATAGATAAAGAAAGGAAAGACTGAATGAGGATCAAAGAAAGTGCAGCAGCTGAAATCTTGGAAACTCATGAGTTACAGATGAAAGCAATGGTGCACATTTGAATTCCAGCACCATAAGGCAGCAGAGAGATGAAAGAGCATCCGTGGGACAACATTATTTAAAGTTGCTGCCACAGCCTCTGCGTTTTGTATGATGAGTAGAGGACAAGAGAAACCTATCCAGGTGCAGTCAGTCTGTATTTAGTTCCTTATCTTTGGGTTTAGTCTCCCTGACTCTAGATTCAGAGCTGGTCCATAATGCGAATGTGTGAATAAAAACCAAAAGAATTGCGTGTGCTGGAAATCAGAAACACAAAAACAGAAATTGTCAGAAAAGCTCAGCAGGTCTGGCAGCATCTGTGGTCAGAAATCAGAGTTAACATTTCAGGTTGAGTGATCCTTCCTGAGAACTAATGGTAGTTAGAAAAAGTTGGTTTTTACATAGAAGATAGTGTGGGGGGCGGGGGGTTGGTGGGAGGAGGTAAGGAGTAAATGATAGGTTGAGATAGAGCCAAAGAGAGAAAACAGTTGGATAGACAGAGGATTAGAGGACAATCAGCCTGGGTGAATGAATGGCTGCTAATAGGGACTATTAGTGGCTAACAATGGCTTGCGTGCAACAACAGGCCTGGTGTGTACAAGTTGGGATAAAGACGTGGGAGAAGGCACCTCAATCCCTAAAATTGCACAAGCTACAAGAACAGCACCTCATTTTCTGCTTAAGAACTCGACAGCCTTCTGGACTCAATGTCAGATTCAACAACTTTAAGATTCCTGAAACGTTAACTCTGATTTCTCTCCACAGATACCACCTGGCCCGATGAGCTTTTCCAGCAATTTCAGTTCTTGTTGTTGATGGAAGTGTACGAAATTGGTGGTAATTGTGCCATTAAAATGGTAGATGTAGGAAATAAATAAATTAATAGATCTATTCATCTCAGATATTGTAAACGGACAATTCCACAAGATGACCAAACAGGACACTGTGATAAGTTAAACGTGCCTTAAAAAACATCAATTGCAAAAAATCCGCTGTCTTGTGCTGTTGTGCTGTAGGGTTAAATTATATAAAACATAACTCTAGGTTCCAAACTTTCTGTTGTTATCTTTATATTAGATGTATTACTGACTGCCATCTTTATCCTTTGCATCATTTTGCACAATATTTTCATAGAACAGTAAATATTCTGGTACTTCCGGTACTTTTCTTTCTACATCCTGATCCTCCCAATTTCTCAAGCGAGTACCATATATCACTTAGTTCTGAATTAACAGAACCACAATGGACCCTGGTTCAACTCCTGGACTGTTCAGTGAACTTAATGTGCTTAAACAGGGAAGTATCCATCAGCACATGCCTCAGGGTGACAGCATTAACAAACAGTAAACACACCTAAGATAAGGTGAGGCGATGGCCTCGTGGTGTGTTGACCCAGATAATGTTCTGGAGGCCCAGTTTCAAATCCCGCCATGGGAGATGGTGAAATTTGAATTCAATAAAAACCTGGAATTAAGAGTCTAACACTGACCACGAATCCATTGTCAATTGTCAGGAAAAACCCATTGGGTTCACTAATGTCCTTTAGGGAAGGAAACTGCCATCCTTACCTGGTCTGGCTGCATGTGACTCCAGACCTACAACAATGTGTTTGACTCTTACTTCCCCTCTGGGCAATTAGGGATGGACAATAAATGCTGCCTGGTCGGTGATCCCCTCATCCCGTGAATGAATAAAGGAAAAAAGAAGTCACTTCCTATTCACTCTTGGGACAATATGGATGACATTGACGGGGTCTGCATTTACTGAGCATTCCTAATTCTCCTTGAGAAACTGATGACAGTACCTTCTCAAGCCATGTGTCCTATAGGTATACCCACAGTGCTGTTCAGGACAGAGCTACAGGACATTTTACCAGGCAACACAGAAGGAACAGCAATCTATTTCCAAGTCAGGACGATGAATGGCTTGGAAGGGAAACCTGCAAATGGTGGTATTGTATCCACATATCCCTGCCCTTGTACTTCTTACTTGGTACAGGTTGGGGTTTGGAAGGTGCTGCCACAGGCACTTTGCTGATTTGCTGCAGACCATGTTGTAGACAGTGTCCAGTGGAGGGAGTGAATGCTTGTGATCCTGTTACAAAACGCTCTTATCTGATGAGGTCCCAGCCACAATGACCTTCCCTCAATGCAACTGCGTTCACATTAGACTCTTTACTTTGGTAAGGTCCTGAACAAAAGAACAAAGTGTTCTAACAACAATGTACTCAGGGTTATAGGGGACAAAATTGGAAGGTGAGGTGTTGGTGACAAAACAAAAAGGGATAACTGGAAGAATAGAAGCATGCTTAAAATCTGGTAGAGTTCCACATTATAAAGCTGAAGACAAAAACATGAGGAGGTACAGGTTGCATCAGTTCTCTGGAATCTGATGGCTTCGTAACCAACTGGTAAAACCATGTTGGGCTTAGGCTTTCTCTGGAACACCATCACCTCTCTGTTTTTATTTCCAAAGGCAGCAATGATAAAGGGAGGCAGTGGGTTCTGACTGACCTGCATCTGGAGTTTCTCCACCTCCTGTTTGTTGTTGGTTTGACCAGGATTCTGCATCGTACCCAGCAGCAGCTGAGCGTCAGCCAGGAGGGCATTCTTGCGTCGTAAATCCCTGCGCAACCGTTTCTCCACGTCAAAGTCTCGGTGACCTATCTGGACAAGGAGATTTCCACTGTTACCGACAGTTACTTTTCTTTTTGAAACACAGAATGAAGCAGTTTGAATTTCCACAGCTGCTGTAATTCTCCAAACCATAGAAAGATAGACTAAAAGAGCTGAGGCGGACATTCTCTGTCTTCCCCCTCTTTTGAAGCAGAGTCTCATTCTTGTTCTGTTATTATCTAAAAACCCTCTTTTCTCACTTTGCTCCCACTCTTGCAATGCATCTCAAAATGGCTTCCTTTTTCAATCACATGCTGGCGTCTAGGAAATAGAATGTAAGAACATAGAACATAGAACAGTTCAGCCCACCCATTATCCTACTCTAAGATCAAACTACCCTGCATACCCTACATTTTACTATCATCCATGTGCCTATCCAAGAGTCGCTTAAATGTTCCTAATGTATCTGACTCCACTACCACCGCCGGCAGTGCATTCCACGCACCCACCACTCTCTGTGTAAAGAAGACTCAGCAATATCTCACTTCAGGGACTCTGAAATGGGCAGAGCTTGCCTGGGTTAACCTTTAGCCAGTTAAATCAAGATTCCCCACAGGATAAACTGGGATGAACTTAGTTATAGCAAATGGCCAATGCTCTTTGACTAACTTTCATATCTCTGATTAAACTGGGGATTGCCATACAATTTTCATATGTATTAAAGCACAGTACAAATTAACCTTTATTTCACCTCACTCCAGGAGTGGCTTGCACTTGTACCTGACGTTACTAACATCTTCAATCTGTCAGTTTATTATGAAGATGTGACAAATGAGTGTGGTCCATTTGATAGCTTTTCACTTTAAAGGAAGAAAAGTGTTGCGGACACTGGCTATATTTATCCCTGGAGTTTTCAGTCATGTGATTTCTTGCTCTATGTCATCAAATCAGCCTTTTATCCTGTGGCTAATACTTCTAGAATAAATAAACAACGGAATTCAAAGCATTTGAACAAACGCACTATTTTATTTGACAGCTCTCCAATATTTTTTCCAGGTTAATTGCAACAGTATCCAGGATATTATGATATAATAATATCCTGTCTCAGTGGTTAGCACTGCTGCCTCACAGCGCCAGGGAGCCGGGTTCGATTCCATCCGCGGGCGACTGTCTGTCTGGAGTTTGCACATTCTCCCCGTGTCTGCGTGGGTTTCCTCCCACAGTCCGAAGGTGTGCAAGTTAGGTGGATTGGCCATGCTAAATGCAGGGTTAAAGGGGGATAGGGTAGGGGGGAGGGTCTAGCTGGGATGATCTTTGGAGACTTGATGGGCTGAATGGCCGCCTTCCGCACTGTAGGGATTCTGTGACTCTCCATCAGGAAATAACTCATATGGTAGTGTGGGCTAGTGACTCTACAGAGGTGTGAAATATTACTGAGTTATTGATCATTTGCCTGTAATTGATCTTACTGCACCCTTTCCAAAGGAGGGGGAAAATGGGATAGCTCAACTCAAAGAATCAATGCAAGATCAAATTGCATTTTCTGTGCTGTAAGATTCTATGGGACATCAGGAAAACCATATCGGGAGGTCAACTACAGAGCTGTTCGGAATTTCCCCTCTGTGTTGTAACAGAACAGGGGCTATTGAACTGGAAATCTTACAATCTCTGAGCAATTTTACCATTGAGTTTTTGATGGTGGATTTTGTGCTTCTGAAAATGTTACAGTTGGGAGAGATTTACAATGCACTTCCACATCAGAGGTTGCATGGGCTACAGTGAAGACAAATCTTTCCATACTCTAACAAAAAGATATCAAACTACTCCTCTCTCTTTTCCAGCGAAGAGCCATACAATATTTCAACACGGCTCTGCTATCTGCCATCCTTCTGAGACTGTACAATGAAATTAACAAGTCAGGGCCAACTCATCAGCATCTTGTTGATACAAGATAGGATTACGCTTATGAAATTACCTAAACTGACTGAATGTTTGACCACAAGATCTAGCAGAGGGAGAACACCACTCGATCCCAAAGTAATGGAATCCATTTCCAACCCATTTACCTCCACTCCCAGTCATCAAATAATCTTGATTTATTAAGTTTATTCAAGGTTGAGATAGACTGATTTTAATCAAATTGGAATCGAGGGCTATGGGGACAAGGTGGGAAAGTGAAGTTGAGGATTTTCTGAGGAACCATGATCTTGTTGAATGGCAGAGCAGACTCGATGGGCCGAAAGGCTTACTTCTGTTTTCATATTTTACGATCCTTTCATATAGCAAAAACAAAAGTGATAAGATTCAGAATAGCAATAGATTCAGAATAATGCCTTGCTGTAAATGCCAGCTCTTGTAAAATGAGCTGCAATCTTACCAATAACGAAGGAACAGTACCCTCAAGGTGAATGATATTCCACAATACGCAAAAAGGAAAACTATTCCTGCTTTCTAAAAGGGTCTCCTGCGCATTCAACATCTTGAAATAAAGCACGTATAGATTTTATTTTGTAGCCAGCCTTGTCTATGAATCAGTGGCTTGTAAATTTATGAACCCTCTGAGCTCCCTTACAGTTGAGAGCCACATCCTGAAAGCAGCCTACTCTTCATCCTCTGCTTAGCAGCTATTGAGCTCATTTCAGAGCTTTCTAGGTCACACAATGTATTCTACCTTTTGTCCTGTGCCCTCGCTGCTGTCACAGGTTATCTTCACATCAATAATTCCCAAACTAATGAACTGATTTTGTTTCAGCCAGGGGTAAAGAGCTGAACCAGTCCCTCAGCATCACAGGAGAAGAAACCAAAGGAGAAGCAACGTCTTGTGCCAGATCTTGTGATGTGATTGATAGGCCAAACCGAGAACATTTGCTGACTGTAGATTTCTATTAAAGTCTGTTTTACTGCAACAACCCAGACTGAACAGGCCGCATGGACTACATCACAATTTTGTGGCTATCATTACACATTCTACACATATGGACAAAGGTTTTAAACTGCAGTGTTTTAGAAGATATCCTGGTTTAATAATACATATTTGTCTCTTTAAAGGGGAATGGTGGCACTTTATTGTCACCAATTGAAATTTATAATGCCAGCCCAGAGATAAAAGAGTGCTATCAATTTCACCCAAATTATGTTTGAGGTTGCATCCAGCTGAGCATCTTGATTCGAAATAAAATGTAGATGTTGTGGTTTCTTCTTACTGCAGTGAACTGTGAAATAGGAGGCATTATTGCTGCAAGCTAATGCTCTCTGTCGGTTACAGCAAAACATTCAGGTGGAATTGACTGTGTGTTATCTGGCTGAGCTACTGCTTTGTGTGCATCAGCCACATGCACAATAGATGATCCAATGTTTAATTCCCAGATTCTGCAGTGTTGGCTCACGAACACTCCGCATGTAAATAAAGGGTGGCTTGGTGACAGGATACCGGCCTCTGTGGAGTTACTTCAGGGCCTAGTGACCCGGGCTAATGCTCTGGAAACAAGGGTTCAAATCCCACCATGGCAAATGGTTAAAATTTCAATTCAATTAATAAATCTGGAATCATAAATCAGATGACTGTGACCAATAAACCATTGTCAATTGATACAAAATCATCTGATTCACAAACGTCCTTTAAGGGAAGGAAATCTGCCATCCTTACCCTGTCTGGCCCACGTGGATCTCCACACCCATAGTGATGTGGGTGACTCATAAATAGGCTACAAAGCCACTTATTTGTATCTAACTGTTACTAAATCTGACAAAGAGAATAAAACCAGATGACCTGACACAAAGGAAAACAGTTGTGGTTGTGGAAAGTCATTCATCTCAGTTCCACGACATCTGTGCAGGTGTTCCTGAGGGTAGCGTCCTCGACCCAAACATCTTCAGCTGCTTCATCAATGACCCTCCCTCCACCAGAAGGTCAGAAGTGGGGATGTTCGCTGGTGAGTGCACAATTTTCAGCACCTTTTACAACTTCTCAAATGCTGAAGCAGTCCATGTCCAAATACAGCAAGACCTGGCGAGCAGGCTTGGGCTGATAAGTGGCAAGTAACATTGTGTCACACTTTACCTAAACTGTTAAAACCTTGCATAATTTTACAGCCCTCAATCAGGTCTTCCTTGGAGTTCATTTCTTAGCCTAACAAGAAATTGCTGAAGAAATGCAGCAGGTCTGACAGCATCTGTGGGGAGAAAACATAACATTTCTTCTGAAGAAGGGTCACTGGACTCGAAACATTAATTCTGTCAGACCTGCCAAGTTTCCCCAACTCATTTTGTTTTTGTTTGTGTTTTTCTTCTTCAGATCTGTAGCTCTTTGCTTAATTTTTCCAGTCTATCCATTATATCTTGATATGCCTATCTGAAAATTTCTGAAATAATTCCTTCAGTTTGTACGACTGCTGGGGGCAGTTGTAGTGTTCCAATGGGGTTTTAATGATATTTCCATCACACCATTGTACAATCTCCATCACATCACAGAAGAACTGACCTACCTGCTCACAGAGGGTTCCAACCAAACTCTCCAAGTCCTGTTTCTCATGAAGGACCAGCTGACGTTCCTCAAACTCCTGCTCCAGCTGCATTTCCAACTGACGGAGCTGTGCCAAAGAGAAAGCACACAGAAAATGTCAGAGGTGAGACTGCCCAACAACACTTTGGGCTGTTCAAAGGCCTCATACATCAACCTAGAGCAGCCCCTCAAGTCCTTTCAGAATTGTATCTGACTGCACAACTACACAGGACCTCCAAGTGGATGACGGGCCCATGGGGTGAGCTATCATCTTTTGTCCAATGGTATTCCCAGCAATGGACTCTTGCCAGGGATATGCCTCGTTGGTTCCTGCTGCCAACTGAAACAGGCTTTCCTCTTGCTTTCAGCCCTAGTAGCAGGATGTCTGCCATCCTTGTGAAACTTAACCCCACTAACTCTGTTTCTCTCTCCCCAGATACTGCCAGCACTGACAATTCTCAGCACTGGTTCTTCTGCGCTTCTCCACAGAGCTAATTTGTTGTCCAGAACATGATACAAACTTGAGGCAGGAGGATAGGAAATCATATTCTCACAAGCAAGGCCTCTAGCAAACTCAGTAATCCCACTACGTACACAGACAGAGTCAATAGGTTTACAACTGAATCACCTGGAAAAACACTGGAAAAGTGTTGCATACTAAAGGAACTGTACCATATTTCTGTTGAAAGTATTTTGCTCATTCATGAAAGGGGACATTTGTCAGATTCTGCATCTTATTTGTGTTTTTATGGTACATGATACAAATGAAGTGATGGATTCTCTATCATGAACAGGGATGGTTCTGACCTTAAGGAACAGTTTATAATCCTTGTTATTGGCAATTTTTACTCAGTTTACAATATATCCCTGGGGGCTCACGTGATGCAAAGTCCCTACCTCTGGACCAGCATTCAAGTCCCACCTGCTCATAACATTTCTGAACAGATTGATAATAAAATATCTATATTGTATCCTTGTAAAGTGGATACCAAGGCATATACAAAGATCGTTTGCAATACCATTGCTGAATCCTCCGATATCAACTTCCTGAGGGTTACCATTGATCTAAAACTGAACTGGATCAGCCATACGAATGCTGTGACTGCAATTTACCTCCTGTTTCCTCAGAGCCTGTCCACAAGTCAGGAATGTGATGGAATACTCCCCATATGTCTGGATGAGTGCAGTATGGTGGCACAGTGGTTAGCGCTGCTGCCTCACAGTGCCAGGGACCCGGGTTTGATTCCAACCTTGGCTGACTGTCTGTATGGAGTTTGCACATTCGCCCCGAGTTTCCGTTAGGTGCTCTGGTTTCCTCCCACAGTCCAGACATTTGTAGGTTAGGAGGACTGGTCATGCTAAATTGTCCATAGTGTGCAGGCTAGGTAGGTTAGCCAAGGGCAATGCGGGGAGGGGCATGGGTCTGGGTAGGATGCTCTTCAGAGACTTGGTCGGTGTGGATTTTTTTGGGCTGAATGGCCTGTTTCCACACTGTAGGGGTTCT
This sequence comes from Ginglymostoma cirratum, assembly GCA_024137785.1. Classification (NCBI taxonomy): domain Eukaryota; kingdom Metazoa; phylum Chordata; class Chondrichthyes; order Orectolobiformes; family Ginglymostomatidae; genus Ginglymostoma; species Ginglymostoma cirratum. Next base: position 32,811,127 of record JAHRHZ010000098.1, on the reverse strand, counting down.
ATGGTTCTAGACAAGAAGATCAACACCATCCAGGATAAAGCCATGTGCTTGACTGTTAACACTTCTCATGCATACTCTCCACCACCTATGCACAAGTGATAGCACTGTGTACCACCGACAGGATCAAAAAGATCACACAACACCAGGTTATAGTCCAACAGACTTATTGAAGGCACAACGTTTCAGAGTCTTGCTACTACTTCAGGTGTCAGAGAGAGAGGTAGCATCAGACGCACAATTTATAGACAAAAGATCAAAGGGTCATAGAATTGATGTGAATGTATTGAACAAACCTAAGATGTTAAAGCTTTAATCAGTTAGAAAGGATTAATATGCAAATTCCTGAATTTCTTTCAAATCACTGCCCCAAGATATCTAAAGGTTTTATCAGTTCCCTCAGTGTACATCCCAGGTCACAGAATGCATTTTAGGTGTAAGGCCTTGTTTAGAATCTGGCTATGTAGAATCTGACTTTAAAGAAATTCTTGAATCTGCATACTAATCCATTCCAACTGATTAAAGATTCAACAGCTATCTTAGGTTTGCTCAACATATTTGCATCAGTTCTAAGACTTTTTGATCTTTTGCTTATAAATTCTGTGACTGATGCCACCTCTCTCACTGACACCTGAAGATGGAGTGAGACTCTGAAAGCTTGTCTTCAAATAAACCTGTTGGACTATAACCTGGTGTCGTGTGATTTCTGACGTTGATCACCCCAGTCCAACACTGTCACCTCCATATCATGATCACATAAAGGAGGCCTTGTTCCTTTAATAGCGCCTCTCAAACTCACAGCCTCTATCATCTAGAAGGACAAGGCCAGATGATGTCTCTTCACCATGCTGACTTGGATCTATAGCACCATCCCTTCAGTGTCACTAAGTCAACAAAGCCGGATCCCTTTCTAACTGTGGGTACAAGTAAACCAAAAGACTGGAGTCATTCAAAAAGGCAGCTGACCAGAGACTTTTCAAGGGGCTTTAGGGATGTGCAACACATTCTGGCTTAGTCACTGATGCTCACAACTAATTAAATAAAGAGAAACTGCCCTCATGTGAGTTTAAAGCATACATGCACTATAGATGAATAATACCCAGTTAGTACAAGGATAGATCGCGTGCACACTGTATTACAAGTCACCATGAGGAACATACCCTTCTCTGGCACGACTTGCGAACATCCTCCAGCTCTTCCTCCTTGTCTTCCAGTTCCTTCAGATGAATCTCCTTCAGTCGTTCCATCTCGATTTCAAACCGTAGATGTGTCTGAATGAAAGGACAGGAAGATGAGGAGAGAGTGAGAGAAGGAGAGAGAACAAGAGGGGAGCTAGTGGTGAAGAATGAACAAGAGGTTGGAAGCTCATAGGGAGAGGAAAACAGAAAGATGGAGGAAGTGAAAAAGAAGGAAATGGAGGCAGAGGGAATAAAAGGGACTGAGAATTAAAAAGAATCCTAAGGAAGAGTGAGAACAAAATTTATAGAATCAGAACCAATCAGAAAACCAGTGGGAAGTCAGTAGGAATAAAAAAAGCAGAGAGAAAAACAAACTGGAGAATGAGAACAGAGAGTTTAAAACTATGGGGGAAATAATCAGTAAATATACGGCAACATCAAGAACACTTCATAAACATTTCATCGGCCAACATGCTCTAGGTTAAAAGGTCTTTCATGCTTTCCCTGCTTTGTTTTTTTCCACTTCCTTTTCTCAAAGAATAATCTCCTTCCTGAGGTAGAGCCAGACAGGAACTGGGACTCTGCAATTTCTCACCCACTGGAGTTATCCTCATCTGAACACAGACAATGGCAGTCAGCAGCAAACAGTCACCCTGTGATAGGAGAGTAGGGAGGGAGAGGTTAATAGATCAGGGTTTGGTAAAGAGGTGGATTGATGCTGAATGTAGGTTGAGACTTGATGGGATGAATGTTCTCCTCCTGTTCTGATTGAAATAATAAAACGCCACATTCCACTTTCAAGTTGCTTCCTATTAAGAATTTCCACGCCGTGCAGCATGAATTGAAAACCCAAAGTTTTTGAGGCAGCCCAAAGACACTGCTCTGTCAATGCACCATCTGATACTTTCACCATTTAATAACTAGCAGTTCCATACCGGTTTTGTTTTAACCTTGTTATCTAAAGTGATCATTTGTGCCGCTGAGCAATCGATCACCACACCGAATTAGCGAAGCAACAAGTGAGGCCCATAAACCATGTGATTCTGTGGTTCTACAAACTAAAAATGTTACTGTTTTTCTGTCCTCAGTGGAAGTGCACTTTTTTAATGTATAACACAAGCTGGGAGTTCAAAGGATCTTCCTGGTTGGGCGTAGAAATCAATTCATTGCTCTTTTCATCTCGTCAAGAAACAGATCCTTCCCATTACATATAGACAGTGCAGACCATGGTAAGTAGCCCTGGGAGGTCCCTTATCTCCTCCAGCATGCATCCCAGGCAATGGGAGACCAGTCAGGAGGATATTGCAAAACTGGGATACTAATACACCCATTCAGCAGAAAGGAATTAGTGTTTGTACAGCAGTAAGGCCTCATGACACCACAATGCAGTTGTGTTAAACAATAAAGTTTTCTGCAGCCACTGATCTCTCTGGGAGTTGAGAGAGGGTGGTTTTAAGCTGGTGCCATCAGCCAACTGGCATCTTTGGGCAAGTGGCTGCATTGAGGCTGGGCTGTAAGCATTTCCAAACCTTATACTTACTTGCACCCAATCGTCACTCAGTAACTACAATAAAAAAAGTCAGACCTTGCCCGGTGGGGCCTTGAACTGTCACTGCCAATGTAAACACATGCGCAGTAGTGATAACTCTGCGTTAGTTCGGGTGTACTGAGATTTGATCCAACAGTACATCTCAAACCATTTCCATTCTTGTTCACCGTTCCCTTCCCCTAGCGTATAGCACAGATGAGGTTGACTTCTGCAATAGGACAGCTGCAAAACAAGAGTGCAAATCTATTGTCCAACGGGACATCCAACAACAACTGAACTTCCTTCCTCCCTATCAGACGACTACAGCACGAAATTTCCATGCGGTAGCACAGCAAATGCACTGTCAATGGGGGATCAGAATCCAAAGTCCATTTGACTCTGGGTTTCTCATGTTTTGCCAGGCAAATATTTAGCATTCCTAAGAGAGGGACGAGACCAGAAGGACATTTTAGCGGGACAGTGATCAAATAGCCAACAGAAACACATTGAAAGCAGCTGAGCAAATGTTTCCAGAAGGGTGCATTAGCAGAGAAGTATGGAAAGTTGTAGGATGTGAGGGAAGCAGGCATGACAAATTTCTTCAAGCAGTGACAATTTAAGCTACACTAACATTACAATGGGCTCAGGACTCATCGGATAGGGGAGGAAAATTGGCCAAAGTTCGTTCCCTTGATTACTAAACAGTGGCACCTCTACTGAGATCTCTGAATGCAGGCTATCCAGATGCTCGATTTTGAGGTCTTCCACAACTGCAAAACCTCCTACATTAGATTGGAGAAAGAAAGCTACGAGTTAAATGGTGACTGGTTGTTGGATGATCAAGTTGTGACTGACCTGTTCCAGTTGTTCTATAGTTCCCACTTGTTCACTGATCTCTTTACTTTGCTCCTTTGTCGTTGCCTCCAGTTGTCGAAGCTGCTTCTTTATCTGGGCCACGGTCTCCTTGCTCTGTGGCTCACAGGATGTCAGGTCACTCAGTTCCAGTTTCAGTTCTGCTATTTTCTCATTTAATGTCGTGACCTCAGATTCTTTTCCCTGTCAAAGAAGACAGAAATAAAAGAAAAGACTGCATTCACTTTCTTGCTAGGTTCAATACTGAGACCTTGCTCTTGGATTTGCTTGTGTGTTCCAGTGACAATATTATTCGTTTTTAGAAGCAGGGAAATCAAAGGTTAGTCCCAATCCCTGATTGACTGTGGACGTGGAACAATATTGAAGCTTCACTAGGCATTTATATACAATATATATTCTGCAAGCACTGAGTTGGGAGAGTGGCCAAGTTTGTCTTACCTTTGATTCTCTCTCTCTCTCTCTGTCCCAAGTCATAGGATTCCCTCATATGCTTTAATATGTGGAAAAATGCAGACATTGATTTCTGGGCTTACATTCCCCACTACTTCTTGAGGATGAATTGACATCAGCACTTTACGTGTGATACAATAAAACCAACATCTTCATCATTATGTACAACCAAAAGATATAGAAGCAGGATTAGACCATTCAGCCCATCGAGTCTGCTCCGCCATTTGACCATGGCTGATATGTTTCTGAATCTCATTCTCTTGCTTCTTCTCCGTAGCCATTGACCCTGTTACCAATCAGGAATCTATCTATCTATCCTAAATACACTCAACAACTTGGCCTACACAGTCCTCTGCTGTAATGAATTCCATGAATTAATCACCCTCGGGTCTGAAGAAATTCTTCTTCCTCCTCAGAGTACTAAAGGGTCATCCCTTTCACTGACGCTGTTCCCTTAGGTCCTAGTCTCTCCTACCACGTCCAATCCATCTGGACCTTTCAGTATTCTGTGAGTTTCAATCAGATCTCCCCTCATCCTTCCAAACTCCATCAAGTACAGACCCAGAGTCCTTGACAGCTCCTCATATGATAAGTCCTTCATCCCAGGATCATTCTTGTAATCCTCCTCTGGACCCCCTCCAATGCCAGCACATCCTTCCTTAGATATGAGGCCCAAAACTGCTCACAATATTCCAAATACGGTCTGAGCAGAGCCATATGCATCCTCAGCAGTACATTTCTGCTCTTGTATTCTAGCCTTTTTGAAATGAATGCTAACATTGCATTTGCCTTCCTAATTGCCAACTGAACCTGTATGCTAACTATGACAGAATCCTGAACTAGGGCTCCCAAGTCCCTTTGTGCTTCAGATTTCTGAAGACTTTCCCCATTTGAAAATAGTCTACGTCCCATTCTTCATACCAAAGATCAAAGCTTTACACTTGCTCACAGTGTATTACTTCTGCCACTTCTTTGCCCACTCTTTTAGCCGGTCCAAGTCCTTCTGCAGCCTCCCTGCTTCCTCATCACTTATTCCTCCATTTATCTTTGTATCATCTACAAACGTAGCAACAATTCTTTCAGTTTCATCTTGCAAATCATTAATGTATATTGTAAATAGGTGTGGTCCGAATACAGAATCACATGGAAAACCATTAGTCAATGGCTGCCTTCCTAAAAAAGACCTCTTTAACCCCATCCCCTGTCTTCTGCCATTCAGCCAATCCTATATCCATGCCAGTACTTTGCTCCTAAGACCATGGAGTCTTATTTAGCAGCCTCCTGTGCAGCACCTTGAAAAGGCCTTCTAGAAATCTAAATAGATCACATCCACTGACTCTCCTTTGCCTAACTTGCTTGTTACCTCCACAAAGATTTGTAACAGATTTGAAGTGGAGGTACCGGTGTTAAACTAGGGTAGATAAAATCAGAAGTCACATGACACCAGGTTAGATTCCAATAGGTTTGTTTGAAATCACAAGCTTTTGGAGCACTGCTCCTTCATCAGGTGATAAAGGAGCAGTGCTCAAAAAGCTTGTGATTTCAACTGAATGTGTTGGACTACAGCCTGGTGTCATGCGATTTCTGATCTTGTCTAACAGATTGGTCAGACATGACCCTCTCCGACAAAGCCATGCTGACTCAACCCCATTTTACCAGGCACTTTCAAGTGCTCCCCAATCTCATCCAACCATGGAAATGTATTATTTCAAATAAGCAGCCTTTAAACACCAAATATGTGCTCCTTTACTTTAATCAGTCCTCTTATGACAAATCAAGGATGAAGGGAACAGTGTACTGAGCTGGATGGATCAGCCTTCATGATATTGAATGGTGGAGCAGGATTGAAGGGCCAAATGGCCTACTCCTGCTCCTAGTCTCTATAAACAACATCCATCTTTCTAATGGGCCTAAATTCTCTGATCTTGTGATCCATGATATCATTGTTTCTCCAATTACATCAGTCTAGCTATGTTGAGAACAATTTGACGCAGAAATGTCCACGACATAAAAGTTGGTCAGTGCATGGACAGAGGGGTGCCATGAAGAGTTTTGTAAATCCATAGATATAGTAGGGAGACAATGAGGTGCAAAGAATGCATTGAACTGTCTGCGATTTAAGCAACACTTTTACAATTGGCTACCCATGTGCTGGTTCATGGTCACTGTTGACTGCCCAATAAAAGCAATTGCCCATGGTAAGTGTGAATGGCGCACATGCTGAGGGGCGTATTGAACTGGACAGGACGTCCAACACACCTCAAGAATTCACTGGTGCAAGTTAAAAATCTGAGGCTGCTGCACTGTAACAACTGTGTGGATAGTATACATTAGTGGTCTTTGCAGCATGAGACAGAGAGTCTGTCATTTTTTTTCCCCTACACAAGTGTGCACTTCAGCTAAGCAGAGGATCCCTGCAGAGAAAGGAGGGGAACTTAGGCATGTTTCCAACAGCCTGTCTCTGCATAGTGCTGCTTCAGGAGTCCTGCCTGCTCTCTTCACTTGCAAATGGAAAGCCCACGATGAGGAAGAATATAATACCTTAACAAGTAAAGGAGAAAGGGAGCACAGCTCGTAGCAAATGAAAAGGAGCTATTTAACAAGGATTTCATTACTCATCACAGGGGGAGGGTGTCCTTCAACCTTAAATGACACGAGTATTTGTGTTCCTCACTCACGATGATCAATCTCTAGATTGAAGCTGCCGGAAAAGTTAAAAGATTGACATCTGCGTCTCACCTGCAGACTCTGTTGTGCCCGATAAAGCTCTGTCCGCAACGTTTGGTTTTCTTGGACAAGTTTCTCACGAAGGGTCTTCTCGAAGGCAGCTTCCCCCAGAGCCTGAGCCAGCTCCATGTCGAACCTTGTCAGTGAACGTGGGACAAAAGCAGAGAAATCATGATGAGACTGAATTACGGTTAAGCTTTTCATTGAAGTTCTGTCAGTCAACAGTCCTTCAAGCCATCAGTGAAGCCATCAGTATCTACCTCAAACCAGATCCAAAAGTAATTTGTCAAAAAGCAGATCTTTCAATGAACTGGAAGTGATTCTCCATTAAAAAGGCAACCAGGGTGTCAGAACTGTAATAGGTGAATGTATTACTGCTCCTCTCCCTCATTGGCGTAACCCATTTTGAAAATAAATTGCTTTGAACATAAAAACAACTGTTGTGATATTGCCAGGCAAACACTTAAATGTGTTCATTTGACATTTCCATGTTAATAATTTTAATAGCAGGGTGACCATAATTATTGTAATTGGCTTCATGCCCGCATTAAAATAGGGCTTCCTGAAAATGTGATTCACTCATTCTATTTCTTCATTGTTCAGAAAATCCACAGGATGATTCAAGTAGATAATGTATTCAGCCGTGGTCTTCATAGAATAGGGCTCAGGACCCTTTTTAGAACATAGCTTAGGGCTCAGGATTGTTTTTAGAACAAATAAAGTGTGCAGTTTTATTACACACCTGACTGCATTGCTGGATCTGAACCTGCTTGATGTTTGTTTAAATACTTGGAAGAAAATTAATGAACTCTGCAACATTTACATTACTCATTTCAATGCAAACTAGATCTTAAAAACTAAATAATTCTGGATGTTTCAACTTGTGACAGGTAATTTCCCCTCTCTCCGGGACTTTGTGGAAACCTCTGCAAATCTGAATTGGAATTAGAACTTTGGACAGCTCCATGGTGCTAACCCTAAGAATGTTAGGCAGAAAATATCTAGTCTGTCTTCTTCTGGATGACTGTAGAACAGACATCGCAGTCACTCAAACTGTAAACCCCCAACAATCCCAAGTCTCCACTCAATCACTTGACTATCCCTGACCTTGCTGACTAACTCCCAGATCTAACTAACATCTAACCCTCCTATCACCCTACTCACTTACCAACTCACCCATTCTGCCAACTTGCACACTTATCTCTGAGCCACCTATAGACCCAGCACCCCCTACACATTCAAACCAGACCTTTAAACTTACCATACAGAGCTGGTGCCATTAAAGTGGTGCTTATTCTGTCCTTGCCCCATCTCTATTTCCCTGTAACAGAGTTCCCTGATGGGTTTGAGACTGGGAGTTTCTGAGGAAGCTGGGTTTGAAACACTCAGCAGAAACAAAAACAGATGTAGATCGGGGAAAAATGTGAGTGGTAATCTGATGATGATCGCCTCTTCTCGGGAGCTGTAGATCACTACATAAATATGAATTCTAGTGTTCTATCAAGTGGTCTGCTTGAAAAACTTCAGATCCAGAGAATATGTTTTCATGGAATTTGTTTATTAGACTCTTAGGGTAGAATTTTACATTTTCCAAGCAGGGGCTTTAGAGAGGTCTTACAAATGCATTCCGTGGCATGCCCAGCCTAACCTCCATCCCATATCATACAGGGAGGGAGGGTGGAGGAACCTGAATACATCCTTGGGCCTATTGGTCTTTATATGGGCAATTAATGGTGACTTTAGTGACTCTTTCGATTCCTACTGTTGTTTTACCTGCAGGGACAAGGCACAGGTGAGGCCCTCAGCTTTTACAGAGCCCACTGTTATCCGGTGGTGGGAGAAACCCACTTCTAGGTTCCCTGCGGAACGTCCCCACCTCTCAACCAAGATCATGCCTCCCCCTTTATCTTACCTGCCACCCCTTCCTGCCAAGATCATAACCCCACTGGCCCCTCAATTCCAACTCCCCACCAACACAGCCTCCCCAACCCCCGTCCCACCCCCGACCCCATCCTCACTGCAGACTGGCTGCAGTTCCAGCAGTGGCCACTACTCAAATATGGAGCTGCTGGGAGTAAGGATCTGCCCGCCAATCACATTTGCTATCTAAGGTGGGACTTCAGAGTGAGGATATGGGTGCTCAAAATAGTCACAGGACAACAGGTAATGGTGGGGATGTGTTTCCCACTGATTCTTCAAGTGGCATGCAAGGAAATCCCTTCATCCAAAACATCCTGACCTTCATGTGATATTCAAGAACATGATTTGGGGGCGACAGTGTTGGACTGGGGTGGACAAACTTAGAAGCCACACATCACCAGGTTGTAGTCCAACAGGTTTATGCGAAATCACAAACTTTTAGACTTGGTGCTGTGTAACATCTGACCACATTTAAGAACAGCAGTACAGGGGGTCACCAATTTATAAATGTCTGACTCATAGAAGTGATCCCAAACAGTGGTGTAATTTTAAAGATCCATCATAAGGAGCATTTCCTGTACTTATGAATGGCCAATTTATATTGCTCTGTTTTGTGTTCTGACTTGCGTACAAATTGACTTGCAAATGGATACAAAATGGAACCGGTTCACAACCCAGGGACTGCCTGTACAGTAGAAATAATAATTCTCTTACGTATCCAGAAATAGCCGAGCAATTTGGTCGCACGGAACTGGAAAATGTCAAGTGCTCTCTAACTATACATAAAACTCACTCCAACTATTAGCCGCAGAGAGAAAAAAAAGCAAGTCAAGACTGGGTCATCAGTTAAAGGATAATGTCATGAGGAGATTCCAAAGAGTACCAGAAAACAGTTGTGACTCCAAAAAAAGCCTCTCTCTTATGTGATTGACAGTGTACTGAGGTTGTGCATTCACCACTGAAACAAAAAGAACTCCGAAAATCACAATGGTCAGGCAGCATCTGTGGAGAGAAAGCAAGCTAATGTTTTGAAAACTCTGATGAAGCGTCTTCTAGACTTGAAACGTTAGCTTTCTCTCTCTCCATGGATACTGCCTGACCCACTCTGATTTCCAGCATTTTTTGTTTTCAGTACAGATTCCAGCATCTGTCGTAATTTAATCCTAAACTGTGCACCCACTAAGTGAGTAGTGGTGTAATCTACATACACAAAGTGATGAATCCTCAACACTTGTATCTCCTTCACAGCCATTAACACCATGAGCCTCTTAGCAAATTATTTTTTCTAGCCCATTATCACAAACACTTGGCCATTTGTTGCTAAGGCAGACCTGGGTAGACAAGTACACTGTATCAAAAAGAATAAAAGCAGTGACCAAACACCAAGTAGTTCACTGAATGAGAAACACCGGATCAGATTAATCATAGAAACACAGAAGATAGGTGCACGAGGAGGCCATTCAACCCTTCAAGCCTGCTCCACCATTCTTCACGACCATGGCTGATCATCCAACTCAACGGCCTAATCCTGCTTTCTCCCCATAACCTTTGATCCCATTCACCCCCAAGTGCTATATCTAGTCACCTCTTGAATACATTCAATGTTTTGGCATCAACCACTTCCTGTGGTAATAAATTCCACAGGCTCACCACTCTCTGGGTAAAGAAATGTCTCCTCATCTCCGTCCTAAATTGTCTACCCCGAATCCTCAGATTGTGACCCCTGGTTGTGGACATACCCACCATCAGGAACATCCTTCCTGCATCTACCCTGTCCAGTCCTATTAGAATTTTATAAGTCTCTATGAGATCCCGCCACCCGCCCCCCCACCCCTCCTCATTCGTCTGAACCCCAGTGAAAACAACCCAAACTAGTCAATCTCTCCTCATACTTCAGACCCGCCATCTCTGGATTCAGCCTGGTAAACCTTTGCTGCACTCTCTTGAGAGCAAGAGCATCTTTCCTCAGAAAAGGAGACTAAAATTGCACACAATATTCCAGGTGTCATCTCACCATGGCCCTGTACAACTGCACCAATACATTCCTGCTCCTGTACTTGAAACCTCTCACAATGAAGGCCAACATACCACTTGCCTTCTTTACTGCCTGCTGTACCTGCATGCTTACCTTCAGCGGCTGGTGCACAAGGTCACCCAGGTCCCAATGCACACTCCCCTTTCCCAATTTACACCCATTCAGGCCAATCTACCGTCTTGTTTTTGCTTCCAAAGTGAATAACCTCACATTTATCCAAATTACACTGCATCTGCCATTGACTTGCTCACTCACCCAACCTGTCAGGATCATGCTGAAGGATCTCTGCATCCTGGTCACAGTTCACACACCTCCGCAACCACCAGCCCCACCGCGCTTCCCCCCCCCTCCACACACACACACACACACACACACACACACACACCCTCCCCACCCAACCTGGTATCATCTGCAAACTTGGAGATGTTACATTTTGTTCCTTCATCCAAATCATTAATATATGTTGTGAATAACTGAGGTCCTAGGACTGATCCTTGTAGCACTCCACTAGTTACTGCCTGCCAATTTGAAAAGGACCCGTTAATTCCTACTCTTTGTTTCGTCTCTGCCAACCTGTTTCCTATCCATCCCAGTCCCGTGCGCTTTAATCTTGCACATTAACCTCTCAGGTGAGACTTTGTTAAAACGCTTTCCGAAAGAGTCTGACAGCCAAAAGATTAACAAGCACCTGCTCCTCCGGAAGTCACTCCTACCTTTTCCGTTTTTTCTCCAGCTCGTGGTTCCGGCTCTGTTGACTTTCCATCAGCACTTTAGTGTCCTCCAGTTCTGAGGTCAAACACTTGCTCTTTCTCCTTAGCTGTTGAACATTCCGCTTGGCGCTCTCATAACTTTCTTGGAGGTCTGTCAGCTGACCAAGCCAAAGAGACAAAAACGGTGGTGACAGGCAAATGTGAGGAAAACTTGTTACTAACCATTACTCAATGGGGAGCTGACACAGTTGTCAGTGCATAATGTCCAGACAGGCAGTCACACTCACCCAATTTCATTGATACTACATACAACAAACTTCCCAACCATTACAAGCCAGAAGTCTTCAAAAAAATCAATACGATAATGTAGCTATTCACATGAAACGTTTCAAAATAACAGCTGGATAATTCTGACATAATTTTCAGCACTTCTTTCCCAGTTAACTCCAAAAACAACTTGACCAACTGTTCAGGTCACTATACTATGTGGGATTTCAATGTGCAGCAGTAGCACATAAGACCCATTTGATGGGTCCTTCATTTTGCCTCAAATTTGAAAGCTGCTTTGTAGCTTACATTTTTTGCCCAAATTTTTACTGATGGTTCTGCCAGCGACATTTTAAAATGTACAAGATAAACAGAAAGAAAGAGCGTACTTTATGCAGTTTGCAGCCAACTGCTTCGAAATTCTGAAGGGGTTCTCCTGATCGCACATTGGAAGAAAACATCAAAACAGCAAAAAATGGTGAAAGAGCAGAAGACCACAGTGGTAATGGGTCACCTGAAAATCCAGGCGCTTTTTACCTTTTGCTCCAGTTCCTTTCTGATCTGCAATTCTGAAGCAATTCTTTCCTCAAACGTATGGACTCGTTTCCTGAGAAACTCCATTTCCAGTAAAGTGCAGTCATAGCGCATTTTCCATTCTTCCTCTAACAATATAGAAGAGACCATAACATTAAATGTGAAGGCTTACAGACACAAGCAAAGCTATCGTAATCATTCCTAATCCCCGAGGGGTACACCAGCCAATGAGGTAAGCTACTAGACTGACAAGCTCTGAATTTTCCATTATGTGAAGCTGCGTTAAAAGCAAGATCATGCACCAGCATCAGAAAACTGGTCACAAAAGCTGCTACAGTCTTGGAAAACCAAATGGATTCACCAAAGTTCTCCAGAGAAATTAGCCTATCACCCTGCTGGTCTGGCCACCAAGTGGCTTCAGGTTCTTGGCTGTATTTTCATATCATTAGGAATTTAGAGTAAAAATGCAGACTGACTTAAATCTCAAGATTACAAATATAAACAATTTTTGGAAATCAACAATAGCTTCTTTTTTCATCTCCGTTCATCCAACCCTGCATCTATCATATTACATTAATCACCAGTGGGGAGGCAATAGCCTTGTGGTATTATCACTAAATTAATAATCCAGAGACCTAGATGGTGGATAAGAGATAACAAGGTGTAGAGCTGGATGAACACAGCAGGCC